>WHYT01017060.1:194812-234158 GCA_009806455.1 Tetrax tetrax
TATATATATTTTACACCCAGTAACACAGAGCCTCTGACCTTGAGTAACAGCAAAACTAATACTTCCATACCAGAAAAATGTAGTCTTATTTTATGCAAAAATTAAAGCACTTAAGACTAGGGAGTTCAGGGTGTAACCAGTACTATACAAGGCAGCTTTATCTTTAAGTTAGGATTTACATCAAAATCAAATGAAATGTGAAATATTCTAAAACATTTCTATAATTCTGCAAGCTAAGTAACATGTTAATTTCTGCAGACATAAATACACACAACTTTTAAAAAATCAGTTAGGTCTTTTAAATGATGATCATTGACTGTTCTATGGCAACGTTGACATTTTTGTGACAATGGTGATTTAGATTTTCATTCACAGAAAATGTTTTTAAAAAGCTCCGTCCCACCAGCTATGCACGCCTTTTAAAAAGAAGAAAAAGAAAAGAAAAAAGGAAAAAATAAAAACACAATCACCAACTAAGCCTTGTCTTAGACTGAAGAAGTCATGCCAGAGTTTAAGATTCTGGAAGGCATAAAGGACTGTCACATCAAGGACCTGATTCAGCTTACTTATTTCTCCTCTGCATTAAGAGGAGGATGGTGAGCAACCTTTGCTTTGGTGGAGATGCATCTTGTATATTACAGAAACATAATCCATTCACTGCTGAAGTCAGTGGAAATTCTGCCATTAAAGTGTAATGGTGTTAAGTATAGACAGGCTTCTGATTACTTAGCTGAAATCTGGAGGAAAAAAATAGTTTAAAAAAAAAAATCTATCTGTCTAGCTTTCAGTGTTTGTGCTCTTTAAAAGTCCTTTCATTATCAAGTTTGAAAGGTCATTTTATATGTTTGCTTTTTATAGTAATCCCCTTTTCTGCTGAGCAAGAGAATGTCTCAGAATATTACTGGTATTAAAAGATGGCTCTTGCTTAACTCATTTTGTGAGAAAGATATCCTCTATTCCTTATCCCTTAGTAGTTCTATGTGTCACTTAATACTCATCAATTTTTCTGTGTCAGCTGCTGCTCCTTTTCTACCTTATCACAGGAAAATACAACATGGCATTTTCCTATTCCATGGCTTTCCTTAGCACCGATTCAGCCATGTTATCCATTTGCTGTATAGATGAGAGTTAATGTGAGAAATGAGTGTAACTTTATGTGAGAAATTATGGAAATGAGAAGGTATTTTTCTGTTGGTTTTGTTGTTTTGCTCTTTTTAATGAACTCTCAAAGTAATTTGCTTTTACCCATTCACATTAATTCTTGCATGGATTTACTTCACTCATACTCTCACACACGTGTACTCACAAACACCAAAATACCTGTGTGCAAAATACCAAGTAGGAGAATATCACGTTCTCCTTATCCCATTTTGGGTTCTTCTTGAGCAGAAGTGAGGAATGCACTTTTGACTTGTCTTTTTGCTCCCTGTGACAGTGGATGTTGTCTGGGATCTTTTGTCTCATCATTTTGTCTTGCTCCTCATAAGCATAATAGGCAAAATTCCTGAATTTCACAGTTCTTTTATTTTCTTTATGTGGACATTTGATGGATCCAGTCCTGTTTTCTTTTACCTTATCCGTAGGTAAATTTGTTCTTCTTTTTGCTGTCATTTGCACGAGAGCATGCAGATGGCACTCTTTAGCCTCAGGAGTAATGGGAAAAAGAGGTCTTGATGTAAGGATGAGATGTGCACACTCTTACCTGTTCGTTTACGTCATGTTAGTCTTCCCTGTGAACCTGACTGGTTCCAACACAATATGATGGTGATTAGACAAGAATATCCTCTTATCATGTCAAAACAGGTGGATTTCTTTCTCAACACCATTAAATTGCTGGCTGCTGGAGGCAGAAGAGTTGGGGTGAATCCTAAGATATGTGAGACTCCTTAAGGCATATGATCTGTTAAACTGTTAGAGCTGATGGACAAGGTAAACATCTACTGTTCTTATTTCTCTGGTAACCAAGAAGCTGAGAAGAGCCATGATGTCCTGGCATATAGGAAGAGTCGTCTTAGTGAGGAACTTCTGAGATAAATGATCACAATATTTTAGTTGGCTTTCTGGAAAACTAAACTATGCAGTCTAGGTTCAGTATCCTGAACTATGGCCTCCTCAGTCAACTTTCTCAGTACAGGGCCATGTTCACAATCTGGTCCATTTTTCCTCCTGTTTGCCAGTTATAAAGCAGACCAACCCCTTTCCACTTCCATGGGGAAGTTGGGTGTTGTTCGGATAACTGGAACAGAGCAGAGCATGGAAGTGTTCCCGCTGTCCTCCCTCACTTCCCATTCATCATGATGAGCATTTCTGGAGGAGGAGAAGATGATGTAGGTGTCCTCTCTCTGCTACACACCAATGGCAAAGGCCCAGCTGGGGAAAAGCAGCTGCTCTTCAAGACAGCTACCTAAGAGCCTTGGGCTGACCAGCACTTACTGTCCAGTGGAGGAAGCCAGTTACCAAAGTCATCTTCAAAACAAAACCGTCTGAAAGCTCCACATAGAAACCACTGTCAGCAGGAAACTACAGCAGTAGCCAAATTGTCCTGTATGTCAGGACAGCCAGAATAGATTGTTGTGGAAGCTTTCCCCTCAGACTACCGAGATGGTCACAAAAGGAAGTTAAGTAGCCTTTGTGGCATAGACCACTTGAAAAGGAGACCTGGAAATTCATGTGTTGCAGTTCCTCTGCTTCCGTTCAAGTTTGAGGTCTTGACACGTCACTATAGGGCTTCAAATGAGTGATTTTTAGACACGCTGGAATTTAGACATGCAACTAGCAGTCTGACATCCCTGCATAGCAAATGTCTCACCTGGAAAATGCCTAAACTCTGTAGGAAATGCATTAAGCAGTTACTGAAAATAATTAATAAGTAGTAGCATAGTCTCCTCACCCTGAGGTATCTGAAGCACTGAACCACCACATTATGAACACCACATCCATGCTTACTTTCCTCCTTTGCTTTCCATGTGGATCCCTGCTGATGGAATAAGAACACAGCCTTCCTTTAGGAGTGACCTCTTATCCCACTCACTCCTTATTGAAATCGGTTGACAGGAGGTCATGCAAAGTGAGTTCCTTCTTGAAATATCATTACAGCATCTTTCTTTGGGATTAATTCAGTCTTTAAAATAAATGACATTCAACGTTCCTGGATGGTCATCAGCATTGCTGAACTCCCTTGGTTGCTTCTAATGTGCTTTGTCAGTCCAGGAGGCCTGGAGTAGAAGGAGGTGAGTAAGAGGTGTCAGCCTGTTCTAAGAACAATTAAAACATTGCACATTTTCTGTTGAGGGGGGGGATGATAAATTGTGTATATCCACTTACTGTATTTGCCATCATTAAATTCATAATAATACAGCTTCTTGTTAATGATTAGAGAGTAGGTGAAGGGCTTCACCTTGCAGCAGTGTTCTCCTGGCAGTGAACTCATGTTCTCACTCACGTTTCCACCTGCAGGTAACAAAAGATTCTATTTTCCTTGCACCTTCCCTTCACTGATAAATGGGCAAGGTTTAATCCCAGCCAGCTGGCGACCCACTGCTGTTTATTACCATTGTAAAAGAATTTTTCTGTTCAAACTGATTTCCCTTCCTGCCTGTGGTATCTTTGTAGCATTAAATGATTCCTCTGGTTTTGTTTTTTTTTTGTGAACTATTTTTATTATATTAGTTTTATTAATATATTAAAATATAAAATTATTAATATTTCTAGTAAATAGTGTTTAAAACTTAGTTCTTTGGAATATTTTTGGTTTTTTTTGTTTCCTCCCCCTGAACTTGTTCATCAAACATCTTTGTTTCTGAAGTTGTGTCAGTGAATGACTAGAATCAGTGCTCAGGTAAGGAAAGTTTGCTTCCAGCTTTGCTAGGGCTTAAGGATTGTTCCCTCTTGTTTAGCTGAATGAGAAATTGTGGGCTTCATGGATAAATCATGTAAACAATTATTTTTGCCAGGAGGAACAGGTAAAATATTCTTCATGTTGTAACTAAATGATTTTTTGTTCTCTGTGAGGGAAATAATTATTCTGTATATGAGATGGATTAAATGTAATTTTTAATGTACTAGGGAGATTATTAAATTAATGAAAAAATAATAGTGCAACTATGTATATGTGGATATGTGGACACTTAAGCAGAGAGGGGAAAGGAATAAAGTAATGATCTCATATATAGAAAATCCTCTGTGTAAAAAAACAAAACAAAACAAAAAAAAAAAAAACAAAACAAACCCAGGTCTTACATTTTCCATAACTTCTATCAGAGAAATGTTGGGTTAGAATGGGTAAATTCTGCCAGGGAAATTTGATTTTTGATTTGGAATGCTGCAGGCTAAATGGTATTATAGAAATTAGCATACAAAGATCTGGCAGTTGTGCTGCGTAAAAAGACTAAATAAAGGTTTAGTTTGCCAAAATCCGTTTTCTGAAGTAAATTCCACTCTTATCTAGGGATAAATTTGTAATTAATTATTTCTTTTTATAATTACACGTATACAGACATTCATGAAAATATATAACTTAATTGCACAGTTGAAAGGTGCTATACTGACAATGACCAGAACTATTACTCACCTTAATACCAAGGATTAAAAAATGAATAACAGTAATGTTTTATTTTCCCACCACTGGGATTGTCTTTTATCAAACATCTGTGCTCAATTTCTCTCTCCTAGCTTCCTCCTTCCTTTTGCTATTACTCATTAAAGCTTTTCAGAATCTTGTTTGTGAAGGAATTGCTCAGTCATGAATCAGGAAAACGCCATCACCTTAGTTTCCTCTTGTTTTCTCTTACTCCCACTTTTTTTCTAAATAAGTCTTAACTTACAGAACTTTAAGAATTCCCTTTCTTATGGTTTTTTTAAACATCAGCTCCTTCCATCCTAATCTTCAGCATCTTTCCATCCTCTTTTGCCCACTGATGTACAGACCACCTGATTGCTTTTAGGCCTATGAGAGTCTATGTTGAGCTGTTACACTGACCCTCGGAAGTAATATTCATAACAGAAACCTATTAAAGGAATATGTATAACAACACAACAGAAATTAAGTAGGATGTTGCTCCTGCTGAACTTCTCATTGGAATACATTAAAACAAAACAATGATAAGCTGTACTAAGTTTGGACAAAGCAACTGGAGTTATTTCTGATAAAATGGCTTGCTTTATTTAATGGTATTGTATTGTATTAACATTGTTAAAAGTCTGGCTGATAATTCCACAGTTCTTTTAATTTACCTGGTGAACCCGAACCTTCCCTAGCTATTTATTGTTTCATATTTGTTGTAGTATTAGGCTGCCAACCTAGAACTGAGTTTGTTGTAGCTTGGATTTTTTTTTTTCCCTTTTCTTTTGTTCATTTGTTTGTTTGTATCCTTCTTGCCCCGGTGATAAGCCAAAAACTACATAAAGTGACTTAGATGAAACAGATTTAAGCAAAATCCAGACTGGCAATTCACTGCATTATTGATAAGTGTTCTCCCAGAGCCTTTAGTCTTTGATAGTTTTGATCATAGGCTAGAAATCCTAGCTCAAGGTTCAGTTTTACTTTGTCCATCGATTTCAGAGCAGGTAAGACTGCAGCCAGTGTGACATCAGAGAAGTTCTCAGAACTTCTGATGAACAGGCTCCATCCACTAAGGAACTAAGCACAGTATGATATATTGATTTTCAGGCTCTCTGATGAGAAAGCATTTTGATCCCTCAAACATTGTACCGACATATTACTTTATATCAGTAATTAATTATACTGGTAAGGGAGGTACTGTATCCAAAAAAGATAGGTGATAATAATATAGACGAAGGTGATAGAGTTAAAGGGCTATGTCTAAAATGTTTTTCTGTCTTTTATTTACCAAAATGATCTAAACAGGACCAAAAATGCTTACGGTATACATGTAAATGGGCAGTGTTTTGTTTTGAGGGGAAGGGTTAGTTATCACTCATTATGCATGATGAGCATATTTTAGAAAATGGGAAGCTTGTATTAAAATCTGAAGATTGGAAATAATTTTTGATGAAAGAATTTTTCCTGCTAACTTCAAGTTAAAACCTTCTGAAAGAGAATTTGTGTCAATTACTGAAAAAAAAATAAAAATCCTCTAATGATTCAGTTTCAGTTCTACCATGTCTTGTATGAGTTCCTTAACTCAATTTCACATATATTTAGAATGGTTAGAGTTGGAAGGGACCTTCAAAGGTCATCTAGTCCAACCCCCCTGCAAGAAGCAGGGACATCCCTGACTAGATCAGGTTGCTCAGAGCCCCATCCAGCCTGGCCTTGAACGTTTCCAGGGATGGGGCATCCACCACCTCTCTGAGCAAGAATTTCAGCAAAGTAAAGGAAAAAAAATAATTTAGTACGTTTTACAACTGATTCAAAACACAGACTTGTTTTCTGATGTCAGTTAGGCACATGTTTTGACTCTTAGCTTCCACAGACGTGGAACAACCTGAGTCTTTTTCTTGGGGTGGCTCTAAATGACTGTATAGAGCTCCACAGAGGGAGGGCCCGTGTGTGGTGGGTACCAAAGGCACCCCCAGTGAGGCTGTCTCCTAGTGAGATGAACAGTGAGGTCCCCATGATGTGTGTGGAGATGTGCCACATGGCTCCTGAGCAGATCTGCTGGGCAGGGGCGCACCAGGTGAGTCCAGAGGTGGATCAAGGCGAGGAGAGCAGAGGTCTGGGCAGACCCAGTCTATTGCAAGTTGGGGGCTAACTGGGGAGGGAGAAGCCCTTTTGTGGTTTCTGGGATCATTCCTGGAGTCAGGTCCTTATAACAGTGGGAGAAATCCTCAGAAGCTGTGTAGCTGTTGGTTGTGCAGCATGAGGGTGAGCTTAATTTTCTCAGCCTTTCTTTTTCTCCTCTCTGCTGGCTTTTCCCTCTAGTGCCCTGGTTTATCCAGCCTGCCACACCATTTCCTTGCTTTCTGGTTGAACTGTTCACAAGGAGACTCTTCTGCTTGCAAGGCTTTGCTGTGTGCACATGGTAGGGTTTCCTCAACCTACCCCTTCTCTCAAGAGAAAAAAGTTGCCCCATCTGCTCAGCTGCTCCCCACAATGTCTACTATCACTATCACAGTTCCTCATCTCCATCCCCACCAGCAGCTGGGTCATAGTCTCAGGCAGCCCCACGATGGAGGGGCCGAAGTGAAATGTTACATCTCCTGGTTTCAGTGTGGTCCTCATCTCATGGCCATGATTCTTGCCACTCCTACAATTCTCCGCTGCATCCCGCTTTATTTCCCCAGAAAGAGACTTAACTTCCCATTCTGCTACTTCGCTCCCATGTTTTGTCCCCCTCTCCCTTCTCCTTGTTTAGTTAAACATTAGGAAGGCTTCCCTGCCCTTCGCATTTATTATTTGTTTTTGAAGTAGTAGCTATATTTCAGCCATGCTTCGTTTCTCCTGTTTTTGATAGCGGAATACCACCCACCTGGCTGCTTTTTGGGAGACTCTCATCTAGTGGGAAAGGGCAGCTGCGAAGGGGCACACCGGAAGGTCACAAAGCAGCGTCGAGTCATGCAAGGGGAGCTTTAAGGTAACTCTGCCCAAGGCTGGTCAGTCTCACGCTGGTGAGTGCGGGCAGTGTCACTTTGGGAAGAGGCTCGATGCCTGTAGGGTGAGTGGTGGCAGGAGGGCCAAGGTGGGTTTGTGCTTGGCCTATAGCATTGGCTGTCAGTAGCAGCTGAGCACAAGCTTCCCCATGAAGGACGTGAGGGTAAAAGCGGGGGGATAAGGGAGAAAAGGAGTGGTGTGGGGAAATGAGAGGTTTGGCACTGCCTAGGAGTTTAATTTATGATCTAAATGTTGGAGTACAGTCTGTGCTTTTCAACTTTGTAGATGACATCAGGCTGGCAATGAGAGCTGAAACATCAGAGGATATGATTAGAATTTGAAATGACCTTGATGAATTCGGAGAGTGCCTTGAAGACATCAGAGATAATTCAATACAGAGATGCTCAGGCTTGGTGCTGAGGTGGAAATAATGAGCTGCACAGCTCCAAGAGGGGAACTGAGGTAAGGAGGCCTTGCAGTGACTCACAGGGGAGAGAGAGTGTGTGACCAAGCTGAAAATTGAGTGTGATGGAAGGAGAGAAAAAAACCTGGAAAGGTGATTATAGGTGACTCAGGGTAACCTGAACTGAACTGAAGTTAACTGCTGTGCTTAGCTTCCATCTTATTTTCAACATATTGTCACCCAGTGAATTTTATTATGAAAATAAGAGGAGTGGTAGATAAACTGAACATAAACTAAATCATTTTGCAGGTGGTGGTGTACCATGAATCGGGTTGTATCACAGAACTTGGTTTCATTGAGTTTTGTTTATTCTCACTGTATAAAAATCTGACTGGATTTACAAAATGCAAACAAATGTTTCCCTTACAGCAGAAGAGAAACTTTAAGCCTGTGATGTCTTTTTTTCCTGGTAATGTAATTAAAAATATGAGTAAAATCCTCAACAAATACAAAACCAATGCAAGATTACAACACATTTTTTAAGACAGCATACTAGGAATGTGTGGCTTGGACTGCCCAGAAGCAGCCATTTGATGGATTTGTTGGACTAGATACAGATAGATGTAATTTTCTTTAGAGCTGCTGCCCAGCTAGTTACTTATGTATGTGAATGTCTGCTCAGTCCCAAAATTGGTTTGTGAGGTTTGTCTAAGGAGCTCCCCATCGAAAGATGCAGCCATATCTAAGGTAAGTCACTCTTGCAATGCGATGAATAACTTTGAGTGCTTTTGTACTGGGGAACTGAGGTATTTGTGAAATGCAACCCTTCTTCCCAGGCTACAGTTAGGCGATGGGAAGTAGGGTCACAGATAAAGAGTTGCATGTCCTGCACAGCTCCCCAGAGGTTCCTCCCTTTGCCTGCTGAGAAAGAAATCAAAGAGGGTAAGGGCTGGAGGGACAGGCTCCAGGAACAGAGAAAGGGGTTTGGAGATGGTCTCCTCTTCTTGTCCCTCTCTGTGGCATTGCAAGATATAAAAGTATCTGGGCCCAAAGGGGAAACGTGTTTTCTAGCTCCCTCCCTTCACTTGGTCAGCTTGGATGAAGGAACATGTCCAAGTTTTCCCGTAGTTCTGGGAGGAGTTGTTCAGATGTGTTTGGGGCCTGACAATGCACAGAAATACAAATTGTCCTGTGCTCTGACTTGCTTTTAAGTGAGTTGGCTTTCATTTGAAAGCTTCATACTTGGGTTAGTGTTCTGCCAAGCTAAGGCTAGGATTTACTGCCAATGGGGCTGAGGGCTCATTTAGCACTAAGTGGTACAGCCAGACTCACACAGCCGGGTGGCCCTGTCTCCCATGGGGACTGTGATTCCTTAATTAAGCTGTTCCTGGGAGCGGCACTGTACTTACCCGGCTGCCAGACTCAGGGTGGTTCGTGTGAAGCACCTGCAGTGTGACTGTGGGGCAGATAAACTGTCTGTATGGAGGTGCTCTACAGGGAGCTTCCCACACTAGTTGTTACTTATATAAAACCCAGAACTTTAAAGGTTTTGTTTATGCCACCTTGCTCACAAGTGTCACAGCTAATAAAAGGTCTGTTGTCCAGCTGGGGTTGTAAACTGGAGCCTGAAGTCAGTCTATGTTACTTGAGTTTAATAATAAATGGAACTGTAAGTCATAAGTAATGTGGCTGTGTATATCTGCTTGCTTTCAGTAGAGCAAGAGAAAAAAAAAAAGTGTTTATTTCTCTCTTTCACTTCCTAACTTATCTTGTTTGACCCTGCTTTAGTGCAATTGTCCTCCTGATCTGCAGAGTAGCAGATCCCTGACTTACTGCTGCTTCAGCCTCACTTGCCTTTTCAGGTTTACCTTATTAGTCTGTTCACCTCTGAATTTGCTCTTGCTGACTTAGTCTTTCTTAGTATTTTTCTTCGTGTATCCTATCTGGCAGCCCTTTATTTATTATAAAGTTTCCCCAGAGGTGTTAGCAAGTGGTAGCAAGCTTTTCAGAGACCTCTATAGGCAACTGACATTTCTCTTTTCCCAGACCAATTGTCACATCAGCCTCTGCTGGGAGGGGAGCAACAAAATGTGCTAAAATGATCGATAGTTATGGATTGTGAAGATAGGACTAACTCGAGGAAAAATTTCCCCTTAAACTTAGTGTTGCATAAATATAGTCATTGTTGAGTAAGTTACTGCCATTCACACTTCCAAGCAGCCAAGCTTCAGCTTACTACTTTGCAATTACAAACTCTAGTTTTTACTATTTAGGGTTGTAAATTTTTCTTTAGTTGCTCAAGTTCCAAAATGTCTTCATTTTTGAAGGCCTGAGGCCATGAGGAAGAATAAGATACATTTAAATCCACCTTCCTTTCTCTGCAAGATTTTGCCATACTACAGCTTTCTATTGCTTTCTTGTCAAGAGGTAACTGGCAGAGTCACTGGGGTACTTACCCAATCTTTTGGGGGCTTACAGCAAATACTGTCAGAAACAGTGACAAATGACAGTGGCAAAGGACAGCACTATAAATAGCAGAACATTTGCCTCGTGAGCCTCAAATCCTACCTGTTCTGTTTACGTTTACTGATCTAAATATAGGCACAACCTCTTTCTTACAATCCTTTTTGCTAGTTTTGCTGCCATTTTCACCAGCCCTGATTTCTCTAACCACCTCATACACATTTAGTCCAATTAATTATGTTGCACTTTGGCAGCAGCCTTCCCCAAGTACCTTCCAAAGCCCGTGGTTCTCAAGGGCTTGTGCTCTCGGGAGTGGTTATGAGCTGAACAACTTCTGGTTGTCCTTAGTTGAGGGACATGGGAACAACTGACTGGGATCCCTTCCCTTGAGACCTGGTGCTTATTCTGTCATCTAAGCTGTGCTGTATCAGCTAAGGATTGTTACATCATTTTCCTTCTCCCTGACTTGCTTCTCTTAGAAAATGAATAGTAATAGCATTTCTCTAGTTTATTTAATTATTTGGCTTGATAATACTAAGTCATCAGAATGTCAGATGAAAAGCTTTAAATATTGAAGTCTGCGGGTTGACCTTTAAGTCTTTGTTCTTTAGAATGAATTTGAACTTTCTTGCTGATGGCTTTAATTCATTGATGCATCTTAATGGAAAATTGATTTTTTTTTTTCTTTCTCCCTAAAAGATCACATTTACATTAAAAAAAAAAAAAGGAGAATGATATTTTAGGGAAAGATTTGCTAACAAAATGAAAACAATGTCTTTGATGTATGCCCTGGGTTTCAGGATTTGAAATAAATTTCATTGAGGAAAGGTTCATGATAATGCTATGACTTTTTCTCTCATTAAACTCTGCTATATTGCAATGGGGGAAGAGATAACTACTGGAGGTTATCTATTCTTGCTTTACAGAAGATGAGCATCTTGAGGTGCGGTCTCTGTCCTTAGTTTTCAAAAGTAGTAGGGCCGAAAGGCTTATCCCCTGTTTGTTCTCTAAAAACAAACAAAACTCAGGAACCAATAAACTAAGAGCCCTCAACAGCCTTCTCTTTTCTTATTGAACTAGGGTACATGGTGTAAATCTTACAAAGCCTGGAGCGAGACTGGAAAATGCCTTTCTGATGAAAGAGCATCATTATAAAAGTCAATACCAAATGCCGCTAAGAGTGCCATTAACTTGAAAAGAAGAATGAAAAAAATATTTCCGTCTAATCTGAATAGCATGGATCAGATTTTGTTTTTCCTACTAAATTCTGTTAGGCAAGACTGGAGTAAGGTTGCAGTGGCTGTAGTGGTAGCAGGAAGCTTATGCAAAGTTGAGACAAAGCCACTCCTTTTATCTGGAGTCCTTCAGTGCAAACTGGGGCTGCTCCCCTCTTCTTTCTCTCCCTACCCCTACTTTTGCTTTCGCCTACATCAAACAGCCATGGACCATCAAGTGGCTGTTCTGGGGACTGAGAAACATCAGCTCAGCTCTTTTTCTCCTCTGAGAGTGAAGCTGTGATGAGCCAGTTTCCTTCCTATCTTGGCCCACAGACACTCCAGGGCTTTTCTCGACACTTCTCTCTTTCTTCTTCATCTCTGATACAGAAAATGTTCTTATCATAAAGGAATTACAATCAAAATGTTTTGAGAGGTGTGTGTGGGGGAAAGATAACAGATTGTGAGGAGAGAGGAAATTTGGGAGCTGCATGACTTTTAGAAAAATGTGAAAAATGTGATGTTGGGATAGCAGAAGTATTGTTGGGGTTGGGGACGACAGAACAAGAGCCAAACTGGTTGTCTTGGCAAAGAAGTGCCTTTGAGAAATGTAACGGTGGGAATTTGGCCCTAGAGGTAGTGTGAGTCAAATTCTCTTGCCTACAGCAGTGGATTAGACCTCCCGAATTTGTGGCACTCATGTTTTATACATATGCACACATGCAGACACAAATGTTTTTGTGCCTATTCAGCCTGCGTAGTTGAAGAGATGTCACTATCTGTATTTGCCAGCACTCTATGTGCTGTACGTTCCACGAGACCACTTCTACCACAGTGTTTAGGCCAACTAATGATGAGTAACTGGCCAACTAATGATGAGTAACAAGCTGCTTGTATTACTGTTTATTTGATAGCAAGAAAGATTTCTCGTCCAGAATTAGTCACACATGCCAAATACCACCTCAGTCTTCATGCCTTTTTTCAGAGTTGGTCCGTTTTTTTTTTCTTGTTTTGCTTTTATCAAGGTATTCTTAATTTTTCAATTATATTTTAAAAAGCTTACTGGAAAAATTTAAAGGAAAAGATATTTGTGGTTTGCCAAAATAAGACTAAGATGACAAACTTTCTGCAACACATACAATTTTTGCTAATGAGTTATTAAGATTATTTCTGACTCCTGTCAAAAATATTTTTCTCAATAATACATAGTAAAAATATTAGTGTGCTTTTTGATAAGCAATGCTTTTGCTATTTGTAAGTTTGGTGGTTTTTAAATTTTACAATAATGAAATGATTTTTTTCTTGAATAGTGTTGGGCAGAAACTGAAAAATACTAGTCCATCCACATCTACCACCTTCAAGTGCTGGTCCCCCACAGCCCCCTTGGAATTTAAGAACAGACATTTTTGAAAGGCATTTTCACTTCTAGCATTCAAAATAATGTCTAAGGAAAAAAAAAAAAGCTAAAGTTTTGGTCACTGACTATGATTTTAAAAATGATGTAAGACATGGCTTACCATTGTACTGAAATTAAGGCAGCTCTGGCTAAGTTTTCTGTTAAATTAATTTCCCATTACATTCATTGGCAGTGCATAGCATGCCACTATTTACAGCACACTTGCACCTTGCTACCCTCCTGTTACCCTTAATTGTAATGGCAATCAATATTAAAACTGTCCCTTTCCAGAAACATAGCTGTATGGGGATTTAACCCTCCTCAGATTAGATCTGGCAGTTTTCCCTGCCTTCCAAAATTGTGTGTGTGTGTGTCTGTCTACGCTTGTATGTTCTTGCGTAGGTATATAAATGCCAAATATTTTGACCAATCTTGCCCTGAGACATATGTATAATATAGGTATTATTATACACATATGCATGTAGGAATATATACATGTATGTAAGAGTACAAGTTTCTGAAAATGAGATTATTGCAAGACATTGCAGTCACTAGAATTAAAATGGAAGTACTGCAACACAGAAGAATTGAATTTTCTGCACAGTGGTCAGCGTGTCTGATCCCGCTGTGCTCCTGCTGAGCACTGGAAGAAGCTCAGATAATCTGCCCATCACGAATCTTCGTGAAGCGCTGGGGAACAAGCCAAGATCCAGCAGCCCAGCTAGAGGAGGGGTAAGTGGACTGGTGGTGGCTGTGCTGTGCACATGCATTTGAAATCAGAATTGCTGCAGCCGCTAAGGGAAGTGAAGTGTTTTGATTTCAGGCTCTTCCAATGCAGGTAACTGGAAACATTTACTAGACTAAAGCTTTAATATTAAACACTTTTTTTTTTTTTCTGAAGATTTGATAGTGGAGACCTCTGATGTGTGTGACGTTATCTACAAATAACACTGACAGAGTGCCTGAACTCAGACCTTGAGACAGTGTCTTTGCTTTGGCAGATGGAGATTTTTGACTATTGAAGTTTCCAACTGTGAAGATTTTTATTTCGGCAAGAGAGTTTTGTTTTTTTTTTTTTTTTCCAGAACAGGAAAAGGTAAGAACTGTTCTACCTGTAAAATAAACAAGCAGAGAACTTTCTAGTTAGCCCTGCTAGTCATCAAGGTGATTTCATTATGTTACTGTGCCAGCACTTCCCAATGGCCTTGGAGAAATCACCTGAAGTACAGTGAAATATTTGTCATAGTCAGATTGTTCTTGTCAGTCCTGAGAATTGCTAGATTATGAGTTTGCCCAACATCCTGAAGTACTATTGTGTACACTTCTTGGAAACACATATAAAAAATTATTATTTCCCACCGTTCCATGCATGCTTATGCAGTAATATCCTTAAACTTTTCTCACTGTATGGTAGGGCCTTGAGGTAAAAGCATACCCTGCTTCTCAGGACTTCAAAAGCTCTTTATGCCAGAAGAGCATTATGGTGTTAACACTAAGAGTAAATTAAAGTCCTTACCTCACAAAACTAAGAATGTTGGGTAATGTTCTCAAGTGCAAATGGTATGTTGTCCAGGAAGTTGGTCAGGTCGTTACAAATTTGTTGCTGCTGAAGACCTGTCCCTGTCACTTTCTGGAGCACGCTTACCAGACATGGACTCTTCCAGGTCGTACAGATCTGCCTTACAGTCTCACTGTCATTACTTTTTAAAATTTGGGATTTCCCCCTCCTTGATTTCCCTCTTGATTTCCCTCTCCTTGCCTGTGCAGCTGTTCCTTGTGCTGATAGCTGCCTGTAGGTGGGGCTGCGGTTCCACGCAGGCTGGGACACCGGCAGCTGCAGTACAGATGTGTGCAGATGTCCAGATGTGGTGCAGATGCTGCTTGCGCTGAACTACGATGGAGAGCGAGTAACCATCTCTTTTAGTAACTCAGGCGATGCAGAGTGACTATAGTTTTAAAATATTTTGTTTTATTAAATGTTTAAAATAACATAAACATCGTATTAACAATTTTATGGCTGAGGTTCTCATAATTTGTGACTTTACCATTTTATCTGATTTGAGAGCTCAAAAGATTACACCTTAACATTAGAAATTTTGTAATTAAGATTTATAACAGTAAGTTGTCTCAGAGCTAACAAGAGAATAGAAATAGCAGATAGAACCATATAAACTTTGGACAGTGGGACAGTGCATGTTTTATTATAAACTGGGATCTGCCAAGATTATTTAAGAACAAGAAACCTTTTACAAGCCGTTTCATGTTAATCTGAACAAACCAACTCAATTCATAGTTGACTTATAAGCAATAGAGAAAAGTGGGATAGTACATCTTTAGTTATTCCCCAAATATACTTTTCTTTTTTTTTTAAATTCTCTTAAGTAAGTCTGTACCACCTTCGTACTGATATTTAGCACCATGTGATAGGATATTCACCATTTAGCTTCTGGGGAATGTACAGTATGTTGTTCACTCTGCACTAGAATAAAGGTCCAATTGTAATAAAGGTTCATCCTTGTTTTCTGCAGTAGAACATCAATGCTGGAAGAGCAACAGCATGCTTTCCACCATGAAGCTGTAGCTTATTTACAAAAAAAGAATGCCCCCCCTCCCTCTTTTCCCAGTTGCTTATTCATAATGATGATGTGATTAATAGTACTACAGGTTAGGTTTCCTTTACACTGGAAACTAGGGTACGTTTTAATCACTTTGTCTTCAGCTGAACTGGAACAGTGCATACCAAACAAACACAGCCTGGCATTTCAATGTGAGCTCCACTATTTTTTACCATCTCTGTATGTTCTATGAGAAGACTGGTGGTGAAAGATGTATACACACAGGAATATATAATAATGTTTTCTTAGAAAATTTGAAGTAACGAATTTCTTGAGGAGGTGGTCACTGTGCCAACAATCTATAATATACCAGTATGTCTGTTACCTCCAAGAAAGAATTTTATTTTCTTAACAAAATTATTGTGATAGAAGGTGGAGGGGTGAGGAATTTTTTTTCTTTTTTTTTTTTTTTTTGGTAACAGACATGCTGGAGATAAACAGCTTTGGTTGTCAGTCAAAAGACAGTTTAAACTCATATTAATTTTAGGGATGTGGGTATTTTGTTATCACAATTTAGTATATAAAAAAAGGAGATGTTTCTTAATTGCAAGCTTATGCCCTTTGCTCTTTGACAGTGAGCTGATGTTCAGTGTTTCCTTGCTTTCGCACAGAGTTCATAGCTATACCCTACAGCCCAGTGTATATGCATAGTATTAACAAAACAGTACACCAGGTTCAGCAGTGGTCTGTGTTATTTCTGTAGCAGGCTTCCCACACCGTGAGGGGCAGATACACTGCAGGCTCACAGGGTACAAACAATTACAGAGGATAATTCCATTATACTGCCTTGTGGCAGATAGATATGTTCTTCTGTGGCTGTGCAGAATGACTACCAATATTGTTCTCTATGCTGCCTGTTGGTAGCTGCGGGAAGGAGAGAGGAGCCTTTTAGTTCATACATTTTATTACAAGCCCCCAAACTGGTAACAAAATGCTGATGGAGCTCTTCCCCTACTCCTTGGGAGGCAGACTCTTCAGAGTTTGCCAGTTCGTACTTGTCTGATCCCTTGAATCTCCTTTAGCTCCTTGAGCTGGATGTTCTGTGCCTAGCAATGCTTCTGCTGTCTATGAGCAGAGGCTGCAGGAATGCTCCTCCTACTCCTCTCTTCTCCCCGTAGCACTGACCATGCTACCTCTGTAGGGAAAAAAAACCCAACAAACCACCTTGAGACCTGCTTCAACCTTACAGGTATTATAAGCTCTAGCCTTCAGCCACAAGTAATATCCACATCTGACTTCTTTGTGTTAATTTGTGCATGGTCACCATAGGACCTCTGATTTAACTTAATTAATAACTGTATTTGGCTTTTCTCTTGCGAGCAAGAGAGAGAATAGGGAAGAAAAGAAGTGGCTGTCAGCCAGTGTTTTCTTTTAGATATTTTCCCCAAGGCTTGGGTTTCTTCAGAGCAAATGCAAATACACCAGGGAGAGCACAGTACAACATGAAAGTCACTGCTTGAGGTTAGAACAAGTTCTTATGCCAGGCCGAGCTCTTCATGATGACAGTCATCACTGGCACCCAAAAGCCACTGCCCCATGCCAGTCTCTGGTGGAAGTTCTTCTGAAATATTTCTGTGGTTCAGACAACCACCTTAAAACATCTCAAGCAACAAGAAAATGGATTAAAGATTCAAGTTTCACTGCATGTAATGTCTGTGTTCAGAAAAGCTAACAGCTTGATCCCCCGCCAGGCAAGGCCAGAGCTCTGGAGCCAGCTGCTGGCAATGCTGCGTGGGCTATGAAAGGTCTCCAGGAGAGCATACGCCATCTGCAACAGCTATGTTTCTTCAACGTCCCAAGCAACTCCTGCTGTTTTGTGGGGCTGAGTAGTAGCTTTGCTGTAGCTGTTACCTTCAGCAAAATAAGAGCTTTAAAACGTGATACTACCATTGTTCTGAGGGAAACCTTTTTGCACGTGCAGAAAACGGGTTGGGATACACTTGTGGTGAGTAAAGATACATCTCAGCCTTGTTGGGACAATACAGCCTGTGCAAATAAGTGAGTACCTACAGGCGTAACTGAGTAGTACATGGCATGATGAGCACTGGGGAATGGAAGGCAGGGCACTTGTAGTAGGTCTGGTCTACCTCAGTCAACTGTTGCATGTGTAGCAGGTCTGCAGTATTTCACTTTTCTGTAAAACTCAAGTTTTTGTCTAACGTGCACAGCATAAGACTTCCAATCCCATTAGCTGTTGCTTCTCTTTGTACGTAAGGCAGACACTTAAATGACTTCTAGGACAGGAGTTAAAATTCTTAACCTACTTTTTAAAATGAAGTTTATTGAAAAAGAATCTGCAATTTTGTTATGTTTTGGTTTGGTTTTTAGCCTTTCATAGGAGAAGACTGGAAGCTGGCTTATGACCCCATTTACTTGAGGGAATGCAGTCTCTCTCTAGAGGAATCCCTAAACAACCGGCCTCACTCTGACAAGGTAGCCACAGTCTCTGCACAGCCAAATTAGCCAAGTATAACACAGTGAACCTTCACCACATACATTGCTGTGGAAGCACTGTACATGAAATGTCTGGTCCCCACTGCCTAAATCCATAGCTCCTAGTTTCTCAGGCAGGGA
Organism: Tetrax tetrax; assembly: GCA_009806455.1. NCBI lineage: Eukaryota > Metazoa > Chordata > Aves > Otidiformes > Otididae > Tetrax > Tetrax tetrax. The sequence continues at coordinate 213,030 of WHYT01017060.1, forward strand.
CACCTTCCAAATGTGCAGCGCACAGCATGCACTGCCAGCTTTCTGAAGCTGGGAAAAGCTAACAATCAGCATGGTTTCATTTTTGAAACTATGTTTTCAAGGCAAGAGCTTAAAAAAATTGTGTATTTGTAAACTGGGTGCTTGACCTAATTAAGCATAGATCAGAAGTATATGTGACAGACACAGGGGCCTTTGCTAGGGAATGCCAGAGCCCTGCCATTCTGGATACCGTGTTCCTGGTCAGGTTCTGCTGCAGGCATCCTTTGGCAATTACTTGAAACTAGACCACTGGGGCATATAGACGGAGATTAGTTCCTTGCACCTTTAGCAAGACTTTTCATAGAATCACAGAATCTTTAAGATTGCAAAAGAACTCCAAGATAAGTCCATCACCAAGTTAGTTTTCAACTTGGAGTTAGTTTTCAACTAACTTGGAGGCTTAAGATATAAATACACTGTCATCTTAACTTGCTCTTGTCTTCACTGTCAAAAACAAGTATAATTTTTGAAGAAAGCTAGCTCTGTAAATACTCTGCTATTCTCAGCTCTCAAAGAGCAACTATGTTTTGTTTTGTTTTGTTTGTTTTTTTGCGATGTAGCACTACTTTTTCAGACAGCTAGCATGACATAAGACTAATGAAACTGGATGGTGCATTGTTTCAAATACCAGCCGCTTTCAAGTCTGATAATGCTTATTCAGTGTGATCTGAATAAAAAAATATTCCAGTATTAGATCTGACTTTGAAAATCTGATAATGCGATAAATCTGTTGCTGTTGCACTAAGGCTGTTGTTGCACCAGCTACTTTGAAGAAGGCTCTTTCTCTCTCCCCCCACAGGAATTCATACTCTACTAGGTGAAAACAAGTATCTTCAATAGCCACAAGCATTAGGAAGTTCCTTTCTAAACTGCAATGTAGGACAAAATACATTACCTTCACAGGGCACAATTGTTTTTAACACAGAAGTCAATGAAACCTTTCCTATCCTCAATAAAAACAAGTTTCAGACTTTTTAATTCTTACTGACAGGACTGGCAGCAGAACTGGCTTGGTGAGATTTCCTCCATGCATGTCTTTACACTTTCTTTGCCTGTGGAATGATCAACTGCAAAGTGATCTGGCTGTAATGAAAGCATGAAGGACAGTATCAGGCTGGTTCTGAGCTACAGGCAGAGAAGTTTTCTGCAGAAAAATGGAAGGGGGGGAAAAAGACCTATTCCTCCAAAATAACAGAGTTTTTGAATTCTTCAATTTTTTAAGAAGTCTTCTCTTCATTCTCAGAGTAAATGCATCATTTTTCAAGCCAAAAAAAATGTTCCAAGCAAATGTGATAAATTCAAGAACAGGGCATTTTAATAGACTGCAACCTTAACTACAGAGAGAAAAAAAAATACCCCTCCACAAGAAAGCAACTTGTGAGTGAGCAGAGTTAACACAGGTACATGAAATCTATGCATGTTTTCAGTTATGGCTTGAAAGTATCAGTCCTCAGTAGCAATAGACGACAAGATCTGAAAACTGTTCAGTGGCTTAGTGTAACTGATTTTTTTCTCCCCCTCTAAGTTTTGAAAAACTGAAAATGTGAAATAATGTTTTTCTATAAGGTACCATTTCACTGAATGAGAATGAAGGGATAGCCTCTTTAGGAAGACCTCTTACAGGTTAATTTCCTAGGCTGGGTCTTCTCTCATGGCATCATTTTCTTCCAAGGTTGTAGGCTTTAAATTTGCCTCTTGAGGAAGAAGGTGGGATTAACATAGATAGCCTAGGTAGAACATGGGAAGACAGTGACTTTGGTTAATCCTTACTCTTGCACATCAGACTCTAGATGAATGATTCCAGCTTGACCTGTTCCTAAAGCTTCAGTTATGGCTTTAAAAATTGGCCTGGTCCTATGGAAGAAAGACCACCATGTATTAAAGAATTAGTTAAAATTAAAAAGGTGAACATATAACAGTGCACAATAAATGCAGGCTGCTGTTGGAGGGTGTAGATTTTTCTGCTACTTTCAGACCCCAATGCCCATAGTTGCTGATTAGAGGAGATGGAGGTCCTTCTGGAAGAGGCTGGTTGCTGATGGATGGCTTCAGTGCCTGAGGGTACTGGATGCCCTGAAGTAGGAAAGGAACTTGTAGCAAAGGCTCACCACAAAGTACCAGATGTTTCGAGCCATCTGTGACCTTGCAATGAAAATGCGCCAGATGATCACAAGGAGGGTGGTGTTGAACGCATATCGGATGTTCCTCAGCCTGAGAAAGAGAAAGGTATCTTATGGAGGAATACAAAAACAACGAAAAAGCTTAGCAGCTTGCTTCATTTGCTACAGGTAATTTTGTAAGAAATTCTGTTTATGAGTGCTTGGGCTTTTTTTGCCGTTCCTGTTTTGGTGAAGACACTGCACCTGAGGTGTCCCTACAATCTTGCCAAGGACTGTGTTGAAGTTGTGGGATAGTGAATCATTGAAGGGATAGGTGGAATACCTGTACTGCAAGTGTCTCTTGTTCCATGTACTCTCATTTCAGACCAGAACAGACACTAAAGTCATACTGAGAGTTGTTTTCTTAGTGATAGTCTAGGTCCAGTACCTTCTACTTTAATTTGGTGTATTGGCTATTTTTCACTTAATAGGATTGGTGACAAGCTGGAGGATCTTTGCAGGAGCTGATGAATAAGATTCTCCTTTTTGCCTGAAACCTTGCCCTTAATGTTGGGAAATAACTCAATAATCGTAAATGGTCTTCACTTTTGCAGTACTGCTGTGCTGGATTTTTACATTTGGAGTTTTTCTACACCTTATATTTAAATGGGATTATTGAGCCTTTAAGATGCTAATCATCTCTTTCTGCCAAGCCAAAGTTTTTGCACCTCTCCAATGCTCACTTTCCCACTGTCTGACCAAGGGAAAAGAGCTTCATATCTAATGTGCCCAAGACTATTTGTAGTAATAGTACATTTGCAGTAATTTGTAGTAATTTTTGTAAGACTCGTTTGTTTGTTGTAAACTTTATCACTGCCTATTTGGGCTATAAGGCAGTTACTGGCGTGTTACAGAGGTTCTTTTAAATCCTTTAAAAATGACCCATCAGCAAAGAACTTGTTTAGGATTCCTTGCTATGGCAACAAGCTATTCTATGCTTCTAGCATTTACAGTGCACAAAAATGGTTTTCTTAAAGGAAACAACCTGACTCTTACTCCAAGAGAGCTGCTCCTTCTCTCTTTGCCTGCACTTCTCAGTAAAAGGGTTGGAGAAGACAGGAAGAGCGCAGTCTCTAAACAGAAGGAGAATTTCAAATTGTTGATTCAGACTCTCTTAAACTGTCACCAGGGATTGACTGCATAAGCTCTCCACTGAGTTTGGACAATTTTTGCCTATTCCCCCTGAGGAATTAGAAACTTCAACTTTAAAATGAAATTTTAAATCATACAAATGCTTGAAGCTTTTATACAATGTCTTTGAATTGCTAAAAACTTCTAGGCGCTTCACAAAATCTAAAGCTGGCCCTTATTTTTCTATTGTAATTCTGAATGATGAGGAACTTCTGCATTCATGTATTCCTCTTATGCACTGTAACTCTGTTACTTGGTCATCTGCTGGGAATATCTAGCCCCTGATTGTTCCTGTCCTCTAAAGTCCTCTTTTTCTTACAGGATGAAAAAAGGAAATACTGACAACATTGTGCCTTAATAAATAAGCTACACTATGTTTATCTCCATATTATTCAACAATTATCGCGATGTAAATAGAGTAATTTTCCTCCAAAGCCATTCAGGTTAGCAAGGAGCTCTTGTCCTTGTCACTGAGTATGACTTACTTTCGTAAATGCTGCTTTGCTGCTGGAATGCCAGCCATGTCCTCATTTAGCAAGTACTTCTTAGCACCTAGGCAGTAGCTTTCAATGTATTCTGACCAGTGCAGCTGACGAACATCAAAGTTGTATAACTGGGATTTAAAGACAAAGATAAGAAATCAAATGCCAGAATTCAAAACAAGTTCACTTGAACCATCAATTCTTCACTGACCTCTGTTCCTGACAAGCTCCCCCTCCCCCCCCCCCGTTAAGTTCTTAGAGCCACCAAGTTTCCAAGAAGACATGAGCACTGTATTTCACAGCTGTCGATTAATGTCTTACCCAGCTGAGAATTCAGGCAAAGCAAGCAAAAACTTAGTGCTAGTTGGCAGAAAACAAAGATAAGTTTGTCTTTCAGGTGGCCATTTGTGCATAAATGTGTATTTGTACACACACATAAAAATATATATTATATACAAACACACACAAAATCGTGGAAGAAAAATGGCATTCCACTCAGGTAAATGGATTCATCTGAAAACCTCCATGCGGTTTTTAATGTGTCACTAGAGTTTTGTACAAATAGGTGAATTAGACTTTGAATCAACAAGTGCTTCTTTATCAGTATTAACTGTGCGTTGTGCTGCATTCCCTCTCAGCATTTACATTGACAGAAGTCCAAGAAACGGGTTACTCTCTTGTTTGGCATCAAAATGTCTCACTGTAGAGCTAATTAGCCCAGTTAATTTCAAATACTTATAATGGGAAAACTGTTAGCAAGCTCTCAAGTGTTTGTCTGTCTGTTAGAGCAAAGAAAGGATTTGTAAAGAGAAAGAAGTTCTGTTGTAGAGAATTTAATTTTTAAATGAATGAATGAAGTGAACGGCATTTCTTATTTACATGGTCTTACAAGGGAAGATAGTCAGAAAAATACCTTCCTCTCACCCCCACGCCAATCCAGGCCGTTTGCTTTGGTGCAAGAGCTTTGGTATCAGACTCCAGCAGAGAGGGGTTAGCTAACTATGCCAAATACAGGGGCTCAGCTACTGTGCAGATCCCATGTGTCTGTTGGACGTGTGTTGCCCGTAAACCGTCTAAGCTGAATACTGTTTACAAGTCACAGCAGTGCCGCTGCCCTTAGAAGTTAGACTTTGCTGCATGCTCTCCCTCTGCAAGACTAAGGGCAGACTCTTGACCCTACTACTGGGAGTTTGCAAGGATTTAATGATGTGAGACCAGTTTGATGTGAACGCCTGAGTATCTCTTTGCAAGGAGATACTGACCAAAGGTGCATTTCAAGCTTATCGCAAATCTACTCAGTATTTCTTCAGTCTTTCAGTTACAATCCCATTCTTAAGGAGTAGTATTTCACATCTATAAATACTACAACAGAGCTTGACATCCTGCAAAGTAATTGCTCTCTAGGGACTTAAACAGGAACTTTTTTCATATTGTTCAGGGTAAGTAAGACACTATGTGTTAACTAAGTCTCCCTGGGCAGTGCCCATTAAAATCAATGTGGATGAAAATGTCAAAATCTTTCAAATAATTCCCATCTAAATCACCCATGAAAAGCTACAGACTGCCAGAAGAAATAAGGGAGAGCTAGGAGCTTCGTAGTTTTCCAAGAATGAGACACTTAGAAAATTGGGAAGAGAAGATATTGGGAATGCTACACAGTTTTTCAGTTATTAATTAATTACAATGAAACTCCCAATATCACATATCTTTGCATTACCGTTGATAGTATCTTTCTGGGGCCCGTGTATTAGTTAACATGGTCATATCACCCCATGAAAGCGGATGCCCGAAATTCTCAGGGCCCAGTGCTGTGACGTGAAGACTAGAACTGACGTTTTCTTCTCAGAAAGAGAAATATCATCATGTGTTCATCAAAAAAAAGGGAATGTCCTCTAGCTTTCCTGTCCACTGGCTATTCCAGTCTATGTAGCCAACCACATGGGAGGCAATAAAGTGGCCACTGTTACATGATACTTTTAACTTCTCCACCTCAAAGTGCTGAGTACAGCTGGGTCATTGAGGATGGAAATTTATGTTCCCTTTGTAGAGTCCATTTTGTCTGTGGAAACCAATCTAGATTGCTTACAGGCCAAATAGAAATCTGAGAGCAAAAGGTAGAGAGCTGCCTTGTTAACTGGAAAGACTGCAGGGATTGACCTGTCTCAGAAGAAAGAGCAATACACTTCAGGAGAAAGCATTCTCCTGTAAAAAATTGAAGGTTCCAGGCAAGTTATTTAATAAAACAAGGATGAAATCAATGATTTCAAATTAAAGTCAATTCTAGTCATCTAGGCAGATGTAATTTGAAAGCTCAACAATACACCAAAAATAATTGCTGCAGATGAACAGACCTGGAGATCAGCAATCCATACTCAGGAGATACTTACTTTTTTGTCCTCTGTGTTAAGCTGACTCATTAACATATTCATATTGTCTGAAGACCAATCCCAGGACTGGGTGGAGAAATACTGCAGGAGCATCATAGACTTGTGCAGTCGATTGATAATTTTCATCATTCTGAAACAGAGGAGGAGCGTCAGAGGTGGACAGGGAATTTGAACTTATGCAAAAGCTGGCAGTTTGCTCTGTAGGTGTTTTCACCAATCCAGATGAACAGGCATTGCAGTTTCTGATGAGCACTGCACTGGTGAGAACCTGCTCAGCAAGTCTGACTGCTCCAGCTGAGTCTTAAGCCTAAAGCTACCAAGTTTTTAATGATGGCTGGAACATGGGTGCAAATATGCATTTCCCAGGGCAAGACTAATGCCTAACTTACTGGCCAGAACTAAACTAGGGCTGGAAGCCATATCTACATCATGTACCACATGTGAGGTGAAAAGCCCATCTGAAGTAGTACGAACACAGCAGATTCCAAAAACCACAAAGGTATATTGCTTGCCTCCTAATATGGATACTTCTCTTTCTACCATGCAAATTCTCTTCTGTTCTCAAGCCTGAGTTGGCTCCGGAAGCAAAGCTCTGATTTTGGAGTTAGCTCCAGTACAGAGGTGACTGCATCTGCAACATGGATAAGCTCTGAAGTCAATTGCTCAACTTCAGTTGAGCAGGATTCTTGTGTCTTTGGGGTTCTTTGACTCTCTGTAGAAAAAAAAATATTTTTTTTTTTTCTTAAAGGCCATTCCTCTCCCTGTACAATATAGTGGCAGTTTGGAGGGTTATTTTGTGTCCTTCCTTATACAAGAAGGGTCTGATAACATGTACTCCTGGTGGATGACCTTGAAAATCATGCAGTCTGGAGGCTTTTTTTGTGTGTGTGCGTGTATGTGTAACTGTCTGAATGTCTTCCGGGAGCGCGAGTGTTCTGGGAAAGATGAAAGCTGCTTCAGGGGCATTGTTCTTAAACAGGGACTTGGGAAACGTAGGTTCAGGTCTCTCATGTGTCTTGGCCTTTTTTTTATTATTCATGTAATGCTGTCCTACCTTGCAGGATTATGGCCATGCCTCTGAAAGGCAGATGTTTTGAAGTGTGACATACAGTGCTCGGTCAATTTTGAGAGAACACCACGTTCTGTCTGACTGAGAGAAGAGAGAGGGCAAGAGAAAGCATTAAAAGGCTGATTTCTGTGGAAAACAGAGCTGTTTTCATGAGAAATTTTGAGCTGCCCAGAGGGTAACACAGTCGCTGTGACAAATAAAGGCAGCAGTCTGGGGAAGAATGGTGCCAGGCTGGCCTCTCTCCGTGCAGATGCAACTGCCACTACGATAAGCACTAAGCACAGCAGAAAAAGACACAATGAGCACATCAGTTCAGAGGAGAACTGTGTAGCTTACCCAAAGCAAACCAAAAGAGCACTAAAACCTTACATAGGCACTCCTACTCAGAATCAAAGTGGCTTTCATTTTAGAAGCAAACCACACCATCAGATTAAAGGAACCTTCATTCTGCACAATTATAAGCACATTGATTTAATGCAGTTTATCTAAACTACTTTAAAATTACTTCAGATTAATCTTCCTGATTGTGCCTGTGTAGGTAAGTACTATGGGGCAAAGCTTTGCGAATATTTTAAAACCTTTCAGGAACTGGGGAAACAAACTATATGGCTAGATTGCAAAGCTCTGAAGTTGCCCCTCAAACTGGCTCCCCAAAAGCCATCAATATCTTTAAAATGCTTAGGGTAAATGGCATTCATCAGAAAAAAAAAAAAAAAAAGAAAGAGAATCAACTGTGTGTCCCTCCTTACATTTTGAAAATAGGCTATTCACGTGGCCTCCTGTCAGTGTGGGCAGAATAAGCTCTGACTGTAGATCTACCGAAAGGAACATATTTGAGTGCCTAAAAGTAAGGGTTAGAAAGAGAAATGAAGCATCTAAAGAGGTACATATGAAAACTGTGTTTCATGCTAACTGACTGAGCTAAAATGTTGTGACCACATCCAAATTATTTACTAATTTGCATGAAAGAATGGTCCACTGAAAAACATCAGTAAAACGGAAACATGCTTTTCTGTAGCCTCTGAGAGTCTATGGCAAAGATTTCTGGTAGAAAAATCTCATTCTCCACTGTGGACAGACTGTGAGGAAAAAAAATCAAGTATTTGCTGTCACTGAGAGCCTTACTAGTTACACTTCGGAAATTCATCTTGTCTTCTAGAAAACTGTTTGCAGCAATGATTTCTTTATTTGCTCCCATACTGAACCTTGCATGAGGAGATTCTCAGGTGTGACAGATTGCCCCAAGAGACTACTAATAATCTAAACCACATTATTTTCCAAGTCATGGATGGATGTGCAGCAATAACAGTAAGCCATTTAGGGCAGTTTTGCTAGACATCTGGCAACTTATGTGAAATGAGCTAACACTTAAAGTAAGCCTCTCAGGACAGGCAGTATATAGAAGTCTAAAGCTGAAGGAGATGACTCTTGTACCTACCCTTTGGTATATGGGGTACTGTGTGCGATAACTACGGGAGGAACTACAACTGAGTTCCCCTCAGGTACTCTGTCATTCAAATTAGTGAAGGGAATAGGTTAGTCCTGAGTAAACAGTAGGCTTGCAAAACCATAAGCAGCTCCCAGATAACCTATTGCATATAATAACCCATCACCTAATGATGAGGTGAGTATGGATACAGTAGGAAAGTGAAGCGTGAGTCTTGGCCCTGGCAAAGAAGCTTCTCCTTTCTGCTTGCAAATCTCACATAGAGTCATGGAGAGAATTCAAGAAACTGCCATGAAGATGGCTTGTACGTCAATAGATGGGAGTGACAAGTAGGAAGACAGTTAAGCCTAGGTGCTCTGTTTGAAGCAGAGGGAAAAATTAAAGGGAAATATTAAAGCAGGTTCAGTGACATATTCAACTTTTTTTTTATGCCCTTAGAGCATAAAGGCCTAATGTTTAGGTAGCTGTGGAAAAAAAAGAAAGAATGAGCTGCTACTGTGCTTTCTACCACATTGCAGCAGTACCTGGATGAGCTTAAGTAGCATGTAAAAAGAAGAGGGGCATTGTATTTTAGAAGAAAAAAAGGACTCTGTGAACTCACAAGTTCATTGCTGTGCTGTGTTTTCTCAGGTCACAAATTTGAAAGTTCAGGTGAAGAGATCTTTCTCAGCATGTGTTCATGTTGAGCTTTATTTGAAATGTAAGTACAGTATTGTGACCACTGTCCCCTGGCTACCTATGCCAATCAACTTTATGAAAATAAATGTCAATTATAGTGGCAATGCCAGGATCTTACTGCTGCCTGCTTCAACAGAGTTTGGAGATTCCAGCCTATTCTTGCATGTATTTTACCTCTATTTCTAGGGTAATTCTTGCCTCCTGGGTAACTGGAAGTCTTTTTATGGACCAATTTCCCCCCTGCAGCGGAAGATCTGAGAGAAATTACAGGACCATATCAGCCAGCGGTCTCCCTGCAAACAGCGGAAGCCAGCTGTCTAACAAGCAGAGGAGCACAGAGCAGATGACATGGAACACAGTGCTGGCATAGCGCTCTTGTGTTGCACAATAAATTCTCCTCTGTGGTGGCAGGGAGTAAAAGAGGACATTGGCTCAGTTATGTTATTTACACCAGGGTTCCTTCCACACAGGACATGTGTAACTGTGTTCCACCAAACTATGATGCTGTCAAGGCTCAAATACCAACTGGAATGGTAAACTGCCCTCCTAAATACAATTCAGATTTTATTCACACTCAGAAACATCCTAGATTTTAGGGTGCTGCGCCAGTGCTGGCAACTCCTAATTATGCATCTGATTTATGGGAAAAAAATATTAGAATGTTACAAACCTTGCCAGTCTCAAGTCCTTACACAAGCTTGAGTCTTTACTCATGACATAAAGGCAATCACATTAGAAAGTTGCAGTGGTGGAAATCTTGCTACACAGAGGACAACATAACTAGCAGTCCTCTCCTGCTGGCTTGGGAAAGTCTGAGGCTTGTAAAGCTGAGTTTCAAATGTGTGCTGTCCCCCAGGTACTGGAAAGGGTGGGAACCCTAGGCTATGCTTAGCTACATCTATGCAGTTCCTTTTCTTTTTGAGCAACCTCCTCAAGACAAGGCCTGGAGATGGGATGAAGACCAGGGACTCCAGGCTGAGGCAGCCAGTTCTCAGAACTTGTTAGAGATCCATTCTCCGTAACAGTGGGAGGCATGGAGAAGGCTGAAGGTGTGCAATTTCTTACCTGGGCTTTCTCCCTGTGAGCCTCATGTACAGGTCGTAGAGTATGGCCGGTGCCTTGTGACTGACCGTTATCCAGTACTGGTTTATCAAGTAGTTGGACGTCAAGTGAGTGTTGGGTGTTCGGAAGGCCTGCTCTAGTGGGTTCCTTTTGAAAGTGGACATGACATACTGCTCTGTAAGGGAACAGGCATTTTAGTTAAAAATCAGGCATTTAATTTCAGTTGGGTTGGGCACAACCATACTAACGTTCTGTAGTAAAGCCCAAGTTATGGTGCTTAACATGTTTAACCTGCATTTCTGCGAACTACATCCCCAGGAGTTGGACAAGATCATCTCATAGTCCCTTCTGACATTAAAACTGATGACTCCATCTGCTGCATATTTGAAACACAATCTGACTCTAGACTTAATAGTGGCAGACAAACTTCCTTATCAAAATGCCAAAATGTAATGGAAGAAAAGCAAGCAGTTGTAGCCTGAAATGCTTCAAACCAAGGAACTTCAATTCTGCTTTCACCTGCAGTAAATGTAGAAGAAATTGGTAAGTCCTAACATGTCTTCAGATCACTGAAAGCAAACTTTGATCTGCTAGCATAAAACAAAAATGACATTTCTGATTTCTAATCAAATTTTCAAAAGGGCTCATTTCAATATTGGTATGAGTCAGGGACAGGTTGCCTACAGACATAGGGTGCTGCTTCTAGAAATTTTTCATTACAACCTTTCAAACCACATCTGACCCACCACACCAAATACCTCAGCCTGTTTTCAGAGGAGCTCTGGATGCACTAAAGCAGCAAATCCTCTTGCCTTCTTAACTTGAAAACTAATGATAGGGTGGTAATCTTTCACTCTCCTTGTATGTTAAGGCACATACATATATTGGGCCTGATTCTGAGCTCTTGCAATGGCACAGTTCCAAAGAAATGGCATCTAGACGTGCATATCTGGGGTATTTGCATATTGCAGAGGCTTAATAGAACTGCAGTAGTTGAATATAAGACAGTCATCCTAGGGACGGATAAACAGATGGTGCTCCTATTCCTGAGCATCAGTAAGCTCCACAAAGAAGAATATGTGGGCTTTTTAAACTTTTTTTAAAAATGAATTTCAGAGTTATGAGATCAATCTGTGCTTATATTATACTCTCTAAGCTTATGGTACAAATAGAAAATCAGATGAGAATTTGCAAGTCGCAAGAAACATCCAGATCATCCTCAGATAAGCAGATTCCAATCATAATATTCAGACAGTCCTCTCGTGTATCTGTGATTGGTTCATTACTGCACTTCAGCTAGTGATTTTGATTTTGTTCTACGTAACAGCAACTAGGAGACTTGTTAGCCACTTAGCTGCTAAGTTTAGACAACAAAGACTTCTAAAATAGTACAATTTAGTTTTAGTGCAAGTTCATTGTTAATTTTTGTGTCCCAAATGCTGCAAGTTTAATGGCTCAAAACCAGTTTTCCTGAAACTCATCTTGCATCTGAGTAGCTAGAACTGACTGCCATCCCTTCTGTTTCATGTAGCCACACTGCAATGATGTGGTTATCTTGTGGTCACCTTGCGGGCTGTGGTATGGAAATCTTATCCTTTGCAGCATGCTCTCTCAAAATGGCAAGGATTAGCAAAAACTCCTATTTAAACTTTCTCATGTGGTTGTGCCTGGCACAGAGGGCTTGCTGGAGCAAGAAAAGATTTTCAGCAGGAATCTATCTCACCTGCTTTTGACGTGAAGATTTGGAAAGGTGTTTACTCCTGGCAGGGCAGTGGCGATAAGCAGTTTGGGATGGGCTACTGAGAAGGAAGCCGCTGTCCTGGCCCAGCTCTTGACAGAGTTTGTGTCTGTCTAAGCAGTGCACAAGGAGTTTCTTTCCTCTGTGTAGCAGCATGGCCATTTACTACGATTATACTTCAACAAAGCCCTAGCTGACTTGAATGTAAAGGGATCTGCTCCCAGTTTGGGGGAGCTGTATATCTGTGCCCATTCAGGTAGCTCATGGATCAGAAGAGCAATCCTATGAACTCTGCTGCTTCTCCCCTTAAGGAAGTTTCTCCATGGGGCACTTTAAATCCCAGTTTTTATTTACAAAATCTCATCTGCTTATCAATTTTTAAGTTTATTTAGTTTCATCAGGTCACTTCATTTCCTAATGGAAACCTATCAGTTTAACTGGGAACCACTGATATTTTGGAACTGTGATAGTTTTGTTATTGTCTGCAGCATATATTTATAGCTCTGTTTATTCAAATCTTGATGATAATATACTGCAGACCTAGTTTTCATCTGTAAACTGGTTGAGAAGGTTTCCCTTTGGAAATACGTTAAAGACATTAGTGCCTCTCTTTTTCTCTTTGCATTTTTGACATCTTTGGCCAGGATAAGAAGAAAGAACTAATCAGTAAGTGGAAAATACAGCCATTGTCATTTCAGATCACTGGCCATAGACCAAATTCACACAAATCAGCAACACCCTTATCATCTTGGTTACTTAAGGCTTGTAGTGGAAAATGCAGCTGTGGTAAAGGAGCTATAATTATGCCATTGTATTACTCAGTGTGAGAAGTGCCTATGTCAAGAGCAGATGAGATTCCTACAGAAAACTCAAGAAAAATTCTGAAAGTCAGGAATGAAAGTTATTTCATTTCAAAATGCACATATGAAGGCAATGAGACCAACCTGAAAGACTTACTAGGAGGCAGCTGGGAAAACATCAGTTTGGTGGTGTTTGGAACAGTTAATGCTATGGGTGTTTTCTTTACCAATCTCTCTTACCCTGGTTTGGACTGACTCAGCACAATCACACTATCTCCTAATTTCTGGAAAGTGTTCAACCTCACATACATAGCAAGCTTCTTATGCTATAACAGTTTGTGTTTTGGAGAGAGAGAGAGAAATAATCAGATAGACGGGTCATGCAGAGAACCCCAAACCAGAAACACATCACCTCTAGGAGCTACTGAAACAACTTAGTGGGTGGGTGGTCTTTCCCCTCCAACCACAACACAAAAACACAGCAGCAAATTCTACAACTCAAAGGCAGATTTAGGAGGGGGAAGAACCAGACACCAGTCTTGCCTAGGTAGACTGTCGAGGATAAATTGAAATTAAATTTTCACACACTGAATACCATTTTAAAGCCTGCTCTGAGGCTTAGTTTTGAGCAGAAATTGCACAATGTACTTCACAAAGTCAGACTAGCGGGACTTACATTGCTCTTCGATACTCCATCCTAATTCCTGTTCATTAATCTATACCCAATACCCTTCTGCAGCCTGCTGCTCTCAGGAAAACTGTGGATACAACATGTGTTAGAAAGAGCCCTACAGTGTCACCCAAGGAGAAAATTTTGCCTTCAGTCCCATCACATAGCTGAACTTACGTAAGCTTCTGCTGCACTCAGATGATTTCATTGCTAAGTCCACAGTTATAAGCAAAGTATAGAATAAGATCAGTTACAGTGCATTAATACATTGCTGTTTTCATCAATAAAATTACACTGGAAATGGGTCAAGAAAGGCAAACTTCAGGTACTAGTGTTACAGTGGCTGTTGCCTGAAGTAGCAGCCTCTGAAAAGCTTTGCATTTACTCCCGTGAAAAAGCAACGGAAGATCTGGCTTTACACATTATGAAGACTGACTACATTTTCCCACAATTATCTATGAAGTCTCACCTCTTCTCTCAGACTGTGACAAACCACAGCGTTAGATCTCTCATTAAAAAAAAAATGTCAGGAACTTGGTGTGATTTTTCCACTGCTCAGTCAATTGCTGAAGCCTCTTCCCTGCTGGACCACTTGATGAAATCTCACACTAAGACATTAGTAGGATTTCCGGACAAGCCTTGTTCTGAAAATGCAATTATGGTCTGATTCTCTGCTGACTTACAGTTTGCCAATTATATAATGCAAAGACAAACGCAAAGCAAAGGCTGAGAGGTGAAACACCACAGTAGTCACTCGCCAGCATCCTGTATTTAAAGCACAAAGATATGAATTAATGTGTAATAGAATGCTAATCTGGCCCTGTACATCTGTCCATAAATGTACTGACTGTATGTAGTATTTCTGGTGCTTGGCTTCAGCACGAGTTATCCACTGTAAGGGCGTCAAGATTTGTCTCCCTTTCTTTCACCCCTGCATCAGAAGCACATCCACTTGAAGAAAAGTCAGCCATGAAAATAATTTGAATTCTTCCACTGGCAAAATTCATGATCAAAAGGCAAACTGTTCTTGAAGCACACCAGTGATTTGAACGTTTGCCTTAAGACTACACCAATTATTTCTACTTACAATTTGCTTCACAGAGAGAGCAAGAAAGGAAAAGCTGCTCTACTTCCATAATAGTTTTCATTCACTATCAATGTTCTCCAAATGCTTTCAAAGTACAAAAAAAAACCCCAAAAAACAACCCTAAACCCAGAACATGTTCTCATTCAGAAAAGGAAGGTGTCCTGTTACGGCTACACTGAGTATCTTCTGACAGAATTAAATAAGGGAGTGGTTCTCTATTCCTTTTTCCACCACTGTAATGGTGGAAAGTGCAGCAAAGCACATACTTTGCTGGGTTGCTACGTGATTACACCCACAATGAAAACTGAATAAATGCTTTCCTGAGCTGAATGCCCAGCACCAGGAGCTTTTCTCACAAGACCCTCGCTGACTGCAGTTAGGCCTCCCACACAAAGTTTGAATGGCAGATGCTGAATGCCACCTAGATATAGGAAACTACTTTTTCAAAGCCTGGCTGAGGAATGCGACTGATGTTTGACACATTCGAGGTTTAAATTAGGCCTTACCCATTTCTCCCCAGAAGAAAGGGTTGATTCCACCTGTTGTGCAGTTGTACACCAACATGTTTTTTGGTCTGGAAAAGAGAAAGAAGTACTATTTTAAGGTGTGAAGAAAAGCACCCGAAGTTTTATTAATGGAGCATGAAAGCTCAAGAAACAGTAACACCAGATCATAAAAAAATGCAGAAGAGGTCATTTTTCATAAATATGAAAATATAGTATAAACTATGAAGTTTTAATAAGATTTAGTCAGATTCTGGAGAGCATATGAAATTAACAAAGACGGATGGGGGTTAAGAAAAATAATCTATATATCACGTATCAAAAATTATAAAAACAATAAGGAAAGCATGCATACTCACAAATTTCTGATTTTTCTTTAATCGTTTCACCTAGTACACCATAAATAACTGGCCCAAGCTCAGCTCAGGGGCACACTGTGTATTTTGCAATCATTTACTTAATGAATATGATTTGTGTTACTTTTAAACTCCATTTGTCAGTGTGGTGATTACAAATCAATCCCTTCCAACAAAAGTCTCATTTTAATACCAAATAAATGGTTTTATTTCTTCCTTTGATACAAGGCAAGAATTAGTCAAACAGCTTTTTTGATCTAAGCCTGCCTTGCCAAGGGTGCAAGTGATGCCATAAATACAGCACTTTTCTTACTCTGCATTAGCAGCTGGAGCCATCTGCCAAAATGCTAAAAGAAGAGAGATCTGGCCTGGAACATGGGCTAGCAGCTTGGCTGGAGGATACAGCATCTCAGTGCTCCCAGGGTGCCTGTGGTGCTCAGAGCCTTTCTCCACTGGAGCAGGCTGCCTACGAGGAACTTTCATTTTCAGAACTCCTATGACTGAAGAGACCAGGAGACAGAAACCCTAAATCTGTGATATGAAATCTCGCACAATAATACTTGAAAACTACATTTGGATACTGCACAGTTTTAATGGTGCTTTTCAAAATAACGCTTTGAAATCAAGGCATTTGACTGTATATTATCATTATGACTAATCCTTAGCAGACTTCTAGGGGTGGTTGGGACTAACAGACATGTGGAAAGCTCTGCATCCATGTTCTCCTGCAACTTTGAATTACAGAGTAGAAGTCTGGTAGAATGTTAAACAAAGATACACAGTAGTGCTTAATGTGGGAAACAGCGTTACAGAAAACAATACAGCAACTCACTAAGCACTAAATCTGTAATATGTGCCCATACAAAAAATTCACCTAGTGCTGAACCACGCACACAGCCTGTTGCAAAGTGCGCTTAAGTGAAAGCACAGACTTCCACTTAGTCCAGTGGGTCAGGCCCATTAAACACCAACAAAGAGGATTTCTCCATTTTCCCAGCTTCCAGTGAAGAGTCTCTCCCTGTTTATTTTTTTTCATTCTCCGCCCTCCAGATGAGTCAATGATCTTGGTAGAGTGCAGAGCTTTTACACTATGTAATGAAGATCGTAATTCTCTGCTAAGTTTTAGAATCTAATTTCCCACAGTAATGACACCTGCCCTGAAGGATACTGACTTTTTAATTACATGATTTGGAAAAAAAAAATAATTAAACCATACATGTTATTTTTCAAGACAGCACCTAAACCCAAAATTCTCTGAGAGAAATTAAATTTACAGAAGGCTGAGGCTCTTATTTCTTTGTTTACAGATTGCTAACCTAGGGGTTGTGCCCAGCTAGACAAAGCTTTAAATCAAGTTCTTAAATTGCTCCTTTAGCCTAATAATTATTTGTGTGGGAAACAGATTAAAAGCACATATCTTTCCCCAATGAAAAGTCAGAAAAAACAGAATTCCTCCTACTATGGCCAGAGCCAGGAAGTCTACCTGCATGCTGATATACTGCTCATCAGCACGTGCTCATCTCCTTTTCCCGCTTTATGGACAGACTACAGCCCTTTTCATCTGAAAGTTCTCAAGACTGTATGCGTAAGGGGAAGCTGTACTTACTTTACCCAGACTGTGCTACTTTGTCTGTTGCTGATGGAGGGGGAGAAAAGGATGAGAAAAATAAATCAGAAGAGCTGGTGAGCTGCCTTTTAAGATCCCTATATTTAGGTTACTGCATGCAGCTCTTCTCTACCCTCAGCTTAGAGGCCTTACTCTGTCTTTCAAAGTAAAATATTTCTGCCTTTTATTTGCCTGGTATTGATTTCTCAGAGTTGCATAAACCTCCAGAATAATTCATGTGGCTTACTCTGTATCACTTCCTACCTAATGATTAAAAGTCAGAGCCAGAGGTTCACAGGAGAAGATCTTAAAACCTTAATGCCACTTCTACATTCCCTTCTAAACAACATAAAGAATGGAATTTTTTCAGATCATCTCCCCTATCATATAAGCCCGTAATATATTTAAATTGTGCAGTGTTTTCCAAGGAAAACATGTAGAGCATTTTCAGCAAGAAAACTCTAGAAGTCCCTTGAAGTGACTCAGTGTAGCTGCCTGAGAAAAGAGGCCAAAAAAAACGGCTGCTATGAAGCAGCAATAAAGCTCCCAGACTTCAGAAAAGTGACTTCTGAGAGAAACTTGTCATCAGAGCTTACGTTGTACTGAAAAACAGATCTCACCTGCATCTTTGGAGATTTCATAACTCTAAAGCCTGCCTCAATTGCTTCTGCTAGACTCTTAGTCCATGCCAACCCAGGGAAGAAAACATGAGCCAGAAAATGAATCAACAAAGCTCATGCATAGGTTTTCAATTAGCTTCCAGTTCCCTTTAAAGTCCCAACACAGGCAGGAAATGCCCAAGTCCGGCAGAACGAGGGGTGCCTTCCCACCTGTGCACAGCAGTGTACCACCCAGCTGCAAGGGTGAGGTTGATGGCGACGTCAACCGGAATCATATCTGCCACCGCTTCATTGTTGGCAATGACGGTCCGCAGAATCCCTTTGCCTGCCTGTGGGACAAAGGAAAAGAGACACTGACAGTAAGGCTATGGTAAGATTTCACCAGCTTGGAACAAGTACAGTCTGTCACATTAGCACTTTTCAAGCCTAGCACCTGCTGCAGAAGATTATTTGGTTTCTGTGAAAACAACCATGGTTCTCACATGGATCCCACCATTCTGCATTTTCAGAGGATATCTAAAACATGACGATGTCTGTGCTGCTTACAACAAGAAAAGCTGTGACTCTTAGTTAACTAAAAGTTAACTTTTTTCTTTTCTTCCAACCTGAGACTCCCATTTCATGATGAAATAGCTCTTAAAGATGAAGTTTTACTACAGCAACTAGAAAGTGCCTGGTTGCACAAAACCCCTTGCCTGAAGTCTGGGGAGAAGAAAGATGTAATGAAAAAAGCATTTAAGACTTGATATTAACTTGTGAACCACATGCCATTGTCTACTGGTAACTGGTGGATTTTAAAGGCCACCACATGCTCTGTTTGGGAGGTGTTTATTTGGGGTTTTATGTTCTGTCTCTCCCTCTCCTTTCCCCTTCTATAATCAGATGGTTTTGTTACATTTCACAGCTTGCAAGTAAGGGACTTACGACTGATTTAATTTTCATGAGCTAAGACTCCTGAGCAGTCTCATCTCATCCTTGGTGCAGCTGGTAGACAGATCACAGGCAGTCTCAGACACGGGCAACCACGTAAGCTTTCCCACTTGACTCCATCCTCCTCAAACCCATGGCATGCAGTTAACTTCTGCTGCCCTAAGCTGAACCTCAGCTAAACCACTGTTATGCTTAGACACTAAAACCTTAACTTGCAACACCACTATGATTTTATTGGTTGTTCCTACTACTGATTTTTCAAGGAGAAAAAAGCAAAAAGAACCCAAGCAGCAAATCAAGCTCAGCTACGAATTTTCCACTGCTGTGAACACATGCCCACTAGAGACCACTGTGTGACCAACTATCACATTTTCACAGTTACACTACAGACCTTTCAGAGGTCTTCAAAACTAGGAAATTTGATGGATGGGCTACAAACACCCTTGTATTCAAAGAAACATGTGATGGTGATACACACGTGGATGAATTAGACATTTTATGTATTGTATATTTAATAAAGACTTCAGATTTAAATGTTTTAAGTTACTTTTTACATTGGAAATGGTTTGGTACTGCTTTATCAGGTATGATTACTATTTATAGTTGCTGACTTTTTTCTCTTTAGTGAAGTAGAAGGTACTGTAGCTGAAGCCTACAAAATAATTTCCTGATCTGAGTCTGATGTTTCTGGAGAGCCTCCCAGCTGAAGCGCTTCAGGGCCAGTCACTGTCCAGAACATGAATTAAACCATGGTTCTGCCCTACAGCTTCACTGCTTTGCAGGGAAGAAGGTCTTTACATGTAATACGGAGCAGTGAGACAGAATGCTTCAATTACAGTCCAGCGGAAATGTAATTAATTTCATTTTGTTTTTCAATCAACATAGCAGCTGGAGCAACTGTAGGCAAAAGAAACATGAGACAATAACAACTTGAATTCCCATATTTCATGAATACTTAAAAAAAAAATCTATTTGTGGAACAAAATGAATCAAGTATTATAGTGGTGACCAAGGGGGAAAAAAAAACCCAAACCATCTTTGCAAGCTTTGGAGTTTAGATTCTGCCCAGATGATTTTGAAGATCACCTGAAACAAATCTGAATCTGGGGGTTGTTCTCCATAGAGGATGAGCTTGAGTCAGAAATGGTAAGTGAATATTTTAGTATGGAGGGGACTTTAAAAAATACACAAACACCACACTACCCTTTTGCTTTTTCCATTCTTAATGAGGCTGATAAAGCTACTTGACTATTAAATACACCTTAAAATACAGTTATCTGAGACAGCTGGTTGTAATCATACAACTTCCAGGAAATCAAACTAACACATAACTCTCATGTTCAAGGGTTAATTTTCAAACTACTGAACAGGATTTACCAGTTCACCATATCCAGCACATTAATCCAAACTTCCCTGCTCCCCCTTGAAGACCAAAAGTCTCTCGGGCTCCCTAATAATAAAGACCTTTCACTTCCAGAAAACTAATACCAGTCTGACTGAGTTCAGCAGCAACTGGAGATGGCACAAGACAAATACTGTCTGTCAGCACTGGGAGTCCCACCTTGCTTCTCCCCATCATGGACTCTCTGCTCCCTACTGATGCTAGCCAACTGCCTGTGGGGCCAGAGAGCTATTGGATATGGACAACAACCTGATATCTACACCCTGCACCTACTGTCTTTGATCTCTGTCTTCTTGATTAAGACTCGACATAGTTACATTTCAAATAGTATTATTTCATCACAGAATAGCTCGGTGCAGACGACAGGAGTTTCATTGCCTTTATTTCCTGTACTGGAAAACCTCAGAGCTTCAATCTGAACAAAAAATACCATCTCTCTTTCAAAACTATTTCAGTACCAGAACAAAAAATACCATCTCTCTTTCAAAACTATTTCAGTACCAGTCAAAGCTTTTATATAAAAGGAAAAGGAACTTATTTACTATAGTGACCTCAGAATCTCATAGATCTTTACTTTCCATAGAGTTAATCTGGAGCTAAAGATACAAGCTGGCATCTGTGTGTAAAACCTGGCTTGAATGTAACCACCATGAGGTTTGCTCTTGCATTCAATAAGGCTAGAAGTTTTTGAAGAAAGAAAAACATTAGTTACTGGGATGAGTGGCAAAGAATAAGCATATAAAATATGCTCCAGTGTAAATTCCTAAAGCAGACACTGTTAAAAAAGACTGATATATGGGCAAAGTTTCCATATACTTAACTATTAGGTTAGGTAAATGTTTTTTGCTTGTTGATAGGTTAAAAGAAAAGAAAACAAGGATGAAAAAAAATGCTTTTTTTTTACATGACAAAAGATTTGATCGGCATGTTTTTAAATAGCTGAAAGCATATGAACTTTGGCCT
>WHYT01017060.1:245344-265310 GCA_009806455.1 Tetrax tetrax
CAAACTAACACATAACTCTCATGTTCAAGGGTTAATTTTCAAACTACTGAACAGGATTTACCAGTTCACCATATCCAGCACATTAATCCAAACTTCCCTGCTCCCCCTTGAAGACCAAAAGTCTCTAGGGCTCCCTAATAATAAAGACCTTTCACTTCCAGAAAACTAATACCAGTCTGACTGAGTTCAGCAGCAACTGGAGATGGCACAAGACAAATACTGTCTGTCAGCACTGGGAGTCCCACCTTGCTTCTCCCCATCATGGACTCTCTGCTCCCTACTGATGCTAGCCAACTGCCTGTGGGGCCAGAGAGCTATTGGATATTGACAACAACCTGATATCTACACCCTGCACCTACTGTCTTTGATCTCTGTCTTCTTGATTAAGACTCGACATAGTTACATTTCAAATAGTATTATTTCATCACAGAAGAGCTCGGTGCAGACGACAGGAGTTTCATTGCCTCTATTTCCTGTACTGGAAAACCTCAGAGCTTCAATCTGAACAAAAATTACCATCTCTCTTTCAAAACTATTTCAGTACCAGTCAAAGCTTTTATATAAAAGGGAAAGGAACTTATTTACTATAGTGACCTCAGAATCTCATAAATCTTTACTTTCCATAGAGTTAATCTGGAGCTAAAGATACAAGCTGGCATCTGTGTGTAAAACCTGGCTTGAATGTAACCACCATGAGGTTTGCTCTTGCATTCAATAAGGCTAGAAGTTTTTGAAGAAAGAAAAACATTAGTTACTGGTATGAGTGGCAAAGAATAAGCATATAAAATATGCTCCAGTGTAAATTCCTAAAGCAGACACTGTTAAAAAAGACTGATATATGGGCAAAGTTTCCATATACTTAACTATTAGGTTAGGTAAGTGTTTTTTGCTTGTTGATAGGTTAAAAGAAAAGAAAACAAGGATGAAAAAAAATGCTTTTTTTTTACATGACAAAAGATTTGATCGGCATGTTTTTAAATAGCTGAAAGCATATGAACTTTGGCCTGTGCTTCCTGAGGTACTGGTATGAATACATGTATGTATGAAAACTAGCTGCTGTTATTTGTTACTTAAGTAGTTCACTTGTGGGGAATAAAGAGTAATGCAGTGGAAGTTTTTTGTGTGACATCTTTCTTGCAAACTAACTCTGGACAAATTTTTGTGACATACATCTTTAATGATCAAAAGTAATAAAAAAAAAATCAAAACTTAAAGGTATCATTGCAAAAGTTAGAAACAGTCCCATGAAAATGTAAGAACTGGATCTGCAAAATTAAGGAACTGCAAAACCTTTCATCATCATGATGACAAGATATCATGAAAGAACACAGAAAATGGCACAAGACGCTGTGAGCAGAGCAGAGAGAGGCAGTATAAGCTTTATGAGCAGAGAGCAATGAGTAAAAGGCAAACAGATAATTATTTTAAAGAAACTGTGAGATTAATAGGAACTAACAACACTCTGTGGGCCCAAATGATGCATTTGGGGGCTTTTAAATGTCTCTGAAATGTGTAACTGGGGTTTCAGATAAAAGCATTAGCTGGGATATACCCACTGATTTCACTAGTTCTGTGGATTCCAGAAGTAACTGTTTCTATTTATGCCGTACTTCAGGTATAAATGAGCTTTTTTGACAAGATGATATTTGGATTTTATTCTGCTCTCCTATGATTGTAGACTACTAATCCTTTTATTCACTGCAGCAGGCTGATTACAATATAGTTTTTACAAAGTAATCAAGTTGGACAAATCACAGAATCATAGAATGGCTAGAGTTGGAAAAATATCTGCCCCTACCTATACAGCATTAGGCACTTACAAATAGACCTAAGGCAGTGATTTTAGTTCAGGTTAAAAAAAAATAAGACAAGAGAAAAGGTATGCAACATTACTGGTTTTATATGTTAAATTTTAATGATTGTTTTCATACTATTGGGAATATTGTTATTCATTTCGGAGAGAGACTGTTCAGTAGGGCCTGTTGTGTCAGGACGAGGGGTAATGGTTTCAAAATAAAGGGAGGTAGATTTAGATTAGATATTAGGAAAAACATTTTTACACTGAGGGTTGTAGAGCACTGGAACAGGTTGCCCAGAGAGGTGGTGGATGCCCCATCCCTGGAAACGTTCAAGGCCAGGCTGGATGAGGCTCTGAGCAACCTGATCTAGTCGGGGATGTCCCTGCTCCTTGCAGGGGGGTTGGACTAGATGACCTTTGAAGGCCCCTTCCAACCCTAACCATTCTATGATTCTATGATTTATCTTATCTTTCTCCTTGCCACTTTGCACAGGAGTTATTTACACCAGTGTTAAGCAAGCATATAGTGAATTATCTGTGGGACTGGCATAGCCACTTCAGAGTAACTTCAGAGTTGCTACTGTAACTCTACTTAAGGGGAGCTTAAATAGTAACCAGACGTACCGCAACAAATATTCCACTTGTCCCATTGAAGCTGTCAATCCAACCCTGCAAAAAAAGAAGAAAGATTACTATTTCTTTCAATGACATGTTGCTTATGTAGGCTTAACAATTATGAAAGGACTACAATGCTGTGGCACAGACAAAGAAGCAATGAGACACCAGTTAAGACGGATGCCAACCTATCTGGGACAGCTGCCAGGAAGCTAACCAGTACAAACTACCTAATTGATTTTAGATAGGGGATGCACTGTATGATACCTCATTCTGTCTGCAATTTACAAATCAACAACAGAATCTGATTTTGTTTGTAGAAACTATTTCTTTCCTACAATAACTTGGCTATCGGAATAAACAGTGGCTTTAAACACCACAGTGTCTTGGTGCTGTCACGCTTGCTGAAACAGTCAGCATGTTATACACCCTCCAATATACAACATGTGGATGTCACTGAAACTGATTCAATTACTCCAGCTAATTTCTAAGGCAAGGAAGAAAAAAAGAAATACCACTCTACTTCTGAATCTCATCCTATTTCAGATCAGGCAAACTGCCACTTGTGGGAGCTGGAGTTAAGAGCAGCGATGAGCTGTATGACCCAATATTGGTTATGACACCTAACAGAGTTTGCGCTGTCTTTCCAAGATGGGGAGCTTGGCCCAGAGCTTTGGCTCTTTGGCATGCTTCAAGCTGCATGAAAGCAAAAGGTGACTTTATGTTGTCTTTCCAATTTGGCTGCAATGTTAGGGCACATTATTCCTACTAGTGTATTTAGCTTGGTGAATTATTTCAGTCCTAAAGTACAGCTGCATTTAATTACTGCACGGCTGACACTGGTATCTGCAACAGGCCCATACAACTTTGAATCCACTGAATTCAAAAACTACCAATGTAAGATAAAGATCCTAGGTAACTGCACATGACATTGTCAAACGCTTTCAAGGACCACGTGAGGTCTAGGGTGCTCATCAGAACCTCATTAACAGGCTGACTAGACCATGGAAAGACTTGAACCAGAATGCATCGGGACTGTGACTGACCCTCACATCTCATCTTTCCCCAGCTAGTAAACGCTCTTGTGTGTCTGTCTGGGCACAATCCTCTGCATGGAAGACTGTCAGTTACAAGTCCAGCATTTTGTAATATCATTATCCCAGTTATTCTTATTATTGCTTATATGTGTTCTTTTCACGTACAGGCAAGGGTCTTTCCTGAACATGCTGAAGAAGGCTTGCTGTTGTACTCCAGCACAGGTCCTCCACCTTCCTGTCAACTGGGGCACCTGTTTCTCAAGCAGACACTGCTACAAGTAGGGACAGATTCCTGACAGTACTGCAGCTACATCAAAGGACTCCTGGTAGGGAATTGTTATATATTCATGCTTACTGGGAAAGGCTCATGCCAGCTAGCTCCCACGATGGATGGCCTGATGATAGCAATGTTCAAGTTTCCTTTCTCTTGCTGAATCAGGTATTCTGACAAGGCTTTGGTGTAGGTGTAAGTGTTGGGCCAGTCCCCGAGGAGCTTGGGTGTGATGTCTTGAATGATAGATTCATCCAGCCACCTACAGGAAACAAGGAGAACGTCATTATCTGCCACACAGACAGAGAAAAGACTGAGGCGAAAAAGACCAGTGAGACAGGAATTCTTATCTGAAACAAAGGACAAGTAAGTCAAAGCCATTTAAGACAAAGCAAGGAGCAACTGGTTTGGATTTAGAACAGCTCTGTGGGAGAAAGGTTACTTTTGTCTTCCAAGTAAAAAATAACCCTGGTAAGCTTCATGCTATAATGTCCAGCTCAACTTCAGGTATCTAAACAATCTCATTCTGAAGCAATCACTTGTGTGCTTTATGCTTCACTGCCGCCTGTAATGTAGATATAGCCACGGTGTACAGATGGAGCGTTGCAACCTACCACTCTCACTGGGCAGCTCCTCCTTAGCCAACACAGTCCCTATGCACTCGCAAGTACACTTCAGGAGATGATTCTTGGTAACCTTAAGTTACTGAGTTGACTAGCATTACAAAGGTCTCAAAAGCTAGAACAATGTGCTACAGAGATGTTACTCCAGTAGCAGAATTTACAATGTTAGATGCTCCCTCCTACTGGTTTTCCACTGGCTTGTTCACACAGGAAGTTAAGAGAATGTCAGTAGTAGCTGCTTTAAAAAAAAATCCTCCCGGAGGTTATGGGTTGGGTTTTTTTTTAATGGTATTCAAGTATCAAATCTATCAGACAGTTACATCTAGACCCTTAAAAAAGTGGCCCTTACCAGGGTGGTGCTGCAGTGAGGGCCTAAGGCTCAAAGGCTCCTCCCTGGCACACCATTAAGACATCACTGATCACGCCAGCATTTGGGTCTAAAGAGCAGGAACTGGCTGTGCTTCCAGTGCCCTTGCACACCGCTGCCAATCCCTGACAGGCTTTCAGCAGTCTGATGTTACACCACAGAATCAAAGATTAACTCCTATAATCCAATTTGTAATTAAGTCAATGGACTTATAGTTCAGACTGAATGGGTGTGCTTTTCCCAGGGGCATTGCAAGGATACTGTTTCCGGCAGATCCTCGCTTCACCCCTCCTTATCTTGAATTTCAGAAACAGGTGGAGGTCAAGGAGAGAGTAATAAAGTGGAGGTGGCTGTCACACCTGGAGAATTACTTGACCATATCAGTTTAAACCTGCAAATACCTGATGGCTCAGGTGGCACAGTTTTTCACATGGCTCTCATCAGACACCCATGGAAACATTACAGGAAAACCATTATATGAGTAAACATTGATTTACTGAAACTGCAGAACAGTTTGCAGAGGAGGGTTGAATTCAGTGAACCTCTCAACTTTGGAATGAGTTAAAAAGAATCTGACAGTCTTTAGTATGTACAAATCATTTTTTTTTAATAAAAAAAAAAAAAAGCCTTATGGAGGGTCAAATACTTTTCTTTTCAACCCTAGTCCTATGCTTCAGAAACAAGGCAGAAAATACAAAGTTAAACTACACAGAGGCTATAAGCAGCACACAACATTGACTTAATTTACAAAGCCTGTTTAGGCAGCCATTGAACCCAGCCTCCTTAGGGTCTCAGAGAAATTGCCATTGTTTGAATCTCTTGAGTAATCAATTATCAGCCTACCAAAAGGAGATGTCTACTTCTGCAGAGCCTGGAGGAAGACTAGGTTCATTTGGGAACTCAGATTAAGCTGCATACAAGTCTCTTTTCCCTCCTTCTCTCTCTTTTTTTTTTTTTTTTAAATAATACAGGTTAGTCTTTCGCACAAAGCTAAGGCAGGTGTAGAAGCACAAAGAGAAGCAATTTCTCCTTGCCCTCATCCTTTCAGACAGGCGTCTCTGCATTACTTTAAGCAGCCATCAAGACGACCACACTCCAGCCTGTCTCAAGGGTACCATCCTACCAGGTGATCTGATCTACCAGCATTACTATCACAGGAGCACTGACCTGCCAGTCCTACTCCTCTGTGACCTACTTTGAAGATTTTGAAATGCTAAATCACAAAGCTATTGTTTTTGCTCACTGCTGCAATTGCCCCACAGAAACAAGACAATTAGTAACCCCTTCTTTCACCACATATATGCACCAAATTACTCTGCCACAGGAAAACAACTTTCTGTGTTAACAACTTTTCATTAATAAGACATCAGCCTTCTTGTAAATGATGTCAGATCTACATTTTCTGCATTAACAAAACCAGTTCTACTTCAGCCCACACTTCACTGTGCCCTATGTTCCTTACCTCAGCACACCCTTCAAAGCTGATTTCCCTCAGATTTAGATTAAGGCAAACCTTGCTTAATGTGGCAGATTACAGGTTTTCTCTGTTGGCCTGGCAGCACTTAGAAGTGTGAGTTTTCATTTACACAGATGTTCTGGTTTTGTTAATAAAAACAAGAGATTAAGCCTAAGGCTTAACTTGCAGGTTAAATATCAAAATACTGGAAAGCAGGGATATAATAGGAAGATAAGAATAGAAAATGAAATAGTTGGAAGTCCTACTTGGGATTTCAAGTGAATAAAGAATCATAAGCATATATCAAGTGCACGGCCAAAAGCATCATTAAATGGATCTGTTATAGCATCCAGTTGTGTGATCATGCCTCTTAATGCACTTGTAGAAGAGCAGTTTAAGACAAGGGCTGTTTGTGAAGAGAAGCTTTCACAGCTGGATGATTCAAAACATGACCTGTATTTCTTCTCCCATTTTGAAAGGGGTTTATATTTCTTTGTCTGCTTTTTTTCCTCCCCTGCTTTTTGAAGGTAACGTCCTGATATCTGTTAATCTCCTTTCTCTGAAACCTTCTGTACCCAGATATCCACATATTATTTCTTCCACTTACATGGTGAATAATAAATAATAAAAGGTGCATCTCTCTCACCTCCTTCCAACACTGCTTTTTCCTCTCTCTCTCTCCCCCTCCATGTTATCCTTTGGCCTTCACAGTCTCAGTTTTTTCTATACCATTCTGCCTGTGTCATGTAATCCCAGAGACTTTCCCCATCCTGCTCCTCCACATGCTCTACAGGCCCATGTACCTCTTTCATATATTGCCTTCAATCTGCAGAACACCTGACCAATGACCCCAAAGACAGTGATTTTCAACAAGGCCCACCTGATTTGAATGCCTTTGAAAGTAGTGGTTGTCTTTGCTGTGAACAATTGTAATGCTACCTGCAAACACTGTGAAGAAATAGATGCCATCCTAGCTGAAGGCATGCTGTGATTTCTATCTCACTACAAGTATTGGAAGGTGGTGAACTTCTGGAGTGTGTGACAAAGGAAAAATCTAGTAAAAAAGCAAGAAAACCCATCTCTAATTATGTGGCTAACATAAACATACTTGAGTACTGCATACTACTAAGATAAACGTATCAAAGAACACATCTGAAAGCCCATCCTCTGTCACCCAACCTTTCTTTCAAACATTATCCTCTCTGCTGCACATGCAAACCATGATAAATTAATTTCTAGTGTCTTATACAAAGCAGCCGAAGTAGCAACCTCCGAGGTAGCCAGGCATTTCTGCACATTTCTGATTAGCATTCAGTCCTTTGCTGGAGTCTCTTTTATATGAGCCGTTATTAATAATAAAAACAAAAGCGGGATAATGAGAGAACAAAAACAACTTCCCCCCACCTCTCCCTCTTTTTGAGTCTAACTTCATTTCTAATTATCTCCACCTCTTTCCCTGATGCAAGCAGCACAGAGAGGAACACGGAATGGGAGCTGTGGTCAGTTCATCACATGCTGTTTCTGCCACTCCTTCGTCCTTGGAGGAAGAACTCCTCACGTTCCTCCCCTGCTCCAGTGAGAAGTCTCTTTTCCCATGGGGTGCAGTCCCCCAGGAACCAGCTGCCCCAGCATGAGACCTCCATGGGCCACAGCCTCCTTCAGGCATCCACCTGCCCTGACGTGTGGTCCTCCAAGAGCTGCAGGTGGATCTCTGCTCCTCCGTGGGCCTCCGTGGGCTGCAGGGGGACAACCTGCTCCACCATGGGCTGCAGGGGAATCTCTGCTGGGAGCAACATTACTCCTCCCCCTCTTTCTTCACTGACCTTGGAGTCTGCAGCTCCTCTCACAAGAAATTCTCCACAACAGGAAGGCAGACACCTCTCAGGTTCTCTTCACATCTCATTCACATCTCATCTCCTCTCCACTTCTTGCAGCCGGGCTGGGCCGAGTCAGGTCCAGTCAGCTGCCCGGCGAGAGGCCAGAGGGTGAGGGCCACAAGGCCCACAAGGCTCGCGCCTCCCCTCTCTGCCCCTGCTTCTGCTTCTTCCCTTTTTATTTATTTTTCCCTTCTTAAATACATTATCACAGAGGCATTATCGCTCTCACCAATTGGCTTGGCCCTGGCCAGCGGCAGGTCCACTCTAGACCCAGCCGAATCCACCGGACAGAGGGGAAACTTCTAGCAGCTTCTCATAGAAGCTGCCACTGTAGTCTCCCCTCCCTGCCCCCCAGCCTCTGCCCCCTGCCCCCGCTAAACAAAACCAGCACAGATCAATTCTTACTAAGGCAGCAACAGAGCTGAGAGCTGAGTCTTACAGAAAGCAGCAATACAACTCCATTCCTGGTAGCAAATGCACTTGTGCGTAACTTCCTCAATGCTGGACTCTCATGAAACCACACAGTCTTTTTAAAAACAGTGTGGGAAAAAATTTAGAGGTAGCTGAAATCACAGGGCTATTAAATGCAGTTTATTCTACTTTCTAATACTTTTGTATTTGGAAAAGTATTTTTAAGGTCAAGCAAACGTTTCTGAAGTGTGACTTCAGCAGCTCTCCAGATACAAAGGCTCCAAAACAGTCTCTATTTCTTCTATTTTCAAAAAACCTCAGTAAAACTATTTTCAAGACAAAATCCAGAAAGGACAGACTTATTGGATGGTGTTCTGTGGACAGCACCGCTCAAAACCACCTAGAACTAAAGCTCTCTCTTCCCTTGGTCTCACTCTCCTGGCCAGCATTTCTTGTTGGCATGGGAGTGCACAGACAAGGCCACACAACAATAACAGCAACTATGAAGAGAAATCCCACCAGATTGTTTATGTGAACAATTCAGAGGTCTTCTGCAGAATGAAGAAAAACAGATGTCAGAAGAGGCAAAGCAGTTCCTACTTACTCTACTAAATCAAAGAGCTTCTTGGGTTCAACCGGGGGTGGATAGATGACTTCATCTATACATTTCCGGACACAATTTGCATAGGCGGTGGAGATGTGGATGAAGGCCTCGAGGTTCTGCATCTGCCGGGCCAGCTCCAGAAGCCGCTGCGTGCCCATTGCGTTCAGTTGCAGGGCATGTCTAAAAAGGGCAGGGGAAAGAAACAAAATGCACTTCACTGGAAAGAATACATGAAAGCTGAGCATTATCCAAACCCCAAATAATAAAAAGTGAAGTAAGGGAACAGAAGGAGGTCACAGAAGAGCAGAAAGCTTCAATGAAATGCAAAGGCTGAACTAGCTTTCAGAGCAATCCTATTGGATTCACTGTTCTGGTCATAGAACGTCTCTCAAACATTTTTACTGAATTTGAAGGATCAGAGGTAACATTCACTAACATCTCTAAATGTGACATATTTGCCACCCCTTCCTGGAATAAATATTTCCAACACACATGACCACAGAGGCATTATGGTTCCTACAGTACCCATTCAACTTTCTCCTTAAGGTACCAGACAAACAAATGGTTTCAGTACACAGCAAAGGGTCCTTGGGCCCAGAAAAAGATTCATACTGAAAGAAGACACAATTAGAGACAACAGCTTAAATTCCCAAGGAATGAAGAAGAGAACTGGTAAGCATAAGAGAAAATGAATCTTGGTTAGCAAGGCTGATCTTGAAGCACCCAGCATAGCTAAAAGTTGTTCTAGAGACTGAAATGGATTTCACTGAACAGACATTCAACTTTGTTGCACGCTTTGTACTGGAACAAAGACACTTTCCTGCACAGAGGGTGGAAGCTAAGGAATATGTAATCTGCTCAGCCCAGGAGTAGAAGCCTTCAACAACACATAAAAGAATATGAATAATGCTATCAAGTACAGTGTACACTAAAGAAATCAATTACACAAACATTGAAGAGAAATTGTAAATAGTCCAGATGAATGAAAATATAAGCTAAGAAGAGTATGATTAATGTCTGGATGACAATATCTAAAGACAGAGATACTAATTTTTTTTTTTTTTTTTAGCATGCTGCAATTAAAGAATAGCATTTTCTACACATTTCTATTTCCTCCTGCCCTTCATATGAAAGTTACTCTTCCGTGTACATTTCTATTTGATTGTATTCCTTCTGAGAAGGGGTGAACAGAATTGTGCTCAGAATATGGGCCCAGCAGGGATTTCTGCTGAGGCAGTCAGAGTTTCTTCAGCCTTCTAGGGGAATATAATCTAACCCTAGTGATTTGTTACTCCTTATTTTTTCTATTTATATTAAAACTGCATCGACTACTATTTCAATATAACACAGTTTCTCAGATTTCTGCCCTCAAGAGTTCCATCTGGAGAATTCCCTAAACGTACTGCATGTTGATGCCAGTAGTTTATTTAGTTTCTCTGCTGCCACTTTTCTAGTATTTTGATAGCACTGCTTTTGCACCTCCTTTATCTATTGGGTCTACATATTCTGTGGCAGGCTTTAGGCTTCTGCCGTGTTTAAAAATATTTTTATTTTCTGTGTCGCTAGCAAATTGCTGCTCAAAATTTTTACTTGAGCTGCAGTACTGTGCTTTCACATTGAATTAGCTAGAACTTTTACCCATATGATATATTTTATTATTCAGACAGGAATAATTTGATTTTAACAACTTCTCTTCTTTTGCTGTTTAATTATACTGGATTTTCCTTGTTCTGTTAGAGAGATTTTGACAGATCACATGCAATCAGCCTTTAAATAGTTTCTACACTGCCTGCAAGCAGATGACCATTTAAACTTTTTTTTAAACATCTTTCTAGCTATCCTCCTTATTAAAAACAGTTTGCCTTTGATGTAACATGCCACTGTGACACATTTTTATAGCATCTTCACTCGTGTATTGATTTAAGAACATTTATGGCTATTAATGCAGTGCAGTGCTTTGCTGCTTATATCCTTATATCCAGGTTCTACACACGGCTCAAGATTAAATCAAGAGCTGCTTCCTCTCTGGTGGGTTCTCTAATTAGTTGTTGGAAAAAGCAATTCTTTATGGTGGACACAGTGGTTATCTACTCAGCCTATGTATGAACAAATAAAGACTGATATTAACAACTGTGTTTTCTACTCTCATAGCTTTAGCGTTTTTCAAAAAACTGTGAAGATCTGGCAATCCAGATCATTCACCTTGGTTTGTTAACCTTTATGACTTGCACAGAAGCACTTACACATCTAATCTTGGTTTAATGGCTTATTTCTGCTGTTCTTTCTTAATGGAAAGCCTGCCTGGACAGCCACTCCCAAGGGAGCTCCTCCAGAAACTGAGCATTTATTGTAAACAGTTAATTACACGAGTGCTGGGTATTTTAAAGCTTGTGACAGGCTATTTTCTTAAACAGCATCTCATTTCTCTCTTCAGTTACTCAGTGACAAAGAAAAGCCATTAACACTAGCTTTAGAGACAGACACAACATAATTTCACTTCAAGCTGTCTCCAGCTAGTTCTGCCAAAACATCTCCCTCCTGACCTAAACCACACGTTCCCCTATCCCAATTTTAGGTCATACTTAACTCCCTTACTATATTACAACCCAAGCTTGCAGCATTTCCTTCTGTTCCCATGGAAATCTGCCAATATACTTTACTTTTGACATGCATATGCACATGACGTTTTCAGAGCATTTACATTGCACATTCAGCACAGAACCACATGTGGCATGAAAATGTAAACGGAGAATTATTACCACAGCTACGCAAGGATGCACTGAATGTGTGTTACGGGCTATGGTGCGTTCTGAACCACGCTTAGCAAATACAGAAAGCAGAAAGCAGGACATACTTCAGGGGTTCATCAAAGCGAACTGTTGCTGCACAGTGGAAGACAACATTGACCCGGGTCAGAAGCTCCTTCTCATCTTCAGCACTGATAGCCAGCTTGGGCTGAGTGAGTTCAGCATTAATAGGCTTAATCTTCTCATGGAAATTAGGGCAATCTTCTCGGACTCTGTCAAAGACCTTGAAGCACAAAAAGAGAGAGATCAGGTACAGAATTAGGCTACTGAGATCCCGTTGATTTGTAGCCAGTCTGATTACATCAATCAATGAAATTGGCACAAAAGAGAATGCCTGGTTCTTTCAGAGGGCAGACAAAGGTGGGATGATAAAATAGTTAATTCACTTGTTCCCTCCCACAGGAAAACCTTGCAGGGGAAACAGAACAGAAGTGCAGGAGGTAATGCCTTGAAAAGATGAATGAATCTTCTCTGCACTACTCATTTCCTGGGACAGCCACTGATATTCCTGTATCTCTACATTGGTATTTGACCTCAAAGGCTGCCTGTAGGATCGTAATAGGAGCTATAGAGGAGAAGGGCAGAGTATGGAGTGGAAAAGCCTGCGAAGCATTAGACTCGAGCAATGTTCTTGAAGGTTCTACAAAGGACTTGAGGAGGGGAACAAGGCACATTCTGGCTCCTGCTCTTCCTTTGCTGCTTCTTGCCTAGTGTCACTCTTTGTTCATGTCAGATGAGTCCTGTGGGGAAGTGCCTTTGGGGTGGAATGACGGGGAATTTCAATAACCCACACTGCTAAAGCTGCTGACTGCTACGGGCAATTTTGCATGACTGGACAAACATGCAGTTTGGCCTCTCAAGCTGTCTTCCAGCCCTTTTTTCTATGAGTATGATCCATGGCTCTTTCCAATACACATTTTCTGCCCAGCCTTCTGCAGAAAAGATTGTGCCTCTGTCCACTAAAAATATCCCTACATTTCCACTACATTTCCATATACATGTCTGATGACTTGTCCAAAACCAGCGTTTGGTACCTTGGTTTGCCCAAGATCAGAGATAGTATGTACTCTGAACACCAACACAGCTGTGCATAAACTTTCTGAAAGGAAAAGGAAATCAGTACTGTCATCACTTGAAAGATGCCTATGTGGAAACAGCAGTTTCCTCAGTTCCCATTTTTACTCTGGGTAGCTCAGAGTCACTGACAACAGTATAACAGTTTTGAGCGCAGTTCTGCTTGCGCCATGAAAGCAGAAGGCTACTGCAGATTCTACCTGGAGACCTTTTATTTGGTAAATGTCACATGAAGAGAAGAGGAAGCCTGAATTTCAAAACACTACATAAGTTTGCTGGAGTACGATTTGAAAAAATCATCTTAAGTTTTAGAGGCGTCTGTTCTAAGCGTTTTGTATTACTGGCCAGCATTATTGTATTTGAGCAACTTCAAGTGAAATAATACTAACAATTAAGTCCAAAAAGCTCCATGCTTTTGGGGGCAGAGTGACAATAAGAAGGGTAGAAAGAATAAATAGAATAGAGAGACTGTGAGATCTGAAGAGGTATAATTTAGATTTCAAAGGATAACCACACTTCAAAGGTAACTAGCCTACTGACAGGAACAACTAAGTACTGGGATAGATTGCTGGTGGATGCTGTGGGACATCGCCTTTGAATGCATTTAAGAACCGTCTAGATAAGCATAGCCAGGAAAGGCAGGGAATAGCTGAACCTGCCTTGGGGCAGGAGGATGGGCCAGCTGGCTTCTCAGTAGCTTTGTGGTTTTTTGGGTCTTTTCTCGGCTCTGTAGTTTACTCACCAGTAACACCAAGTTGTAAATCTTACTACTATAATGGCCTCTTGTCTTCCTAGAGATTGTTCTGTCTTTGTGTTTATGTAAGAGCAGAAATTGTGTGACATAAATGAAACATACTAAAAGAAAAAGACATATGAAAGATCAGTACAAATTGCAGTATTTTCTTGTTTAATATTTTCTTGTCTCTTGTAAAGGATTACCACCTTTCCGCTTATCTGACAACTAAACCTAGAGAAACCTCAACGTTCTTAGGATAAAGAAGTGATAAGAAATTCATTAGCCTTCTCCACTATGCAGCATGCTCTATACTATTTTTATTTAACATACAGCTGTACATCTTTCATAAACCTGAAACTTGAGCAAGTTAACAGAAGTTAGGACATGATAATATCATTTCACTTCTCTCAGTTGCACCTAACTACACGCATATTTCAGCAGTGTAGCCTAGGCCAGAGAACAGATTTCTAGAAAGAGAAAGCTAATAACGGACAAAGATGTTGGTGACAGCCAGCTGGACTGTAGGAACTCAGTTCCCAATGACTTACATTTAAAACCGGGTACTAGCAGCATTAATGTCTGTAAAAAGCTTGTCTTCCCAAAGAGGATCCTAGATTGGCTGTCCAAATATGTATAATCTCATGAGAGACTGCATGCGAGCAAACCCCGACAAGACACAAAATGGAGATGTTTCTCAGAGAACCCACGTAAGACCAAAGCTATCTTGTGAGACTTTTAAGAACAATTCTGCATTTGTTTGTTCTGTTGCAAACAGAATGTAAAACTCCACCCAATTAGAATTATTTTATACTTGTTTTACTTTGGCATAAATAATGCAAAGGCAGAGAAAGAATGAATCAGCCCTTTCTCCATTTCAGTCATGGCATATAAAAAGAAGAGCAGTATTTCTGCAGTGCCAACCTTGCTCGATTTTGGACAATTTCATTCTGCGTATATTCTGTCTCCTCCTGATGTTCCCAATGCAGGTAATAGCCCCTTCAGTTTCTGCTAGGTATTGCCTACTACCACACGTCACTCCATAGCTGTAGTTCCCCCCCAGTAATTCACTGCATTTCTCTGAAGGATGAAGGCAATTTCTAAATGCAAGCTCACAACTCAGCATACCACTTTGGAAACCTTCTGGATCACAAGAACATTCAGTTCAGCCCCATCATTAAATCACATAACAGGAGCAGCTGTTTAATCAAAGTCTGCTGCCTCTTTTATGGCATCTGAAGATCTCAGACTTGTCAGTGCTTTACAGAAAAGTGCAAGGAGATTTAAAGATGAAACAAATGCAGCCTATTCTATACTGTTTCCTATAGCTCAAGGAGTGCTTAACATAAGGATGATGCTTAGTCTGCAGGTAAACAATAATTGCATCTCTAAATTCTGACTGAGTCACACAGAACATACATAATAAATCCCCAATAATAATCCCCCCCATACATAATAATCCCCATGAAGACTAACGATTGTTCTCTTTTCTTTTTAGAAACCATCTGCCGAAACAAAATATATTCAATGGATAGAAGTGGGCTGGTGTGCTGTGCTGTTGGAACCACACCGACCAAGACAGCAATACTCCATAATTGATATATTAATTACCACAGAACTACAGTGGAGAGAAAGGCAAGATGTTTGATTTCAAGTCGATCAACTGTGTCCAATATTGATTAAAACTTAGAATAATCGGTAATAACGTATCCTGCTTTCAGTATCTTTTTGAGCATTCTAATGCATTCCAGGGGCAACACTGCTGCCTTGACCAAACCAGAATAAATTAACCTAATAGCTGCTATTCTCATTTTAATTCTCAAAAAAAATGATTCAAGTTCTGCACAGGCTGTTCTGCCCCTCAACAGAGGTGAGAATTTCACTCTGAAATTTGCTGATTTTTTTCTTAAGTTACAATCAGGCAATTCCCACTTGCAATAATAATCTATCCCTGTGATTTCAATTTACCATTGTCAAGTACTTATTATGAAAACAGGACTTCTAGAATTTATCCCTAAATTATATTGGAGTGTGTTTGATGGACATCTCTTTCTCTATTCTTGCCCACTTAAGCTTTCATCTTCCTTCCCAAAGGACATCTGTAACTCTCTGTGTTCTCTGCTCTTGCCTTAAAGCACGTAATAGTTCAGATAGATTTCTCTCCATCAATCTTTCAATCAGAAATTTTCCCATACTACAAAGACACAAAAAGCTCAAAGGAATGGCAAATTGCTCTTCTATGGAACAGCGCAGCTGAAAAATAAAGGAACCACTGAACAATGTAAAATGCCAAAGGCTTCAGTTCTTCCTCAGAAGACATTTTCAGTGAAGCAAATGCAGAATATGAAAAGCAGAGTACTAGAGTGCTAAGCCATAGTCTAAACAGGAATTTGCATGAGATTTGCATGTATCTTGTAACTGCCTTTCAGAGAGGCTTGGGCAGTCCTTTTTTTTTTTTTGGATATATCAGTCCTCACCCCTAAAAGACCAACTTACTGTAACAGCACCATGGAGGATGGCACTTCACTGAAAAATGTAAGTAGGAGAGAAAGTAGTTCTCTCTCTGTTTGCTTGGTGATGCTCTCTAACACTATTTCTTGGGCTCTCCCCTGATGTAAAGGGTCCCAGCACGTCCCAGCAATGCAAGCCATGGTGAAGGTGGGCTGCTGTTCTTCATCAGTGTTATCACCGGAGTCTGTAACCCACCGTGGCTCTTTTCTGCATCTGCCACTTCAGTCACAGCACTCACGACCCTCCCTCTGCCATGTCAGGGCCGAACACTTTGGTGACGGACCCAGAAAACATCAAGTTTTTACGTGTGGCCTAGAAAGGTAATCTTTTTTCCTCCTCTGATACAAATCCAATGATCAATCAAGGTATCCAAATTACTCTATTTTAACCAGATGCTGCCAGCCTTTTCTTTTTTTTTTTTTTGTAAGACCAATAAAAATGTTCTCTGCTGCAAAGTGGGGCCATGTGTGTTTAACAGGCACTGGAATATTAGGCTTCTCTAGGAGGATTAGCAAAAAATGGACACACATTCTAGAATGCACATTTAAAGGCATTACTGTATGAGAACATTAAAATGGAGAAAATCATAGAATTCCCACAAAACGCATCTCATATATGAGTAAATACTGAGAAGACAAAGGTTGAGAAAGTTCAATTAAAAAAAAAAAAAGGGAAAAAGCTTTCAGATACAGAAATGGGAGGGACTGCTTAGCATAATTCAGGAGAATGTAAGCATGAATTCCTTCTGAAAAGGAAATATAATTTGTTCTAAGCAAGACACAGGCCAAGGGGTAAAACATTTTGCCAAGAATTCAATTCAAGAACAAGGTGTCCCATGAAGTGTGTGGAATAATTTTTAAAAGTCCCGCTTCTGAACAGTGTTGGTGCAGAAATGTTAGGGAACAGCCTATACACGGATACACAGAGTAACACCCTGGTGCATATAACCCTCTGCGTTTTCAACAGTGGTATCATAAATGGACACGAGTGACCCCCACAAATCTAAACTACTGCAGGTACCGAAGTTATGACAATAACTCAACTCTTTAGAAAACATCTGATCTCTGCAGTTTTATTCTGATGAAAGGGCTTATCCCAGTTGTGTTTGCCACTGACAAAGTCCTCCGATATAGTCTTGAAGGAAGGTACATAGCTACTTTGAGAATTGCTATTGTAGCAAATCCGAGAAATAATTGCGCAGCTTCTTGACATAAAGTAATGAGCCAGCAATTAATTTTTATACTGGTACATTTCCAGCAATAAGCATCAGGATTGCTTAGTCAAGAAATGTGTGAAAATGCAGCTCAGGCAGCATTAATGGGCATAGACCCTTCTTCTCCCTTGTGTGCTCTCTGCCTCATTTCCTCTTCAGAAAGTTGCTTTTAAGTATGCTTCTTCTCAAGGCAAATAAAGCATAATTCATCTAATCAGTTAGAAAGCATGCAGCAGAGTGTTCCTCATTATAGGAGAACAAATGGCTTATGCTTCAATCTCGAGCTATTACTTTCCCCTGAGTAGAGCTAATGTAGTGGAAATACAGTACCCATGACCAACATCTAGTAAACAAAACAGCTGATTATTTAAAGACTACAGAAACAAAGAGATGACAGACATTAAATTTCAATGTAGGTCAGCTAAGGCTAGTATGTAGAGCCAGCTACTTAGGATGTGGTTTTAAACAGCCAATTTCCTTGAAAATTGGCTGCCAACAAAGCCTGCTGTTTTCTAGCAAGAATACTTGGGTTACGCGTCAGTTAATCTGGAACAGTAAAAGGAGCTCTTTCCGAGACAGGCATTGTAGGCAGGAGCATTAGGGACTTGACAGACATGGAAAAGCTTTCTGTGGTCTCTAGGTGGGCGGACAAGTCACAGACAGAAGGTGGAGCTTTTTTACATTCATCACAGACGTTTCTTGTACCCCTGTGTGGTGCTTAGACAGATATCACTATCAGTATTTGATGGTATGCTTGACATTTAAAACAGAGGAAGAATTTAAGTGCAGGGAAAGAGGAAACACTTGGAGCTTTTCCTACAAGGAACCATTTAACATGTTTTCCAGAACTGTTTTCCTTCTCACTCCTCCTCCATAGCTATGCCTCAGTGTGGGCACAGGTGCAAGGGGAGTCAGTTGCCAAAGGATGGCAGGAGCACTTGGCTATGACCAGAGTTCTGTCCATCTCCAGTTCCTCAATTCCCACATGCAGAATGCACTGCCAGCTACTTAGAGAATCCCTGTATGTACTTGGAAATGTTAATAAGTACAGTTATCCAGACATAGGATCTGAATCTACTTTTCCATGTTGATTACCTCAACTACAGATCTTTGAA
This sequence comes from Tetrax tetrax, assembly GCA_009806455.1. Taxonomy (NCBI): domain Eukaryota; kingdom Metazoa; phylum Chordata; class Aves; order Otidiformes; family Otididae; genus Tetrax; species Tetrax tetrax. Next base: position 263,857 of record WHYT01017060.1, read on the forward strand.
GTTTCACTGCCAGATTTGCTTGGGCACCAGAGAACTTGAGGAGTGTTTGCTGAGTTCCCCAAAGGCTCACCAGCTCAACCAACCATACACAGATGCTTATTTCTTGGAGACGTTTAAAGAAATCACTCAGAAAGACTTTAAAGACATTTAATGACATGACAAAAAATGAGTTTCCTATTTGACAGCACGTAACAAAAATCAGGTTGATTTTTAGGAGTCTATGGAGATTGGTATAGCAGCTAGACAGTGTGATCTCTAATGTACTCTCACTTACAATTACATTAAAACATGTTATGTATCACAGGTGCAGAGCTCTTGAGGTTCCTCCCCTCTGAAAACACAAGTTTCATGTGCACAGTCATGCAGATGGTACAGAGTGGGGTTCTGGGGAAGTGAGTGGGGGCCCACATACAGGCAGCAGCTGCAAAGTGTGCTTCTCCTTCTGCTACAATGCTGTTTCCAAAGAGGATAACCAGGCACACTGCTGTCACACAGACACAGCTGACGCAGCTAGCACACAACCTGTATAGTGCACAGTGCTTGTATGCAACTCAAAATTTTGTTTCAAGGACAACTCCACGGGTGCACCTGGGCCCTACGACTCCTGTAAGTACATCTGGTGGAGTCTTGAGGTACTCTGCTCTGAACTTGAGCCCCTCCAAAGAGCTCTTCCAAAGGACTGATTGCAGCAGTTGTGGCAACCTAGGGTGGATGTTCTGTACTTCCACACTCATTTCTTTAAGATCCCTGACCTCTTCCTAAGGCATAAAGGAGAGAATGCCATCATGAAGAGGATCTCTGGTAACGTGGGCACCAAAGTTCACCTTGACTAAAAGTGGAAGGGAGGAAAAAGTCCTTTGATGTCACACACAACAGAAGTTGAACAAATCAAGATAGCAACTATTTAAAGCTACTCAATTTTTTTAAAAAAGTAATTTTTTAAACATTGTAGTGAGATGGCACTTAAGGACAGAGACCTGAACATCTGGGAAATGAGCAGGAACCTTCAGGTTCTAGTACTAACCACTCTAGAAGCTCCTTGGACGAGCAGAATAGGCAGTGAGCAAATGGTAAGAGCCTTGTGCTGAACCTCCACCATCCATGAGAGCCAGTGAATTCTGTGGAAATATCTATACTGGTAAATTAAACTGGGCCAGGTTATGCCCTGGGCACCTGAACTCAACCATCTATATTAGTCCATTGTTAGAGGGGTCTTAGCACAATTTTGGGCTGAACAAACTACCAGAAAGCTGAACAAGTTCCTGGTCACAAATAGGGAGTTAGCCTGGGCCAGGGGCTTTTCCCAACAGGTATCCTACATGTGGGCATGATATTTTGGAAGGTAAGAAAGTTAAATGACATGAGTGGAAGCTGTTTCATGCCAGTTGATCTCAGTGCCTGAAATTAATCCCAGGAATATTCAATTTATGGACCTTGTCAAACAGTACAATCAT
>WHYT01017060.1:277798-320864 GCA_009806455.1 Tetrax tetrax
TATTCTTTTTGTATGGACTGTGTGCTCTTCTCTGTCACTGTTCATTGTTTTTCTACCCAACTGCCAGGAGACCACAGGCCCCCAGGAAGGGGGAAGCACATGGATGAGGCAGAGCAATGCCAGCCCCAGAGAGCACCAGCCCTTGGGGAAATAATTAAAGGTGGTGGTAACTGAGGAATGCCTCTCCTTGCCTCCAAGCAGGCTGGGAAGATCACTCTTTCCAGCTCCAAGCTTACAAAGAAAGAGGGTTCAAAAAATTGATTTGCTCTTCACGCTCCCCCCCCCCCCCAACTCCATAAACAGTTTTTGACTCATGCTAATCAGGAGCTAACATTTATCTGGAAGAAAACTGCCTAAAGGTAGCAATCCTAATGTGTCCTGTAAAGTTAACATAGTTGGGAAACGTGGAAATTGCCACTTGGTGATCCAGGGTTTTCATCTAAATAAAAGGAAAGCATTGAAAACTGTCCTCAAAGTACACATCTGAGAGGGACTAAGGAGCGATTGATTTGCAATTGAGGCAGACACTAGCAAATGAAATAAATACATATATAGCAACTGAGGTAGAAAATCAAAAGAATCTTCTCTGCAACTCACAGATCAACACACAGGCAGCTGTGTCAACTCTCATTTGATACAGTACAGATCCCAAATCAGCGCTGAAGCAGGAACATAATGGTACAGGAAAAACATTTACAGAAACAATCTCAGGTTTCAAAAGAACCTACCTCTTCAAGAGCTTTTCATATTGCCCATTTTGTGTAAATGGATGGATAACATTCAATGGGATTAGGCTAAATGCATGTCACTGCTACAGACGGCAGCAGGGAACCAATGTCTCAGGATTGCTAGAGCTTGTGTTTTCATGTACCCTTCAGCAGGAGGTTAATCTTTGCACTTTATTACAGACACAAGCAAGACTTCAGTTTAGTCACACCTCTGGGCCTCCAGCATCAAAAATGTTTGCTCGCTCTTGTAATAGTTGCTCAGCCCCCTCACTCGTACGTGGAATAACGAATCAAGTGCATTCTCTAAAATATCTTTTTGGAACCTCCCAAGGAAACTAACCACACATTTTATTTTGACAAAATACAAACAAATGCATTTCTCCTGCAACCAATTCAGTCCAGCAGAAAATATAATTTAACAGCATGTATTTCCATGTAAAAATTATGACTTCTACTTAAATTATTTGCTTTTTCCTACTGTCCCCTGGGAAATGTTCACTTTTCAATCAAAGACAACATACAGATTCACAGAAACATGCCCCCACTCATGTGCACCTACTTCAGGTTATTCACTATTTAAAACACACAATGGCACACATGGAGAGTTAATATCATGTACAACTGGCTTTTTAGTTAAATTAAAAATTTAATATGAGAGAATTTGGTTTTCAGCCTGGTTTCCAAGGAAACATTTCCAGCTACTATTGGTGGAGGTTACAGGTTGACTATCAAGCCCACGATTTCCTTTGTTCCTGGTTCATCAGTTTGATTTCTTTTATCATCTGGTCTTCCCTACTGAAATACATGCTAATACAGGGGGAATAGTTTCTTAATACATGCAAAATAATCACTATTTCCCAAACAGCTTCCTCAAAGGAGAGACACTCAAAAAGCAGTAGCAGTGGTTAAAGGAGGCTAAATTAAATGAACCTATCTGAATTAATTTCAAACGTGATATCCAGATTTGTATACGTACAAGTCTGCGCAATGTTGATAAGTATCTACTGGAGATGATCTACAATTTTACTATTTATCCCTAACAAGCAGATGGGCTCCCACATTGCCATTTTCAGGAGTACAAACACGTTCTGAAAACAAAAACGAAACAAGGAAGAGGTTAAGAAAACATATGCAGGTTTTTTAACCAAATTTGCCATTACTCAGGTAAGATTTTATAACCCATTAAGATGCCCGCATTTTCTACAATTATAGCAGTAGGAGATGATGAGGACCACAGAAAATCAATCATTACTGCTTTTTGAAGACAAGAGACAATATACATTGGAGTGTATACACTCTGGACCCAGGCCCAGAGGCAGACACTGACCTGGGAGAGAGCCACGCTGCCTTCGTCTGGTCCCTTCCTGGCTTTGCTTCCTACCAAAAAAGTGGTTGGTACAGAGGAAGAGAAGGCAGCTGGATATTTTCATGCATGCAGAAACGAAGCCTTGCTTGTAATGCTTAATAACATTACACAGACTCACAGATAAATCACTGTTGCTGTGTCTACTTTTCTCCTTACTCAAGTTTCTGCTCACTCTTTCTTTGTGTCTTGGCAAGAAAAAATATGGAGAAACGTGGTGGTTTCCCTCTCCGTTCCAGGATCCCCTCCTCTTCCCTGGACATTCACATGAGCCCATACTACAGTATTTTTGTTCCTCTTTTACCTTTTCCAAAACCTCTGTCATGCCAGAAGGCTGGGTATGGCTTTTTTTAGGGACACTATTAGTAACACCCTTCAGACACTAGAGAAGATTTCTAGGAGCTATTCCCTCTCTGTAATACCCAATTTCCCTCCTAAGCCATGCCAATCATAAAATAAGGGTATGAGGAGCGTGTTGACTTTTTCAACAGCTATAGTTCATCTTTCACTGACTGCAGTACGCTCTTGCATAAGTTCCTTGCACTACAATTGCCCCAGCTCATGTTTCCTTTACTCCTCTCCTCTTCTCCTGTGTAAATAGCAGTAAACACTGTCCACTGCTGTGTACTTCTGCATACATAAAAAACTTAAAATTTCTCTTTTTGGGCCATGCGCAATGACTCCAGTGTCCTTCCATCCTACTTTATAGGGTACCTTCAGCTCACGCACCCTGGAATGATCATGGCAACCAGGAGCAGAGATTAAGGAGTAGGCTTTGTATTACTAATCAGGTGATGAACCTGGCCTAATAGCCTCAAAAGCACAACTACTGAAGCTGCTATGAGCTGAACCTGACCTTTTGAAATGGCTGCCTTGATTCCTACAGAGCAAAACATACTCTGCTAATTTTCCCTTTAGACATTCATAATTTTAAAGAAAAGTCTGCTACAACAATTTCCCTCAGCGTTGTGATGTAATTTTCCATCCCTTCCCTCCTATTATATATATACAGATTTAATTCCTTCCTCTGTAGTCTACGCTGAAATTAAGAAAAGAATGGAAGGGGAGAAAGGATAATATTTATTTAATTTCTGCAAAAAGCTGGTAAAGAAGTCTACCCCTGAAGACATGGTGCTATACACTGAAGGAAATGCAATCAGAAATGGCTGACAATGAGAGCGGGCTGGAGGTGCCACAGGGGTACCCGGTGTTGGCACTTTGTTTCACGGTATGATGACAGAATTAGTGCATCACTGAAACTCTGACAGCAGAGAGCCTGCAGCTGGAGGCAGCACTAAAGGAAGGCTGCTTGTGACCCAGATAGGGAGCATCATGGCACCACTGTTCCCACCTTTTACCCTCCTGACCTGCATGGACCCAGGAGACTGGGAGTTGACCAGTCCCACCCTCGGCACTTCCTCAGTGCCACCCAGCCAGGTCCCTGCCAGCAGCAGCTCCCGCAGCACAGCGTGCTGAGGCTCCCAGCACCCTCAGTTGTGAGTGGTTATTGCTTTCTTTGTTGCTGTTCCAGGATACTCCTTCCTTAGTGTCCTTGTTACTGCTTTGTTTCGGGGGTAATAAACACTGTTTTATTACCCATTTCCTTTGCAAGAGGTGTGTGGTGCTGCTGGGAAGGCACAAGAGACACAGATGCAGGAGGGCAGGACCACAGCAATGATGTGGGGTTAGACATTGCTCCTAGGACTTAAAGGCACACTGTCTTGAGGGAGACAAAAGCAAGGGAAAATGTCTGATGGACAGGATAGTTTATGGTTTGCTGAGATGTTGCTTAGAAACCTGTTGTCTTTTAACTGGCTTCCTAGTGTTATCACTGGCAGTGCCTAAAGCTTGATTTACCCCCATTCACACAATGAGGTTTAAATAATCTGTGTAGGTCTGGGTGCTGATCTATCAAGTTTTGATACAATGTCACGGCAGCATAATTAAAAAGAGAGGTCTCGATAAATTCTAACATTGCTCTAATTTTATTCTAGTGTGAATCCACTTAGACTGATCCAATTTAGATCACCTAGGATAAAGCTGAAACTTTTCCAATCACGTCATCCAAAAAGGAATGTCAGAACATCATAAAGGTTCACCTTCCTCTTCTCGAACTAAACTTGGTAGAGAGTTATGGAAAAATTGTGGCTAGGAAAAGAGCAGCACAATCATTTGATACTAATCAACACTGAAATTGCTAGAGAAATAGGAAGCTGTCATTTTGCTCAAAGCCTGCAGCAAAATTTACTTGGCTGACAGTAAAGTGAACATTACACAGGTTCATTCATTTTATGCATTTCAGTTCTCAGCCTGACACGCCTTCTATCCAGAGAGGTGCGTGTATTTACAGTGTACCTCAGGAGACGGGAACATGTCCACCAACAAATTCCACTGTAGTTTATTTGTGGTTAATATTTTACAGCAAATCAACAGTAAATACACTCCTCTCTGATAAGATAACAATCTGAGGGCAACACCTTCTCTTTCAAGGCTCCCAGTAAAATGATAACCTTTGAAACATGGCAGCTGCCTGATGTAAAAACTGAGAACTGTCTCCATCACGCAGTTTAACAACTGATCTATATCTTTATGACTACAATTACTCATTACAGAGATATGTATCACCTAAACCACTTCCACAAACACACAAGCAAAAGTGAAAAAGCTGTTCTAGGGCCCCAAGTGGGGTTAGCTCAGCATATCAAGATACTGATGTAGTTCTGCTGGAAAGCCTTCCTCACCAGAAAAAAACAAAACCACATAGCATTACTCTGGTTAGTATCCACAGGCTGCATGGCTACTACACCTGTACACTTCAGCTGCATATTTGACTTGCTGTTTTGTTACTTTCCTTTCTATGGGGCAGTACATTTTACAAGTTCCAGTTATCTTTTTTCCCCTCAGAACTGCTAAGGATTCTCAGGCTAATATTATGGCATTCAGGTAAGTGACATGGCATTTTGCACGGGTAGATTGTAGCCTTAGTGTGCATATGTTTGTCTAAAAAAAATAGTTTGTTTATTCACAGGTAGAAGTGAAGAAAGTCAGGGTTTGAAGTGACCTCATAAGGTTGTCCTCCATCCTGGTGAGATATCAGACTCTGACATTGTTGAATATGGGGTTGATGTTGCAGCTGCAGTTGGAAAATACAAATGTACTTAAGGTGGTTGATTTGTTGAGATTACAATGCCAGCTGAAATCTGAAACATCAATTTGAATGCTTGTCCTCTGTAGTGAAATACATAAACAAAGGAGATAACAGTTCATACATGTCAGGCAGCCCCAAACCACAGCAATTAAATTAGGAAACTAAAAGAGGAGGATGAGAAGGAAGGCAAGACGTAAGTGTCCGGGTACCAGGAAGAGAAGCACACACAAAACTCTTTACCTGAGAGAGGGAGGAAATGAGAGCAAACAGTTAATCCCATTTTGACAAAAAAAGGCAGGCAATCAGGAGTAAGGGATGCGTGTTATGCTGAGAGGGAGAAAAGGTATATGGAATAAAAGGTACAGAATAAAGGACTTGGCTTCTTAAAGGGAGGTGGTTTTAAGATCAGCTGGCCAGGTCCTCCTGGACATGTTCTTATTGGGTCCATATTTGATCAGTAACCATGAGAGTAAACGTGATGAGTTAGCACTGCCCTGTAGAACGAACATGCCTGATACAGCTGTAGAAACACTTTTAAGACTGTCCTCTAACAAGGGACCGCTGTTGAACAACTGAGGTAATTCCCCAGCTCGACTAAACGTATTGCTTTAGTCAAACCCCAGATGATATCAGTGAAGATAATGGCTGCCTCTTGCTTTGTAACCTAGGCTACTAAAAGCATTATTTAACACCCACCAGGGCATGGGCACCTAGCCAAAAAGAACAGTGCAGCAGCCTCTCAGTAAGGTGGACAGTGTATGGACCGAGGGACATCATACTGCCCGGCACAACGTTCAGTACCATCGCTCAGTCACCTCATTTCAAGCGTGACATATGTCTGGCCATATGTGCAGCACACACCAGTTGAAACAATTGCCAGGTTAAGATACAACCAAACATTCTTCTTCTGAATATCCTCAGCCAGTAGCCATTCCAGCCCAGCAAAGAGTCAGGAAAGCTCTTCAGAGAACCCTCTGGGGCAGGGAAACTCCAACTGGCTGGCCCTAAACTGCAGTGACTGTGAAAAGCTGTCTAGCCCTACGTGCTTCAGGCAAGCTGCTTTACTTCAGTTCTCCAGACTCTGCATGCCAGAGAACAAGCAGGTAGGTGCAAATCCTCGGCTGTGTATGATGAGCATCACTCTCCAGCCCAAATCCAAGATACAAGGTGTACACCCAATTCTTCCAACTTTCACAAAGACCGCACTTAAAACTCCAGGCTGCTGATAGGAAAGAGTACAGCTCTACCACTCAGTTCAAAGGGTGACCTCTGAAAGTGAGAAAAGTGAGCTGTGGAAGTGTAGGTTGGTGAGGAAAGGGAATCGTGAAGCATTGTTGGTCATCACTCAAATGTGATGATGGCTCACTCTCAACTGGAACACATAGTCGGCAGGCCCTGAACCCCTGCAAATTCATCTCTAATTTTTCCCCTTTCTGCTAAAATGGAAAAGAATTTACCTAGTGTTGACTGTAGTTGCTGGGGTATATGGGAGGGATAGGTGACCTGACAATGGAGGGAGCTGAAGGTGATATTTGAAGAAGGAACTGAGCAGATGAGGGCTGTAATGCTCTACAGATCATTAACTAGAAAACAGAAGTAGAGCTGGACACAAGATTTGGGTCAGGGTTGACTTGCAAATGTAATGATGCAGCTAGGATCACTGATGTTAAGAGTGATATTGCGATCAAAACCTTCCCTGGAGATTTCTGGGGCTAGTGGAAAATGGGGAAATGGGCTGCTAGGCCCTCAAGCAGTAAACCCTGCCTGTTGGAAAGAAATTAAAGAAGAAACAGAGGAAGGGTAGAAAGAATTATAATCTTCCAAGCTTCAAAAGGAAGGGCCAAAAGGAAGAATTTTGGAAGGATGACAAAATGATTTAGTGCTTCCATGCCCTACTGAAGCTCAAGGTCTCTGTGCTGCTAAGAATGGTTACTGTCCTCTCACTCAGTGTACTGTGCACACGGAACAATGTGACAGAGAAGAATCTAATTACTGTCCCCTAAAGGCTCAGAGAATTTCCATTTATAAAACCCCTTCAAAATCATACAGCCACTACATTAACGATTCTGAATTGCAGTAAACTTGATTTATTCTTTATTTCTTTCGTATTCAGGCTGGAGTGTACAGTCCTGATGCCTTTTGGATGTCACTACCAAAACCAGCACACTGACTGCGATCAGTTTCTATTTCTGCTCATGCTGAAACACAGACAAGCAAAATCAGCACTCAGGATTTGCAGCAGACATCAAGCTTTTAAAGGATCAGATATACTGGGTTAAAATATTAGAATGAGAGTAGTATCCACCAAGAATGTGCTACAATGTATTTTTAGCACATACAGGATTTTTTCCCCCTCTGAACTTATATGCCTTGATCTCTCGCACATCCTTTCTTAGCGTAAATCCTTCAAATGGATTATATTTTTAAAAGTAATTATTTGATGCTTGGAAGAGATGCTAAAGCAGTATTTTGGCACATATTTATAAAGTGATTACCACATTCTATTTATTCCACACAGATTAAAAACAAAAGATGCTCCTCTAATTTGATAATTGATATGAAATGGTAAGGACTAGTACTTTGAATTGGTGGAAAAGTAAGAATCAAAACCTAACTGTCCTTTCTTTAATGAAGACAGCATGGGGCCTGTGCAGAGAGTATCCCTCCCTTGAAGAACTTGTATGATCACAACATATAGCAGGTGGATAAAGAAGAGAGTCTTGTCTCTCAGTCGTTTGAGCAAGTCTGTATTTTCTCTGCTTCTCCTTCTGGATATGCCTAGCTGTGCTACACAGCCCTCTCAAAATTCTTATCTACAATACAGATTATCGCCACAGGCTAGTTCTATATTTCCCCACACTCTTCAGACAAGCAACATTAATAGTTCTATGTAGATATATTTATGGTTCTCCGCCCTTCTTGCAAAACAAAAAAAAAAAACAAAAAAAACCCAAACCCAAAACCAAACCCACCTCAGCTTTTCTACTATCTCAAAAATAATAAAATAGCAAGCCCTATTTTCACAGAGGAATACTTGAGTAATTCAGAGAAGGCATGTTGTGGGTTTAGGACTTAGCTCTCAAAAGGATGCACTGTTCTCCTAAGATCACCTATGTGGAGAACGCTTGACATGGTAGGTAGTCAAGTGATAATGATGGTAATATTTTACAAGAAGAAGTTACTAGGTCTGCCTCCATGTTCTTAGAAACTTGGGTAACATTCTTCGAACAGTACACCTAGAAAGCTGAGCAGCATCTTGGGTACGAAGTTTGATAGAGAAACCAGCTGGCAAGAGCATATTTGAATAAGTTACCACATGAATGCGCTCCAAAACACAACCTGGTTTTCTTCGACTGCACAATGTGGAATTCTGTGGCTGGGTAAGAGCTTCTACTCACTCTCCATAAAAAAAATGTCATGGCTTAGTATTCTTTCATTGGCATATTCTTCTCCATGTCTCACACACCTGGAACATCGTTTCTAGCTTTAAGCATCCAAAAGCTCAGCATTCAGTCTAAAATGCTGCCCAGGTTAGGCTAAAGACTTAAGCCTAAATGCATGTGTACTTACCCTCTTTCCTTGTAAGAGCCTAACTCAAACTCTGTGTTGCCACTGACAGTCCAAGACTCTCTCCTGCCCACCTGTCTGCTGCTACCAGTGTTTGATGGCCATGTCAGGGGCTGAAATGGTACAGGCAGGAGGTACACTTTCAGCCAGAGGGTTTGGGGTTTTTTTTTTTGTTTTCACTGCCAGGTTTCGGGGTTGGCTTTTGTGCAGGCAATGAAGAGGGCTGCCTGTGGCTTTTCAGTCAGTCCAGTTGCTCACCTGATTTGTTATAGCTGTGTGTAAGGGCTAACAGCAGCATATGGGAAGTAATCAGATCACATGGCACGTGGAAAAACCATCCTTTTTGCTGGAGTCAGCAGGGACTTTGATTGACTCAGGTCAATGATGAAACTGCATCTTTAAGTAAATGCCTCTTTTAGAAGCTAAAGCTAGGGAAGATTAACCCTGCTCTTAAAGATCTTTGGGTTAAAGCCACAAATCAGAACTCATGAGACAGAAGCTCCCTTGCTGTCTGCTGACAGGCTGTGGAGGTTGACACAGGTCAATTAAATCTTGCTTCAGGAAAATGCCTAAGCAGGTATTTATTTAAAGCGCGTTCATGGTAATGGAAACTCACTGCAAGTTATGTATTAGGTCAGCTTTTGCCATATTGGGTCTCAAAGCTGTATATCTGGTTTGTTCCCCATTAAAACAGGGAAAACAGTATTAATTTATTTGACGGAATAAATAAAATGATGATTCATCTAGATATTTAAGAAGTTGTCCTGAAGGGAGAATATTAAGTTCTGATACGTATTTTTCACACCTCTACATTAAAGCAGGTGAATACTCCCTTTACTGAATCAGACCTTTAATTATACCAGCCCTCTAATCACACCAGCTCTCCAGTATGCCATTGACACCTTTGGTTGGAAGCTACATATTAGTCTTCTTAATGGCACTGCATCTATTTTAATCCCTCTGCTGCCAGATGCTCACTTGCTTCACTACCACCAATTGCGGTAATTCCTGTGAGTTAAAACACCCTGCCAGGATGTGCTTGATGCACTTGGAAGCGCTTACCTGACTCAGGTTTGTTCAGTGAGTGACCTCTCGCACACAGAAACTTCCTTATACTGAGCACTGCACATCAGCACTAAGAGAATAAAAGCCAAGAGATGTAGAACACGATCAGGGAAAGCTACCACCTCTCAGGAGCACAGAGACGCAGAACGGGGTTATTACTCTGTTTCGGCTCTCCAGATTCCTAAGTCAGATATTATTTACGAAAGCATTGCCAGTTATTAGTAGCCTCGCACAAAGAATGCAGTATAGCCTAGAGATTTTTTAAAGGTATTAAACAGAGCAGGTCCCCAGAACAACCCCCACAGAATTCTACTCAGAACTGGCCTCCAGGCAGAGCATGAACCATTAAACCCTTGCAGTCTGACTGTCCAGCCAGGGTTTTTTTCCCCATCTAGACTGTCACATCCTCATCCGGATGCTGGCATGCTGTAGGAGACTATGCTGAAAGCTTTGCTAATGTCAATGTGAACGATATCCACGGCTTTCCCCTCATCCACAAATTCAGTCATATCATCACAGAGCACAATTGGGTTAGTCAAGCCAAGAATACCAACGGTAAATCCATGCTGACCATTCTCAGTCACCTTCTTCTCCTTCACGTACCCAGAAATGTGCCCCAGGAAAACTCACTCCATAATTTTTCCAGTGACAGAAATGAAACTGCCTGGTCTGCAGCTGCCTGAATTGTCCCTCTTGACCTTTCTGATGGTGGGTGCAACATTTGCCTTTCTCCAGCCATAAGTGTCCTTTAGAATCTAGAAGGCTTCTCATATAAGCTTCTATGAGGCTTCTCATATAAATGAAATACATAGTTTTTCCTGCTCTCTTTGCCCCTGTGGCAAAAAATAATTGCTGCAAAATATACACACTTTTAATAAAGTCAGCTTCCTGGAGATCATAGCAAGGACAGCAGCTTGGAAATTGCCTGCATGCAACAGGGAGTCAAACATCAGAGAGACAGTGTGCCTTTAAGCATGGATACAACACAATAACCAACAGAACAGATTTTTTAAAAGGTTATTTCCTTCACGCAAGCAACCTCCCCAAACACAAATATACATGTAAAAGTGTTTTTTCCTGCTCCACTGTTGAAAATATTCCCATGCTTTGTCTTAAAATGCCCTTTGCAGTCAGCACTCCAATTATTTGTGGATGGATAATTCAGGTGATGCACATGCAATGCCAGAAGCAGTACAGCTGCATTCACCTGGTCTTCTGAAACATGACCTTATCACTTGTTTCAGGGCGAGTCACTGCAGAAAGCACTATGATAAAACCATCTGTTACCTTACTGCACCCCTACTGTATGTTCTTACAGCCTAGTTTACACTTAGTATAGTAAGTGAGGTACTTTTTAAAAGGTTTAAAAAGATCAGACCGAGATATGTTACAGACAGGATCACGACATTTTTGAGTAAGGAATCTAACTCACAATGTGTGTTATCAGTTTTTGACAAACCTTTCATAAACAAAATGTTAGTTTAAACTTGAGATCAGTACAGAAGCCTCTGGACATCTAATTTTTCAGGATGCTTTCACTATCAAAAAGAGAACCTATGTAATATAATTCCTGCTGATCTGAAGGGGAAATTTTCAATGAAATGGAAAAACACTTGTCAGGGGATTAAAAATCTTTTCTGTAATTTTGAGCTCTAGCGCTCTAATTTTGAGCTCTATCTCTGCAATTTTAAAAATAAAAATCTGAAATAATTTTCAAAATAGATATCTCCTTCTGAATTAAAAATGTGGATTGTTATTTTAAAAGAGGTCATCTCAAAATATTTTGGGTTTGGTTTTGGTTTGGTTTTTTTCCTTCTCTCTAGGACCCTGGTGTTGGAGCTCCACCAAAGCAACCCAGTTAATTCAATACAAAAGTGCATTTTGCTTGTCCTTATCCATGTTTTCTTTGACAAAAAACACTTGTAGAGAGAGGATTTTTTGTTCCTTCCCTGCTGCAAAGATACTGACTGTTCACCATAAACATTTGACTATATATGAGATAATCATGTACTGTAAAAATTTTATGCCTAGGAATGCCCAGCTTGGAGCCAGATTCAGGCTCATTTTTGCTGAGCTGAGCAGTAGTACGAAGGCTTGAAAACAGAGCTTAGGGTTTTGCAGATACAAAAATCAAAATAAAGGACCATGCCCCTAAACTAAGCTCTGGAACCCCACTTTTAAGGCAAGATGGCAACATAAGGAGACAACTATCACAGCAGACAAGAGAGACGAGAAGAAAACAGATGATAATACAGATCAAACGTACACACACAGTTAGCTAGTACCAAAGGTCTGCTTGGTTTTTAAACAAGCACCATGTCATAGTTTGATTTTGTTATTATTATTTGCTATTTATACTGCAGCAGTGCCCAGAATCCCATCTGGACACACTAAGCTCAGTCTCTGCCTTTAAACCTTGGTGCAATCAGACATGGATAAACACAAGCTACTGGAATCTGTAATTTCGCCTCTCAAATACATGCCTCCAGCAGATTGGGAGAAAAACTATGACCATTTATTTTTGGTAAATTCTGCCATTCTAGCGAGTAACCTTGCTTCTTGTTATCACAGGTACAAGGTGCTGTCACTGCAGGCACACACCTGCCTTGGTCTTAGTCCAGAGCCTTTAGCCTTTGTTAATTTCTCTTGGTGCATCCTCTGTCCCTCTGCTATTCTCTAGTTCTATGTTTTTGTAATTCTGTGTGCTTTTAAGCATTTCAGTGTGCTGCCACCATGGGAGGAGATTAGCACTGGCATCAGCCAGTTTCCCGGCTCCAATTTTTCCTTACTGTACCTAACACTAAACGACTTACCAATTCTCCAAGCTCAAGCTTTTGACCCTACCAGTTTCTTTTTTGGCACATCTGAATTCTTCCACCACCACTACCCATCACATGACTGCCGGGATATTTTAGGAATTGACAGGCAAACTAGTTACTTAATCCGGTGATTATCCCAAAGCTCAATGTATGAGAAGGAGATAACTCTAAATTTTCTCTCTCATATAAATCACACCCGTAAGTAATAAGCCATCCACTCGGCAAAACTCACCCCATTTGGTCTCTATCAACACAGGGCAAGATTCTGTTAACTCTTCAGTGGCTCCTGCTTCAACACAACCTCCTTAAGTTTAGGATAAAACAGACCCAGCCTACAGCATGAGACTGATACACCAGTGAAAGATGCACCAGCTTTCTTCAAAGGAAACAAATACTGCAAGGCTTATAAAATATTTGTCATCACGATACCCAGACTCTTCTTCAGGTACCTCTGCATCAGCATCTCCACCAGCACAATCCACTTCAGGAACCACAGTAGCTTTAGGTCATATCAAACTTGCTCATATGCCACTGTGACTTTGCTTGCTGCAGGTCCACAGTAGATTTGGTAGGTTAGGTGACATAAAACACAGAGGACACAATAAAAACACAGGAAATCACATAATTCCATCTCAGGAGAAGTACAGGTAAAAGTCATAACAACCAGGCAGGAACAGAGATGCACGAAATCCTGTGAAACTGACATAAAGTCCCACCTGGCATGGTGGGGCACTAGTGCTGCGATGTAGGAAATCATTAAATCCCCAAAGTACACCTTGGAAGCAGCCATCTTACAGTTAGGATTTTTAAAGTGGAAGCTTATAGTAACTAAGCAAATATAAGATTAAAAATCAGTCTAATGATAATTTTCAACAGAACGTACAAGGCATGCCTTGGTTTTAAAAATATTTAGCTAGACCAGTCACCATTTCCCTACACCAACTGCAGATGAAACACACATCTGGTCAGAAACAACAGGCTGTGGACAGCCACCTCCACGGTCCAGAGTGTGGCGGTGAATCGTTTGTGTTCACAGAACTAACACGGTTCCCCTCCGCAAAATCAGACCAGCTTACCATGAATGACTGGCTGCAGTCAGGCAGTTACTGCAGATGATCACACCATCATTCACATTTAACTACAAACGGAAGAGTTGCTTTGCCACAGCAGTTTTTCTTTCAAGAAGCAAAATTAATTTACAGCAGGCTAACACTGATAATACCTGTACCCCTGGCTCCCTTAAAAGAAAACAAAAGGCCTAATACAAGAAAATTACCAAAAAACAATTTTCACACTTGGTTTCCTTGGCACAATTCACACATTTTGATTTGTGTATGCAACAGTGCAATTCAGAACTTCACATTTTTTTAAAACATTCTCCCTAATGGGTTTGGTAAACGAAATAAAAACAATAGGCTGGATTTGCTAGGGTAAACCGCAGTAGAAGGTGACCTTCAGCCAACTTTTAAGCTGTCTGATCTTCTGGAGAATCAATTTTAGAGTCAATTGTTTGGTACATACTGCAGCAGTCAGGACCTGTAAAACAGCCTTATGAGAGCCTTCTGGCAATCATGGTATTCTGGTATGCAGGGATACCTTGAATTTGTTTTCACTCTTCCAGTCATAGCTCAGTGCCAGTGACTGAGAGAAGGATGAGGCATGAGCCAGCGACTCTTCTTTGCCGGCAGGACACCTAGAAGATCAAATGCTCTGGACTGTGCATATCAATATGTAGCACTGTGTCACAAGTGGAAGCTCTCTCTTAGGGGTCCTAAGGCTCAGGATATTTCCCCCCATCTCCCCAGTATTTTAACAACCCTGTTCGCATAATGTAGTATCCAGTCATCGGGTCTGAGGGTATCGCCTGGGAAATCTAAATAGAAGACTAAAGATTCTGCCCCATTCTATCTAGGATTTCTTCTTAAACAGCAATGTTTTGTTCACAAAAAAAAACTTTTGGGATTTGATGTTTTCCTACATCACAGCACCTAGCATCACACCATGCCAGGTGGGACTTTGTGTCAGTTTGACAGGATTTTGTGCATCTCTGTTCCTGCTTGGCTGTCACTCTTGTACCTATACTTGCAACTTGGGAGCTGGACTCAATGATCCTTATGGGTCCCTTCCAACTCAAGATAGGCTATGACTCTATGATTCTATTTCTTTGCAAGGTCTTCTAACATAAAATTGGTTTTAGCTTCCATCTTTCAGTCACAGTCAGCTGCCAGAGAAGAAAAAGCACAGGGTTAAATTTAGGAAAACAGAAAAGCTTTCTTGAAGAAAAAAATGGAAGAAGTAGTGGGGACAGAATGTAATAAAATCAGACATGAAGGATGAAACATGACTTGACTTTATGTTTTGTTGAATGACCAAACAGCAAATTCTGCTCTTTGGGTGCTGACTGATAGCACCATTACCAATCTATTTAAGAAAAAGATAAGCCTTCACTCTTAACTATGATTTGCAGGCCAAGATGTTCTCAACAGAGGTTGCCTGAGGTTGGGTGTCCTTATTCAGCCCCATTCAAAGCAAAGAACCCAAGCCCACATATGAGCAGCTCCGTCGGCGTCCAGAGAGGATCTGAAGTGCAACAGCCCAAAAATGAATTGTGCCAACTCGCACACGTCAAGAGCCAAGTCATGGGCTCCAGCAAAATGACAAACGTTGTTTAAAAACATGTTTGCTGAAGGCCTTGTTGGTGAACGGGTCACTTGGCAAAACTGTGAACAGAAAACATGCTGTGCAGCTGCCTAAAAGCTCAGCTCTCCTGTGTGCCTGAGCAAAATCGGGACACAGAAGACAATGGAGGGTTACAAAGGATGCTCAACAGGACTTTTCTAACGATGTTGCTCCATGGCTTTGATGCCAGCAAAAGCTGCTGGGAAATAGCTTTGACTTCTGTTACTGACGTAAACGCTCAAGCCCATGGAGTGGAGCTTTTCTCTTCAATGCTCCTTGTACTTTTCCTGACCTCTTTGAAAATGCCATGCTGAACTCTTTACCATCTCTCCCCTGTGTCACATGTTTTCAATACCTCTAATGCACGCTTTCTCACTTCCATGACTTTTATGACTGAGGATATGCAGACAGCAGTGGTAGCAATGCTGAAAGCTTTCTGCTGAGAAGGAGACCAACATCCAAAAGGGCATGAATTTCTCAATGGAGACATTTCTGACTAGCGTAAAAGTGAATTTTGTGGATTAGAGAATCTAAATCTTCCCTTTACTTGTAGATGCCCTGGAAACATTCAAGGCCTGGTCTAGTTGAAGATGTCCCTGCTCCTTGCAGGGAAGTTGGACTAAATGGCCTTTAAAGGTCCCTTCCAACCCAAACCATTCTATGATTCTATGATACTACTTCCATTTCCAACATCACACACATTCAGACACAATCACATGGGCAGAAGTAGTGGATGAGAGTCAGCAGTAACAATAAAACTGTTGCTTCTTGATTTTGGTAGCTTTCAAACCCAGAAACTAACTTGCTTATCCTTCAAGGCAAATTTTACACTAGAGTCAGATAGTATTGGTTTCCCAGATGTAGAAGAGTGATTAATTGCATTTGCTTTCCTATATCAAGCACTTCTTACTACGGTGAAATGGCCATCATCTGAAGTTGAAATACTAGCACTGAAATAAAATTAATACATTTATTTTTGCTATAAGAAACAAAATATCCAGAATAAAAATAAAATCCATCACAATGACATATAATTGAAAGGATAGCTGTAAGTTTCCTGTTTAAGCCCATCTTCTCTTTGAAATCCACCCTTCACAAGATAGTCAACCAAACTTAAATGAAGACACCAAGAGAAATTCCACTGATTTCAGGAACCTTGGCTGCAAACCAGAAAGCACATAGGCATACATGCGAATGCAATATTATGAAGATCCTTTAAAGCTGTGACTCAACTGTAGTCTTAGTTTGCTAACTCCCTGATGAGATTCCCTCTTTCTTCTGTAAGACACCCTTGCACATTAAAGAAAAAATACTGTGAAGTAGATACAGGCTACAAGCATCCCGAAATATGACTGTTTAAGAAGAACTAAAAACACATTTCATTTTACTTACAGTAGCAAATGCAGCCTGACTGCAACCTCTAGGCTGTTACTGACAAGAGAAAAATCTTACTTTTGACAGTTTTTTAAATTGCATCATTCCAAATGTACTGCCTGCTCATTTGTTTCAAGGGCTGAACCTTTTTCATTTTGTCATTTATCAGCTGGCAGAATTCTTCACTGTGGACATCATCATGAACACAGGAACCTTTTGGCATATCCACCATTAAATAAAATAAAAATGGCTAGTTTGAAAGAGAGTGCCTTTATGTATATGTGTGCATTTGTGTGTATACAAATGTGTATATATCAATTGGACTGCAAAGCACGGTTTTATGTTCACTGCAAAAGAAGCTTGTCCGCAATGTTCCTTGGATAAAATGAGGTCCCTGACCATCGGAGTTCTCAAAGAACAGCATAAAATTAGTCATGCTATCTTTAGAAATGTAGCAGAATACTTGAATATTTATATTTAAACTTGTGCATAAGTCTCTTATTAGATATCTAATGTGAAACTGAGAGATTTCGCCTTTCTTTTCAGCTTTTTTTTTTTTGCATTACCAACACATCTATTCGCATACAATTGGCTAGAGGGATTTTTCTGGAATGTTTATATTTGAGGCTCTGTATTCTCCCCTGGAAGTGTTGCTGTTTAGATTATGATCTTCTTAACACCATGAAATTATTTTAATTAAAAACCAAATCACTCAAAAACCCCTTTTGAAATCATCATAGAATCACAGATCAGTTTGGGTTGGAAGGGACCTTTAACGTCATCTGCACTTCAACCCCATTAAAAGTACCAGGTTGCTCAGAGCCTCAGGAAACCTGAACCCTTGAACGTTTCCAGGGATCGGGCATCCACCACCTCTCTGGGCAACCTGCTCCAGTGTTCCACCACCCTCATCGTAAAAAATGTCTTCCTGATGTCTAATCTGAATCTACCTCCTTCTGTTTCAAAACCATTACTCCTCATCCTTTCACAACAAATCTGATGATTCACTGGGATTCCAGTCCAAGCCAAGGAAAAGTCACATGAAAAAGAAGTAAAGATAAAAATGAAGGCCAGCTCTTATGTATCATTCTGTAGTGCTGGGTACTTATGTAGAATAAGGCAAGACATACAAGACAGAAACCATTAACTCCCTTGTTGTTGCAGCCGAGCAAGCAGGCACACAGAAAGCTGAGCTCCAGACAGCGACCTTACTAGACTGTTTGCACAAGTCATATTTTCTGTGCATGCACCAAGCAAAGATCACCATGTGTCCTGTGCTAAGAAGGTGGTATGAGAGACGGAGCTCCTGCACAGCAGGGCTGCAAAGCAGTGCTCTGCTGAGATGGCAGCTACCGCCAGGCAGGTGGCCTTTGTTCAGACAGTGATGGTGGGCCACCACACCTCATGCTGGGTTTGTCTGGCAATGCCTGAGCAGCTGGACATGTCATTCTGCTGGTCTCAGCGGACATGCCACATCAACACCTGTAACAGCTGTTTCGAGTGGAAGATGAGGAAATTGTTGTGTTAGATTTTGACACAAAAATATTTTAATTCACAAAATGAAAGACAAACACTCTTGAAATTGATTGTGAAGTATTTCTGCTTTCAAAAAATTACTCATTTGAGAATAATCTGCTTTGATTCTACAGTTCATTTAGCACTGTATCCCTGTTTTTTTTAATTTAGCAATTTATGTTAATTAAACACTGTTCATTTCATTGTGATTCACTGTGTAACTATAGCAAATCATGTACAACTGGAGTAAATTTAAAACTGCAGTCTATTTTAAAAGAAGAAACACAAGTAGACTTTACTACTGTGAACACCCCCAGGAGCTGAAGCACTGAAGAGAGTTTGCAAAGCTGGAGCACTAAGTTGTGAGCTCTCCTTGGCAGTGACAAAACTGAGGTTTGTGTTCTGTACCACCTAGCAGAGCTCGTGACCAGCAGACAAATGGCAGGCTCCAAGGCTTGTCTGTACTTCAGCCGCATCGCTTGTTGTGATAAAAGACAACGCATCACACAATTAGGTCATACTATTTCCTAGACCTTCAAGGTGCTGTGAGTT
This sequence comes from Tetrax tetrax, assembly GCA_009806455.1. NCBI lineage: Eukaryota > Metazoa > Chordata > Aves > Otidiformes > Otididae > Tetrax > Tetrax tetrax. Next base: position 296,609 of record WHYT01017060.1, read on the forward strand.
CTGCTTTTAAGAGACAACATCAGCAGAAACTATTTCGGTAACACACGAGAACTGCATCTCTAAGCAACCATAGTCTGATATTTCAGGGAGAGATTCAAGCAAGAGTGCAAGGAGAAGTCATGTAATAAGGAACCCAGCTTCTCCCAGTGGGAAATGCCTTTGTGACCTGCATAACTTACTTGTGCTTTGAACACATAAGAATAGAAAAAATATTATCTCAGTCTTATCCTATTGCATACAAGATGCTATGAAACTCCTGGAGACATTGTATGCCTCTGTTGCTGCTGCTAACAAAATCCATAGAGTGGAAGTCAGACTTAATGGATGGAGTTTTCCTCCTGAGAAGGAGGTACTTCAGAACTGATTAGCCGAACACTTAGCTGCCAGTAGCCCTGCCCAAATAATTAACCTTCCCCTCAACTCAGCACTAGTGAGGTCACATCTGGAGAGTTGTGTACAGTTGTAGGATCCTCAGCACATGAGAGAGATGCACATACTGCTGCAAATACTGTGCTTGGTCATGAAGATGATGAAGGGACTGGAGCACTTCTCCTATAAGGAAAGGCTGAGAGAGCTGTGACAGTTCAGGCTGCAGAAGAAAAAGCCCAGGGGGCTCTTAACAATGTTTAAAAATATCTGATAATAGGGAGTAAAGAAAGTGGAGCCTGGCTTTTCTCAGGGGCATCCAGTGACAGAACAAGAGACAATGGGCAAAAAAAGAAACACATTAAATTCTGCCTGAATATAAGAAAACACTTGTTTTACTGTGAGAGTGATGGAGTGCTGCCACAGGTGCCCAGATAGGTTGAGGAGTCTTCCTCCTTGGGGACTCAAAACCCAGTTGGACATGGTCTTGGGCAACTGGCTCTATCTGACCTGCTCTGAGCAGGAGGTTGGACTCAGTCTCCAGAGGACTCTGCCGGCCTCAGCAGTGCTGTGATCCTGTGAAGATGTACAGAGAGAGGGGTGTGAAAACAAGTTAGAAAGGAAAGAGGTTTGCATATTCAAGCTTATGAAAAACTAGCTGAAACTGCAGTGAATAGAATTATTATTTTTTTAATAATAAAGGACACTACAGAGGTTTCATCATATTCCCTACTGATCAAAAAAGGAGATTAAATTTTCTGGGAATAGCTAACTGTACTGTGACAGTACCAAAGTCTGATATTAATTAGAAGATGAGAAGGAAACTTCATTTTCCCCTGAAACTGAAGAAAAGTACTTCTTTTCAGACTCTTGATATCACTGGCTGCGAAGAATGTAGAATACCTAGGCCATAGGGATGTCTACATGTTATTATGACACTGGTGGAGAGCAAGGGAGAAAGGGACAATTTAACTGGTCAAAAGAAGAAGAAAGAGTTTAGAGTTTGTTCTGCAAAATGAAATATTAGTTCAGGAACTGTAGAGAAGAGAGAACAGAACAGGCAGTTCTCATACTTAACCTCTTCTGTTCTGCAACGCAATTAAGGCTGAGGGGTAGAGAATAACCTCTGCGTAGTTCAACAGATACTCATCAACAGATTACTTTGCCTTTTCAATAAATGACAACAACAACAAAGTAACATCTAAGACAAAAGAATTCTTTTACAGATTGTTTTAAATGAGGCCTAAAAATTCCTCTCCCCTGCTCCTAAAAGCTCAATGAAGATTAACAGATTTAGCAAAATTTGGGATAACCAGGCAAACATTGTCTTATCACCTTGATACAGGAAAGATGATGAATTCAGCAGGACTACAAGACAGGCAGAATGGTTTTGGCTTGAAATGAGGCATAATCCTTTTTGTAATTCAAAAGTCATAGAATCATAGAATCATAGAATGGTTAGAGTTGGAAGGGACCTTCAAAGGTCATCTAGTCCAACCCCCCTGCAAGAAGCAGGGACATCCCTGACTAGATCAGGTTGCTCAGAGCCTCATCCAGCCTGGCCTTGAATGTTTCCAGGGATGGGGCATCCACCACCTCTCTGGGCAACCTGTTCCAGTGCTCTACAACTCGCATTGTGAAAAATTTTTTTCTAATATCTAATCTAAACCTACCTCCTTCTAATTTAAACCCATTACCCCTTGTCATGCGTGTTGATTCACCTCCATGGGCACTCTTACCCTAAACTACTTCTCTCCTTCCTGCTCATGACCTTACCAGGCTTTTCATTTATACTGAAAGACTGGGGCAAAGACTTGTGCTTGCATAGCTACGCCTCCTGAATGCCAACATAAGGCAAATAAAATGTATCATATATCAAGACCAGAAAATAAGGTTTCCTCTTCTCCCTTATCCCCATCAACACCCTTCTGTAGTCCTCTATTACTTTTTTTCCTCCCTCTAGCTCCTCAATCCCATTCTCTTCCAGATCCTTGCCCTGACTTGCACCAACAATATCGTCCCACTCCTCACACTTTCCTTCTTATGCTTTTTACAAACTTTTTTTCCCAAATATTATCTGATAGCCTCTGCAGACATGCTCTCTTCTCTTTTTTTTCCTCTAATTGTTTATTCAAGTTCCCTTCCTATGTTTTCATGCTACTGCAACCTTTTATTAGTCCTTTCATCTTCCGTGTCTGTACTGGTTTTCCTCCATTACAAAGATTTCCACTGGTGTCACCATTATGTCATAAACTTATCCCCTTACTCTTCTGTTTCTGACCCAGTTCTCTCTCTCTACCATCTTTGAACTTAGCTGACATCTCTCAAAAAGAGATGTCTTGATGTTCACTGCAACCTCTCATAACCAAAATGTAAGTACTTTCTTTAGCAATATCATCAACTCATTATTTAAATGCTTGCTCCGTCTGTCCCTGAATGTCTAATTTACATCACAATCTTTTCACCCATGTTTTCTCCCCAGCTTCATTAAAAAATGAGGGCCCATCTTTTGAGAACAGTGTACAGATACTGCCCCACATTTTTTCACGTCCACTTTTGTATGTGCGTAGAACCTTACAGAATAAGGTTGTGGTCCTAAAAAGAGTACGGACACAGCAATGCATTTTCAAAGATACAGGATAAGTGTTTTCCAATCAACTGTTGATCTGAGGTGCTCTATTTTTAACATTTCTAAATTAAAGTATCCCAAAGGGAATCAATCTGCAAAAGGGCACCAAGATTACTCAGACTCACCAGACACACTGGAAATTTTTAGCAAAGAAATATATTATATACAGAAAAGTGTAGTTATTATTATTTATAATTATGTCAGTAGTGACATGTAACTGTAACAAAATACATACAGCAAAGAAGATTTAGGGTTGTTCTAAATCTGTAACTCTGAATGCATCTCCGATCAACTTAATGTGTAGAGAAATTCTGAATTACTGTGTAGCATCCATGTACACCAAGTAGTGATGGAAACTCCACTGTGACCACGAAACTGCATGACAAGCCTATTTTCTCTGGGAATTGCCTCAGTCACACAATGGTATTCCTTCTTCCTTCCTCAGCAGATTACCACCTGAATTTATCTAACTGATGCAATAGAGGACACAATTTCAACCACCACCTTTCTTTCCTCCTTCCTGTTATCATCATTTCTTCTCTGACACTTGAGTATGCATTAAAAAATAAATTTTAAAATCCCTGCCATTTTCACCTAGCTGTACTTCTGTCTGTGCTGACAGCTGTGCAAGCGCAAAGGAGAGAAAAGGTACAGGAAACCAAGTTCTGCTGATGCTGATGGACAAAAACATGGGCCTTTGTGCTTCTCAGCTTCTCTGTAAGCCTCCTGTAGGCATGGCTTTGCATGACAAATAGGTGAAAGAGCAGGTAGGGCTGTCAGTTTTCTCAACCTAGCTGAAAGCTGATGGATGAGATTCCACACCCTGAGTCATGACACGGGTTGGATGTCCATCAAATGAGGAGGAGTTGTCACCATACAAGGCTGCAGATTTGGCCCACCACCCAGAAAAGGCAATGCCATTGCACATAGCTTGTTCCAGATGCCCATGTTCCAGCAGAGCCTGGAGCCAAGGAGCAGCAGCAGGGCTGCAAATATCCAACAGCAGAAAGTGACATCAGGGCCATGTGAGTGAGTCTTGAGTTCAGGACTAGCGGTGGCTTCTTTTTTATCCAGTGTGAAAGCTTATCTTTCTGGGTAAGCACCAGCAGTCTTGCTGGCCCTTCCTTGTGCTGGAGGAAGCAGGCTAGTAGCTGCTAACATACAGAGCAAAAACTTTACCAGCCTTCTTCAAAGAGAAACACAAATTGGAGAAGAGAAAGACATGAAATGGAAGAAGGCAACACATGGTGTCAGCTTAGGAAAGAGGAAGAGAATGGAGACCCTTGCCTGCATTCATGTCAGTTATGTTACCATCCTTGAGATGGGTAGACACTTAGCTCCTCCCTACCACATGGTTTACAAATCGTGGGGTGAAGTAAGAAACAAGTTTCTAAAATGACAGATTTGTTCCTTTGGTACACAAATTCCAGCATTATGTCTGACAATCTACTGACCAAAGCAAGGCAAAGCTAAATAAACAATAAAAAAAAAAAACATCTTCAGCTCTGTTTCACTCCAATTAGCAGTCTCAACACTTCCTACTGAGCAACTAGGATCCCGTTCCATCAACCTAAAAACCTCATTATCTGATCCAGCTACTGATCCATGCACCATGACAGTGACCACAGCAGATTTTAGGGGACACTGCTCCAGAGGGAGTGACAGTGCACTGGTTTGGCATGGAGAACCTTTACTGCATATGGTGATGAGTAAGACGCATGAGCAAGAGAGTGGAGAAAGAGGTAGTCAAGGGAGGTGAAGAAAGAGAAATCTGGCATGATTTGACAGAGTTCATAGGACTAACAGAGTCTTGCTGTTAGTTCATAGGACTAACAGAGTATATTTGCTGATAAATGTAGCACACTTGACAAGGAAATATTGAAGAGGTAAAGGTGCCTGGTAACGCTGGACTTGTGCTCAGTTTTCAGTGATCAGTCCCACCGCACTGTGTGGTTCCAGACAAAGCTTTGCGGGGAAGAGGCGAAAGAGAGAAGGTCTATCTGTACTATCTGCTGTAACTGTTGGCAGTATAAGGGTTAACTGTGGTTGGATGATATGAAAAAGTAGTAGCATTTTACAGTATTTCTGGTCACACCCAGAAATATCTGCTCCCCATCTGCAGCAGCCTCACAGCCTCCCCATTTTCTCTCTGAATTATCAGAGACATTAACAAGAGCCCTCATTTTGACTGATCTTTCTAATTAGAAGCACTGAACAAACAGATCTGCCTGGCAGCAGTGAGCAGCCTTGGTTCACTGCAGGCAGGGCATGGAAAAAGCACTGCTCTCCCAGGGACACCGTGAAAGCTACAACCAGTGACTCAGCATTAGCCCAGTAACTGCTCTCCAGGGAATGTGAGACAACCCCTCCAAAGCATTCCTGTGGTATTTCTGCACACGGAGGGATCAGATAACAAAAAATACTCCTTGAAACAATTTTCTCCCTCTGATAAATATACACCTCCCATCTAACTAACGAGTAGAACAGCGCTGTCAAGCTGTGCCTTGTGATGCACATCTACGGGCATGTCCAGGGTGAAGTTGACACTGAAAGGTGGCTTTTGGTGTAACAGCTGTGCTCTGTACCATGGAGACATGGCATTTCATTAAGCACAGGGTAATAGCTTGATTCCCTTAGGAACTTGCTGCTGGAAAATAGAACATCTCCTTTCATAAATAGGCAAAGTCACCATGCGCCACACACTCCTCAATGCATGCATTCGTTTTGGAGTCGATGCTGAGATAATTGAGTATCTGTTCATTATACATTTCATACTAACGCAATAATGTATCTTCATGTAAAACTAATTTTACAAGATCTGAGAAAAAAACAGCATTATATTACATTTCAACACCATCTGTTCAGCTACTCCGGAATACAGTGGAAGAATTCTGATTTATGCCCAAATTATTTTTTATACTTTACTATTCATGTTGGATTCAGAGTTTGAAAAATTCAATGTAACAAACATTTGAAAAAGCACATACTAAGGGATTTTGCCTCTTCACACTGCATCACCCTTTTGTAACTTACAGTTGCTTTTTTAAGAGGAGTCATCTTCCAGTATATTCACATGTACACACTCTGAACAAGACAGTTCACAAATGTGACACTTCAAAGTTTAAACCTCTGTAGATGTAATGATAGAAAACACAAATATTTCACAGAGATATACGAAGAGAGATAAAAAATGATGGGTAATTTCTTTCAAAATATTGTTAAGTACTACCAAAAGTCAGGAATCCCCAGAGGACCGTACCTGAAGAACATAAGCGTTACACAAAGCAACTAATTCCTGCAATCTACTTCTCTCTTTCATCTTATTTCATCCCAAATACTATTTTTATCTGTTTGTTTAGAATATTTAGAAGCCGGAAACCTGTTTTTCTCTATTCTTCTGCTTCCTGCGAAACTTCCCTTCTGGATGTGAAAATAATAAATTCCAGAGGATAACACTGAGTCAAGGCATAATGCGAAAGAAGAAACAGTTACTTTCAAAGTGAATGTGTGATCAGTCAGTAGAGAAGTTTAGATAGGGTAGAATATAAAAGCAGAAATAAAGTATTTTCTCCTAAAAACAGATGCAAATACTGTATTGCATTAAATCTAACACTTTGTAGTGGAAAATAATAATTATGCAGTACAGATTAGAAATTATATATGTACATGTAAGGAAAAGCAGGGATTTTATTTTTAATTTTCCTGTGCTTACTCAAATATGTGCACTCTTGATTAGTAATTATGATCAGGAATGTTAGGTGCAAATGTTGCCTGAAGACCTGGAATAAGCTTTTGCTGCATTTTTTATTTTTTAATATATATAGCTCAGGAGTTTCCCTAACTGGAGAACGTAAACCACAACTGTAAATGAAAGTGTAGTCTCTACATTATAAAAGATTGATTATGTGGCTTAAAGACATACAGCAAACAACTGGAAACAATTTGTAAAGAAGTTAAGAATAATGTTTCTTGTCTTCTCCATCTGCCAGGAAACTAAGTTATTGGAATTAACAGTTTCACGTCCAGACAAAAACAAAGGCTGTCAACATTTTCAGATGGAAATAAACTTGGAAGAGTCAGGTTTCTCCCTTAAGGAAGTATTTTTGCTTTATTTTAAAAAGATCAGCATCAAAAAGACACCTTCCTTGCGAGGATCTGGATGAGTTGTGAGTGCACCCCTAGAGATTTTTTTATTTTCAAGGCTGCAGCAACCTAACTTAGACTTGCCTACTTCTTCTGCACATTTGAGATATGTTGAAGCAGGCTGTCAAAGGTTCACGGAGAGGTTATCAAGTCCTATTTGCTGTTGGCATGTCTAAAACTGCTGATACATGCTCGGAAAAAAAGGGTGCATCTCATACAGCTGCAACAATAAAACAGCTACTAGGGAACCTCACCTAGAGCTAATGACAACACTAAGCTGTGCTGGCCAACTGAAGAGAGAAGCCAGTAATATTCATACAGAAAATGCAAACAAAGCTTATAGAAGTCCTGAAAAATAGCTTGGTTTGTCATTTTCTTAGTGGGTTAAAAAAAAATAGGCAAAAACCATGCAAACATACCACATTCGCAATTTTATTGTCTGATGATTAAAAACATTACCCACAGTCTTCAGTGATGAAAGCTGTAGAAACAGCTAAAAAAGGTTAACTGAAAGGAAAAGTAATGAAAAATTGTGCAGTTGACAGACTTGCAAAAAGCAACCAATGTGATGGTTTCCTTTTATATCACATACAAGTTTTCCCAAACAAGAAAATAACCTACCCTCTGCTGAAAACAAACCAAAAAAATCAAATTCTGTTGTTGGATGTACTTAAAATTTTATAGCTTGATGTCTCAAAACGTTAGGAGAAAAAACAAAAGCCTTCTCCCAGACCAATGCAGCAATACATTGCCACTAGGCTTTGTCTTATGAAATTAATTTAATGCTCCAATAAGGGCAAGGACGAGGGTGTGATGGGCTCACACTCAGTTATAATTTTGAATGCTAATAATTGAATATTAAGTATTGAAAATGGGGTAAGGAAAAGAGTTCATGAAAGCAAAAGCAAAATGCTGCTCTTCTCACAAAAAGGTAATTTGGAAAGGTAACGCACTTTTGAAAAAAATTATTTCTCAATAAATACAAATGCAATATGGAAGAAAAACAATTCTATCACTACAGTGTACAATGCTGCATCAACTATCAAAATCAGACAGATCCAGGTTCATTCACGTATAATATTTTTTCATTTCTTTCAGACATGACAAAAAACATACAACAGTTATACAACGGTTACAGCAGAAGACGGTATTTTGTTCTTCCTGAATTAAGTATAACAGAAGTCCTCTGCTTCGCCCAGCTAAATGGATTTCAGATTAGACTCTAGAATGAAGTATAGAAACTTACCTTGCATTTCAACATGTTGGCCACTCTCTCTTGCATTGATTGTCCAGCCTTTGGCCTGACAAGTATATAAACTGCTTTCACTTCAGGGCTGGAGCGCAGAAGCTTTTCCACCAGTACTTTGCCCATGAAACCTGTAGCTCCTGTGATAAGTACGGTCTTTCCATTATAATAAGCTGAGACTGAAGACATGGTGCTTTCTTGTTCTGTCCTTCCTTTAACTTCCTGCAGCAGGTACCTGAGAAGATGCAGAAATAAAGCTTTAAGGGCTTCTGAGTCAAGACATAGATCACTTATTTGGGAACAGCAGTCTGAGCTAACCTTTCCTGGTCAGGTATGGCAGCTCACATTAGTTCAGTCAATGGCAATTTTAAACATTATTCTTTTTAAAAGCATTTATTATGAAAATAAATTACAAAAATTAAAAAGGTTCATCTAAGAAGCTTAAAAAAATCAAGCTGAGTCTTATCCTCCATAATACACCATAGCTGCACCCAGCAGTCACAGCTTAGAACATAGCTTGTGCGGTCTAAGACGCCTAGCAGTAGACGCCCGCTGCAGTGTTGAATGGCGGCTACCTCACACACCGTGAAGCGGCAGCCATGAAAATACGCAGTTACCCCTACAAGACAAAGCAGAAACAGATCTCCTCACAAACACTGCAGGTACAAATGCTGCAGTTTCCACTTTAATTCCACCGTGCCAAGCAGTTCCATTACTTGCCAGCCACCACTTTGCAATGTGCTCAGCCTTTTTCTATTGGCATAAATCCATAAAGAAAGCTTTCCATCATGGAAGATACAGTGCAATGACACTGCTCTGCAGTGCTCCTGTGTGTAGGCTATCACCCATTATTGGCTGTTAAGGCCAAAATTCATCTCACTTAACTCTAAGGAGCATAGATGTCACACGCTTTCTCTGCAGAGTTTAGGTTGTTTGAACTGCCCTTTGGAGATCCATTTGCTATGTAAGGGGGCTGACACGACTAGGCTCCCGCATGGAGTGTCCCAGTTAAGTATTTTAATTAGATACAACGGTTTCAGGCCTACATGTCCCCAACTATCTCAATTCAAACTCTAAATTGATTAAATGACAAACAAGGCTGGACAAAATCCTCCTAGAATAGCCCCCCTCCCTATCAAACTAACTGAAGGAAAAAACTTCCTCCTGCCATTGAAGTGCTGCAGATCACAGCATGCACAAAACACTTCCACTGCAAGGGAAAGGCTAATGAAAAGTGTAAATAAATGTTTTCAAAAAAGCATACTAGATTTGGAACAAAACCAAACAAGAACAGTAGAACGCTGTCAATTGAGTACTCAAGAATCCAAACAATGATCTGCAGGTACCCCAGAAAAACTTCTTTTCCTCCTGGAGAAGGTTCAGAGTCTCTGTTGGCCATTTCAAGTTTATCAGCACGACATGAGTCAACTGCATGCTAATAAAATGCAAATATACCGAAACAGAAATACAGCATTTGCTGCATTTTTGCAGTCTGCAAAGATTCCCTGTTCTCACTAACCCTTTTGCCTTTCTGAAACCTAACAAACCAGCCAGGGAAAGTGAAGTAGCCTAACTTAGAGCAAAACCAGCAAGTCTTCATACAGAAACACCTTCTATCATGAGTCCTCGGCTTGGACAACACAAATGAACAACAGCAAAGAGTTTCATAGAATCATAGAATGGTTAGAGTTGGAAGGGACCTTCAAAGGTCATCTAGTCCAACCCCCCTGCAAGGAGCAGGGACATCCCTGACTAGATCAGGTTGCTCAGAGCCCCATCCAGCCTGGCCTTGAATGTTTCCAGGGATGGGGCATCCACCACCTCTCTGGGAAACCTGTTCCAGTGTTCTACAACTGGCATTGTGAAAATTTGTTTCCTAATATCCAATCTAAATCTACCTCCCTCTATTTTAAAACCATTATCCTCTGTCCTATCACAACAGGCTGTACTGAACAGCCTCTCCCCGTCTTTCTTGTAGGCCCCCTTGAAGTACTGGAAGACCGCTATCAGGTCTCCCCGGAGCCTCCTCTTCTCCAGGCTGAACAGCCCTAACTCTCTCAGCCTGTCCTCATAGGAGAGGTGCTCCAGCCCTCTGATCATCTTCGTGGCCCTCCTCTGGACCCTCTCCAACTGGTCCATGTCCTTCTTATGTTGGGGGCTCCAGAACTGGACACAGTACTCCAGGTGGGGTCTCACCGGGGTCTCACCAGGGCAGAGTAGAGGGGGAGAATCACCTCCCTCAACCTGCTGGCCACGCTCCTCTTGATGCAGCTCAGAATGTGGTTGGCCTTCTGGGCTGCAAGGGCGCATTGTCGGCTCATGTTGAGCTTCTTGTCCACCAGCACTCCCAAGTCCTTCTCCTCAGGGCTGCTCTCAATCCATTCTCCGCCCAGCCTGTATTTGTGCCTGGGATTGCCACGACCCAGATGCAGGATCTTGCACTTGGCCTGGTTGGCACGGGTCCTCCTCTCCAGCCTGTCCAGGTCCCTCTGCATGGCATCCCTCCCTTCCAGCGTATCAACGGCACCACACAGCTTGGTGTCATCGGCGAACTTGCCGACGGTGCACTCTATCCCACTGCCCATGTTGCCAACAAAGATGCTGAACAGGGCCGGACCCAATACGGACCTCTGAGGGACGCCACTCGTGACCGGTCTCCACTTGGACATTGAGCCGTTGACCACCACTCTCTGAGTGCGGCCATCCAGCCAACTCCTTATCCACCGAGTGGTCCATCCATCAAACCCATGCGTCTCTAGTTTAGAGAGAAGGATATCATGCGGGACAGTGTCAAAAGCTTTGCACGAGTCCAGGTAGATGATATCTGTTGCTCGTCCCTTGTCCACCGATGCTGTCACCCCATCATAGAAGGCCACCAAATTGGTCAGGCACGATCCGCCCTTAGTGAAGCCATGTTGGCTGTCACCAACCACCTCCTTGCTCTCCATGTGCCTTAGCATGGTTTCCAGGAGAATCTGCTCCATGACCCTGCCAGGCACAGAGGTGAGGCTGACCGGCCTGTAGTTCCCTGGCTCTTCCTTGTTTCCCTTTTTAAAAATGGGGGTTATGTTCCCTCTCTTCCAGTCATCAGGAACCTCACCAGACCGCCATGACTTCTCAAATGTAATGGCCAGTGGCTTGGCAACTTCATCCGTCAGTTCCCTCAGGACCCGCGGATGGATCTCATCAGGTCCCATGGACTTGTGCACCTTCAAGTTCCTCAGATGATCTCGAACCTGCTCTTTGAGTACAGTGGCCTACATGTGATGGTAGGTTAAATTCCCTTCACTGCATGGGGACATGAGAGAAATACAACTTGTCCTACAGCCCATGCCTTTCTCGGGATGGAGTGAGGTACCTGACCCCAGAAAACTGACCACCAGCTATGTGAATCAAGAGAGACACCACAGACCAACCCTTACAGGCTGTGCATTGTTCACTGAAACACTCAGTAATGTGCTTAGATGGACTTCAAACCACAGTCTGTGATAATGTATTGTCCTTATCTGGGTCCACAGCTGATGCATCTACCCAAACCTGACTTTTCGTTCCTACCAATCTGCCAGTTTTCACGTTCACTGTACTGCTACACAGAAACACTGAATGTATATTTCTAACAAGTTATAGCCCAGACACATAAAAGGGAGACTTGAGCCCAATAAAATATTGCTTTTCTTTCCAAGTACTGCCTCAAACAAATTAAAATCCCCAGATTTCTTTATCCATAATGAACCATCAGATGTACCATCCAATTTAGAAAGTCGGTCAAACAGAAAAACTTCTGAAGGACACTGTTTTACGAATTAATAGCTGTGGGTATTCTGGCTCAGTGAATTTGGGTATTAGCCTACTTTCAGATATGGCCTAGATCGCAATTTAAATTAATGTAACAGGCTCGACTAGGCCTATTAAAAACCTGTTTGTATCAAAGAGCTGGCCACTTGGGAAGTCAAGCAAACAGGTTAAACTATTAGATAATTAACTTATTTATAATGAAGTGTCACATCTCATTCAGGTTCAGAAAAACTGAGTGAAGACAGGAACTTGCAGAACCTAGAAGTGTGTCCAAAAGTAGATATTAGTTTAGGCAGATGAAGATGGAGGTGACAAAAAAAAAAAAAAAGAAATTTGGTATGATGCCTGTCCATTAATGAGAGAAGTCCTTAGTCACTAGCGGCCATATGAATTCTACTGACCAAAAGGAAACAAAAAGATGACCACTTCTAGTCACTGGATACTTGCTTTGAACTTGTATTCAGAAGATCGTATCTACCTAACCTCATCTACTCTTCTGCTAGAAAAATAGTACATTTATAAACTATTTCCACACAGGTTTGGAGATTCCTGTTTAACAGGAATTACTTTCCATTCCATGCTTCAGTAGTACAGAACATTTCCAACCTACATCACTAAACACTAGCGCTCTGCATTATAGTTGTAGACTACTGCAAAAATAACTTAAGATTTCTGAATGAGGATATCAATTTATTATGTTGTTTCACTTGGGTCCTCTGTTTGAGTTATCCAAGTGGACCTTTGTTTTAGCCAGGTATTCAATGCCTACTAAAATAGTAAAAAGAAACAAAACAAACAAACAAACAAAAACAGGAAAAAAAAAGAAAGAAAGAAGAAAATCACAGTACTTTAAAAGTGTCCCTAAAATTAGCCATGCAGTCACATTTCATTAAATATTTCTGGCAAGGACTACACACACAAAACTGACAGTTTTTCCACATGTAGTCTGAGACCATTTTAAACATTTGTCTCCAAAAAGACAGGAAAACAATTGCATCTCCCAAACCAATCTGTTATGATGACAATGGAAGCACCAAACACAGCCACAGAAAAACCAAATTTCTAAAGCAATCTGCTATTTCTCTTGATTATAGGCTTAATCCTATAGAGTTAAAAGAAAAGGTAAGATTAAACACATCCTTTCTATTTTCTGTAATAATGCAGTCCAAATCAGGCAGCATAGAGTTCACCAGGCCTGTTTCAGAGTTGTATCCAGTTGCTCAGGGCCTCATCCACAATAAAAAGACAGGAGAAATGAGATGGATTTTGCTTATTACAGGATCAGATTTGTGTCTCCTTGCAGTACTTTTTCTTCCTCCTTCCAAAATTAGCTTTAGAAGAAAATAAAATAATCCTGCACCCATCTGATACCACGCTAATTACCAGGAAAGAAAAATCTGTGCATTTGTTTAATGTGTAAAAATTGATGTTTCAAGACCATGACACAAAAGCCACTATGCTGCAATCTGCTACATTTAGACAGATCCCTGAAGCTCCTCCGTTCAAGCAAATTTAAAGAGGCTTTTACCAGGTTCCGAATTCAAAAGCAGATTCCAGTTTATATTCAGGATTGATAAGGTACTTTCCTTTCAACTCAGTCAGGGAATATTGACTTTTTTATTTTTCACAATTTGGTTTTTATATTTTAAGAGTGTGATTTTATAACATAATTTATTTTTCTGTGTTCTAATTTATTTTTCCTGGCCTTTGTAAAGAAAGCATTGAAGAAGTTATGGAGATTTTAAGGAACACCCTTTGGATGTCTACTTCAAAATACAAAGAACTAGATACATTCCTTTTGGACTTTTTACACTCAGTCAAATGAAGAAAAAATTGTTTCCTACAGAAGCTTATACTTTGCTTTTCATTTTAAGAAATAAACAGTCAATACTGGGCATGAACTATTTCCCAGTCAATTAAGCTGCAAGGGATTAAGCGTCTCGTAAAACGATTCAAAATTGGAACCATGGCCAGAAGTTGCAGTGAGTTGACCCTTATTGAGGTGAAGAAGGATAAAAAACTACTTCAGAGGCTGAGGTTCCCGTCTCTTCCAAAACTGACTGGAGGTGAGAAAGCCCCTGAATGGCAGAGAAGAGCCCACGCGTGGTCTTCCTGAAGCCCAGCTCAAGTGATTCGTTACAGGCAACTCTGATGGTTTAGGCACTAATCAGAGCAGGAAAGTGATCACTGATGCCATCTGAAGTACTGAATGCAGCATCTTTGCAGCAGTGTACATCTCAGTGATGCTGACTCATCTCCGACCGTAGTGTGAAAAAAACACCATTTGGACAGCCAGCCAGGAATCACACTGAGCATCTCTGCAGACACAAGTATACAAGCTGCTTTAAGGGTAAAGCTCTGTTACTGATGCCTGTAATAGTCTCCTCTAGACCAGTCCTAAAGGACGACGTGCAGTGCTGTATTACAAATGAAGCCATGGTCTTGTGCCAGAGGCATATGCCAAAGGACAAGCAAAGGGAAAGGCAGGAATCCTACCAACCTAAGGCTTTGCTCCTGCAAAAAAAAAAAACCCTCATAGGGTAACAGAAGAGTAAAAGAGCTTTCCCCCACCAAAAGCAGATACAATTGAGCTGGTATTTAACAAAACACTAATGCACCACCCTCATCTTCCACGTACTTCAATGATGCCAAATCTGCATTCAGACTACAACGGTGCGATGCCGAGAGTCAGACTGCTATCAAGGCCCCAGCAATGGGAAGAGAAATGTATACCTGAGCCTCTCTGACTGCTGCTGCTGCTCAAAGCAGGTCCATGGCTGCACGGTGGTAACACAAGATAGCAAAATGGATCACGAGCAATGAAGGATAGGTACCCTGGAGCAGGTTAATATTTCACTATGGTTTGGACCACTAATAAGATTTCCATGCTCTACTCAACTAGGACAGTGGCCACAGCAAATGCTTATCTGTTGAGGTATTTGCCTTTTCAACTTAACAGCAGAAAACTGAAAAAAAAAATAAAAAAAAACACAAACCAAAAAGATATTCCGTTTAGTGCCAAAGCAAAGGACTGTATGCCTGTAAATATAAATCTACATTCACAAATGGCCTCTCTGGCATATCCATCTGCTTAGTCTGGTTTTGATGAGTTTTCTCATATCTTGTGCATTTTCACAACTTTTATGTAAGGATGTAATTTCAATAAACAAGAGAATCAGAGTGTTCAGATGAGTCTTTTAGAGATCATATTAAATGTAATGAACCAGCTTCAATTAAAATTACAATTAATGACAAATAACACTTTTTGAAACAAAGCTACAGATGGAAAGAGTCCTTTAAGACAAAATAATAAGCCACTTTCTGAATATAATTTTTTCATGTTGGGTACAAATATCCAATCATACATAAGATTGTCTTCTTTAATCAGGATTCTGGAGGAGTCAAAATTAAGCTGGAACATGGAGACAAAGAAAAATTCCTCTCTCTTCAGAGAAGCTGTACAGCTGAGGTCAGAAGAAGCAATATAAAGAGGTCACAGACTATTCCAATCTCATAAATTTGCTTCCTCAATCCATTAATTATTTTATGGATTGAACACTGGGGATGCCTGAACAACGCATCTTTATATAATTATTTTCCTTTTTCTTTTTTTTTTTTTTTTTTTTTTTTTTTTTTTGCCCCAGGATGTGTGACAGAGACTCCATAAACTATGCATGTAATTACAACACATAAAAGCAATTATTTTTAATATGTGTTCTTTGCCTGAAAGCATTTGTGTATGATTTCTTGTTAGTTAATCATCAGCAAGTAAATAATCCCACGACTATGACTGCAGCAGGAACAACTTGATCTTTTCACTTTGATGGTCAGTAGAGGTGGATACTTGACCAATGAGCAGTTTTCCTCCAACACTAATGCATGTACAGCAGTTGTATGGTTTGAAGCAAATAGGTATAATCCAAGGAGAGTGTGTACATGGATGAAAAGGCAGGAACAGTGTTAAAAGTTAAACACCTGCACATCACCTCCTATGGAGCAAAGTCCAATCTGAAACAAAGCAACCTTCCAATCTTCTGATTCCTGGAGCAACAAAATGCTCCATTCCACGTTAAAGAATAAAAATTTAAAAAGACAAAGGAAAATGCAGTAAGCACCGACATGTTTCACTTACATTCTGGCACTAGAAACATGGGATATTACAGCATCCATCAATTCACAGTGAAATCTCAGGCGTATACAGGTTGTGCATGCTCTGTCATTTGAGATACTTTATATGGATGTCAAGGTTTTGTTGAGCATCAGGCTCTGCTTCAGAGATTTCACAGATTATTTTTAGCCCCAAGACATCTGGAAGTAATAGAGCATGCTACGGCATTAGTGTCACAGAACAGAGTCCCACCCATGCACGCTAGCAATAGCTGAAGTAGTGATTTGCTCTTCATCACAGTGACTTAAGTCCTGGCTTCTCGGTCATACCAGGAGAAAGCTTCTGTCACTCAGCTCCATTGATTTGATTCACTGGGCCAAACTCATGATCAGGGTCATTCCATTGCAACAAGCAATGTTTCAGCTGGGATTAATGTAAATTAGCTTAGATTTGAGCCTTTATATTTAAAATATTTTGTGACAGTGTCTCAGAATGGAAAAGGACTGTAGCTCAACACTGCACAACATTTTTTACAACAGCGCTGCGAATACGAACCAGCAGGAAGTACCAACAACGATGCACTGAAGTTGCGTAATGTATTTTCAAAAGTCTTCAGGCACATAAAGATTTGTGTAGTACATGATGTTTGGGAAGAGGCAGGGGAGATTTTACTGATGGCAGAAAATGAACCAAGAGGATGTTAAAATGGCTGACCTAGGGACAAATTAAAAGATCCTTAGGGTTTGCTAAACTTTCATAGTTATTTAATAGCACTGACAACCCAACAATAACAGCAAACTGGCGAAGATTAACCTTCTCTCACTTAGCTGCAGAATTAAAAGAAAGGTCATAATCCATCCTTTGTATAGGCACTACAGGTGCTAATGCAGCGCAATGACATAAAATCCTGTGATTCAAAGATGGGCACATTTACAGCCAGACTGAACTCCTGATGATAATCCTTTTCACAAAAGAGATTTTTCTCCAAGCAATTTACACCAAACATAAACATTGTTGCAAGAAGCCTGAAGGTTAAATCACTTTTCTCCAGCTAATATATTTCAAATCATTCTTTGTTTGCCCACAGTATGGACTCAATTCCATAACAGCATACGCAAGTAGCAACAAGCAAGGAGAAACTCTCATTACTCCTGGAAACTCTTCATGACATGAAAAATGACACCAGTTTTGCAATCCATTTCAATTTATAACAACTAAATCTAAAGAGACAGCACAGTGTGACAGCATAATTAAAAGCTAGAGACAACGAGCAGCGTGCACAGCCGGATCCTACTAACTGATGAATGTTACACTACACGTGGACAGAATCCACGTGTAGCGTAACATTCTCAATCCTTTGGAAACCACTGGGGGTTACAGCTTCTGACCTAGAGATATTCCCCCAGATGTAGGGCAAAAACTTGAATTTCAAGACTTGGTCATTGCTTAAGCATTACCTGTGCAGCTTCACAGATCATCTGACTCTCCTAAGTAGCCCAAATTGTTTGACCACTGCTAAGAATGAGAGAAGATCAATGGAAGCAGAAGGGCCACTGATGTAACACAACCCAAGAGAAATCTCTCGATTTTTCTGTGAAACCTGTTAGTCTCTCTTCAGTCTCATGTGTTCTCTCTAAAATTGATGAAAACAAGCCTGTAAGTGTTTTAGAACTAAGATAGGACAACTGTGCTAAGGACATACCTACGTGTGTGATACGGGATTTTAAAGATCAAATATTTCTCAGTAGCTCAAATATGGACATATTTTACTTAATCTCTTATTTAATTAGGCTGCTGGTAAGAACAGCAGCTCCCAGAGACATCAAAGGAGCAGCTTCTGCAGGCCCCTTTCTGTATCACACAGGTCAGCATGTGCACCCACTCTCTTCTTTTTTAGCAGCACTCACACAGAGCCAGTTGTTGCAGAGCCATTGAGCAGGTTACAGGATAACAGCCTAGCTTCTGTGCATAGATCAGGACTAGAAGAGAGTTTTTGCTTTGCCTCAGCACAATTAAAAACAGACATCCTACATCAGAGCATTTCTGCAGGTGATCCTTCCCCTTCTCTTTCCATCACCTCACTCTTTGTAGCCATCATCACCTTGCTCCTCTCCTTTAGCTGTGACTGGAATCTCTACAACCAGCAGTCCTCTCCCAAACTCCTAAATCAAAACCCCTGCCATACCCATTGCACATCAATCACACTGCATCTTAGCATTGCAAAAGGGAGGTCTCTCGGTGATTAAGTCAAAGGTCTATGAATCTCTCTGTGATATCAGGGTGGTTTGGCACACTTATTTTCTTTTAGAGACCTCAGTTGATAACTTTTTATCAGCATCCAGCATGTCTTAGCGCAGTATTCAAAGACTTTCTGTCACATTTCATCACTTGCTCTTGCTCCTCTTCAAAAATAGTGGCACTATCATTGACAATATTTGTGGGAAAAGTTGGATTTGGAAACACCAAGTTGATCTCTTTTCTACCCAGAAAGGCTCTACAGAGGGATCTGGACAGGCTGGATTGATGGGCTAAGGTCAATTGTATGAGGTTCAACAAGGCCAAGTCCTGAGTCCTGCACTTGGGTCAAAACAACCCCAAACCTTTGGGAAGAGTGGCTGGAAAGCTGCCTGGTGGAAAACAACCTTGGGGTGTTGACTGACAGCCAGCTGAATATGAGCCGGTAGTGAGCCAGGGGGCCAAAACAGCCAACAGAATCCCAGCTTGTACCAGAAATACTGTGGCCAGCAGGAGAAGGGAAGTGATTGTCCCTCTGTACTTGGCACTGGTGAGGCCACACCTGGAATACTGTGTTCAATTTTGGACCCCTCACTACAAGAAAGACATTGAGGTGTTGGAGTATGTCCAAAGAAGAGCAATGAAGCTGGTGAAGGGTCTAGAGCACAAGTCTTATGAGAAGCAGCTAAGGGAACTGAAGTCGTTTAGTCTGAAGAAAAGGAGGCTGAGGGGAGACCTTGTCACTCTCTACAAGTGCCTGACAGGAGGCTGTAGCAAGGTGGGTGTCAGTGTCTTCTCCCAAGTAGCAAGCAACAGGACAAGAGGAAATGGCCTGAAGTTGCACGTGGATTTAGACTGGAAATTAGGAAAAATTTCTTCACCTAAAGGGTTATTAAGCACTGGAACATGCTGCCCAAGGAATTGGTTGAGTCAACATTCCTGGAGGTATTTAAAAGGAGTGCAGACGTAGTGCTTGGTCATGCTTTAGTGGTGGACTTGGCAGTGTTAGGTTAATGGTCTGACTCAATGATCTTAAGAGTCTTTTACAACCTAATAAAGAGTTTTTACACACCTTACAAGCCCCCTTTAGGTGCTGGATGCTATAAGGTGTCTCCAGTGTCTTCTCTTCTACAGGCTGAACAGCCCCAACTCTCATAGGAGAGGTGCTCCAGCCCTCTGATCATCTTCGTGACCCTCCTCTGCACGCACTCCAACAGGTCCATGTCCTTCTCATGTTGGCGGCTGCAGAGCTGGATGCAGTACTCGAGGTGGGGTCTCACCAGGGCAGAGTAGAGGGGGAGAATCACCTCCCTCAATGTGTTGGCCATGCTTCTTTTGATGCAGCCCAGGATGTGACTGGTCTTCTGGGCTGCAAGTACGCACTACCTACTCATGTTGAACTTCTCGCCCACCATCACTCCCAAGTCCTTCTCCTCAGGGCTGCTCTCAATCCATTCTCTGCCCAGCCTGTATTTGTGCCTGGGATTGCTGTGACCCAGGAGCAGGACCTTGCACTTGGCCTGATTGAACTTCATGAGGTTGGCACAGGCCCACCTCTCCAGCCTGTCAAGGTCCCTCTGGATGGCATCCCTTCCCTCCAGTGTGTTGACTGCACCACACAGCCTGGTGTCATCAGTGAACTTGTTGAGGGTGCACGCATGTAGCCGACAAAGACACTAAACAGTGCCGGTCTCAATAACAACCCTTGAGGAATGCCACTCATCACTGGTCTGCACTTGGACATTGAGTTGTTAAAATCAGCACCGGTGATTACCAACTCTCCAGTAATTCCCTGCACCTCCTGTTTTGTTGAAGACTATTCTGGCACTACCTGAATCAGAACCGTGACACACTGGCATATTTGCTGCCATAGTCCTTGGCACTAAAATAACAACCTTGCACAGGCAGCATAAGGGTGTATACTAAGGCAGCTACAGCTGTAGAGCTGAAGCTGTTCCACAGTTTGGTAGGTAGCTGCCGCATCATGACTCTCCCTGTGCAAATGTGATCAACTGACAAACGTTTCATTCTCTCTTTGGAAATGCTCAGAAACTACAGCCAGGAGAATCTAGTAAGCCACTTCCTCCTACAAGGACGCAAGCATGAAGCATTGGGAGGGAGGCAATGGAGACATTGATTTGGGGCTTACCTGCTTCTGAAGAGAGGGTGAGGAAATGCAACAGCAAAAAAAAAAAATTTATACTTTATATATATAGTCTAGAAAAAATATAAAGCATACTAGTTCTTAAGACAGTGGTCAGTGAGACAGAAGGCATTTCAGAAAGATTCAGAGGTGTTTCTGCCTCCCATTATACCTGCTGTTCTGGGTAGACTTTTCCCCTGCTTTGTCTGACTGTCTCTGTGGGGATGCACTCCCAGGCTCTTTTATCCTTGTTCTACTGCTTCTAGCAAGACAAGAGAAGCATGGAGTTACAATGCAGAGCTGATTCCTGCTGCTCCTCCCAAGGCTGTAGGATAGCTTGGGACCAGGGGATGAAAGCTTCAGGATCTACATAGGCACAGCGAGACTACTAGTTCTGCCTCTGCTCCTTCTGACAGCAAATATCCTCCTAAGAGTCTGGAATTTTTTTTCCTTGGGATCAACAAACACAGCACATGGGCTGCATGAGCAAGAAGGCCTCCTTTCTCTGGAAACTTGGAACAGGGAAGACAGAAGCAGCCCAGCTAAGCCAGAAGCTTCACTAGTCATACGAAAACAGGCAGTGTGTATTAATGGGTAGCTCCAATGTAGCTGCTAGGATTTTCAACAGAGTAAGCCAGCATTTGATCAAAGTGGAAAACTAAAGGACATCTACTGAACATGAGCAGGCTGAGGGTGAAGGTATCTTGGATGCTAACTGCTACCAACGGGAAGAGAAAGACGAGACTGCAAGATGTAGCTTCTCTTTAAAGAAATAAGAAAAAGGAAGAGACCAGCAGAGAAGAGTTCGTCGGACTCTCTTTAACTAGTATCCGGGTCAGTCTGTTTACCGGGAACTTACTATTCAGCTTCTGCTCGTAGGCCTACATCTCACAATGAACTGAGCGTGCAAATCCAAGAGACCTCCTCATCATGTTATGCCCAGATTACCCACAGTAGCTTAAAACTTACAGTAGTTCTGTGATCTCTAAACACGCTGAGCCAAATTACTCCTGGGTGATACCCCAGCAATCTTCAATGCTGACGATGTGGAAACTGAACTCTTCAAAGAGTTTCCTTAAGACTGAGACCAATAGCTGAAAGAAATGTAAAACAACTTACAAGGGTCTCCTCATGTGCCTTGGAAAATCTGTACTTCTCATAGACTTTGCCCACTGGCATGCTGTGGCTAGTTGGCAACGGAGTCTGCTAACACAGGTGCTGATCAAAGCTTGCAGAGCAGGTAGGCTTTTATCAAGCAGGAGCTAGTTCAGCAGGAAATGGACTGAGAACCTCTCATTTATTGACATCTGACAGGCATTGCCATAATATTTTGAGATACGGTTTAAAGGTGCAGTTCATAAGGAGTTCTGTTTCATCAACAGAAACTATGGTCTTATTTGCTCTTAGAAATATATTAAAACTTCTTTTTCTACCTTCTGTCAGCTCTTCCCTTACTTGAAACCAGCTATGAGCAAGCAGAACTCATTCTACTAACAGTGGGAACATTTTCACTAAATCTTTCATAATTCAACTGATTGCACCCTTGATACTAAATATTATCTTTACTTAATTTCTGAAAGTTTAGTTACTCTTGGGAAGTAGTTTTGCTACCTCCTGAACCTCATCAGATGGCTATAAGGACTTCCAACTCTTCTAATTAGTACATCTCTCTCCCTCTTCTATTAGGATAAACAGACCAAGAAAACAGAAATAAAACAAAAAAAAAAAGCAAATGTGAAGTGAGTCCGAGTACATTGTTTCAAGAAACAGAGATAGACGCAATATTCTGAAACATAGATGCCGCCAGTAGAGACTACAGATTTGCTGCATCCCAAGCCCTTTGGGATGGGAACTACGCAAGCGCAATAGTACCAGTCAGAACAGGTCTCTGATCACAGCTGAGTCACCTAGAAGTTATCAGAGTGGAAATATTTTTTCTGGATTTGCATATGTAAATCAGTAATCTAGCAAACACTGTCACAGCAAACAGAGCATAGCAATGTTTATCCCTCCCTTATGCTGTTAAAAATTATTTTATTGTATTAGCGTATTTGCTCACACCTTGCTCTATACACATTAACTAATGATCTCTGAAATACCCCAGAGAAACAAAGCAGATATGCGTTTTATTATTCCCATGATGAGGAGGAAGACAATTCACAGGGGCTGTTAATGAATTAATGATGCAGTGCCAAGCAGCCACTTTTTGGCTCTTTGTGTGAGTTGTGTTTAGTTCTTCAAAATTGTTTACGTCATACTATAACAGGGATCAGAAGTAAGTCCCATTTCACAAGCAAGCTTCTTCACTATGAGGGTGGAGAGGCACCAGGACAGGTTGCCCACCAAAGTGGATCCTCCATCCCTGAAAGTGTTTGAGGCCAGGCTGGATGGGGCTTTGAGCAACCTGGTCTAGTGGAAGGTGTCCCAGCCCATGGCAGGAACTAGGTGATCTTTAAAGTCCCTTCTAAGCCAAACCATTCTGTAATTCAAAGAGCGCAGCAGCAAGAAAGACCATATATGCTGTAAGAGACATTGATTTTATCACATTAGTTGTTGCACTACTGCAATTTCACCGGCATCATGTGCACATGTAAATAAAAAAAAAAAGTATTTAAAGAATCTTTCTGTTGGGTTTTTTTTTTTTTGGTCTTGTTTTTGGTGAATTTTGGTTTGATGTTTTTTGTCATGCAGTTATTCCCCTCACTCAACAGCACACAGACCAAACTGTGGATTCAGGAGGGATTTGGTAATTTTATGTGGAAAAAGCTAAACAAGATGATCAAAATAATGCCCTTCCACATTAGGTTTTCTCACAAACTGCAAGGAAAATACACTCTCTAGATCTCCTTACCGGGTTTCTGCAGAAGATAGGCAGCACATTCTACAGATTTCTCTCCCCAAAGTTCTCCAAGAAACACAAACATTTACTCTTCAGATAAAGGAAAAGAGCAGGAAGAGAAAACTACAGAGAATTCCCTGGGGTTACTGAAAGCTGCATTAAGGAACTTTGCTCAGCACATTAGCGGCTCTGAATAATGAGGCAGCAGAGAGCTTTGCAGCACTGGGAGCCTTTGAAACACACTTCTCCAAAAATAAGAGATAATAAAATGTAAATAGAAAATGCCTCTTGGCTGGTACATACTGGTGCAGAGGAATTTCTTCCTCCTTTTCCACATACAGGGAACAATTTTTTTCTTCTCCGCTTCTCCAATATTTAGAAGACAAGCTGATGGAAGATGACATGGCACATTTTTAGAAGTTAAAAAAAAATCCAGCATTGGATAAAATGTAAGTGCAGCTTCAGAAAAGGATGGTCAGGCTGTACTAATGTGATCTAATACATCCTCTGTGCACTGAAATGCAAGGAGGGAATGGAAATAAGTAATTCAACTATGACTTGGTTCTAAACATTCAAGAAAAGTTTGAGTTAAGTATAAAGCACTTGAATAATCCTGTTGTAATCAGTGCCAGGTTCAAATTAGCATACCTGTTTTCCTGAATCACAAGTTACCTTCTATTCCTTAGGAAGCTCTGCATTCAAAATTTACATGGTCCTAATATAGAATAAAGTTTTTTCATTATTCCCCCCCC
>WHYT01017060.1:348910-392918 GCA_009806455.1 Tetrax tetrax
ACAAGAAACTTTATAGCATAGGACAGGGACCAGCTAGTCCCTCCTTTCTATTTGCTGTAGGGGAGGTACTGTAAAGTTTGCAGGGAACAGAGAAGCTATTAGTTATTAGGAAATAAAATGGCTCTGAGATACACTGGACGGACACAGTCATGTCATACTATAACACACAGAAGAATTGCAACAGCTACAGACAAGTTGACACAATAGCTGGGTTGAGGAAACATGACCAGGTGGGGGTTTTTTGACAGCTTTTTTAAAAGATATAGCCTGTTCTTTACGCAGTGGGCTTAGCATTTTTGTTAATTTGCAGTTGAATGAGTCACTTTATCCCAAAACAACTTCATCGTAACAGGTTTCAGTCTGCGAGAGCAGAACTGCTGTGCACAGAACATAATCTATTAAGGCAATTTAGTACTCCTCTCCTAATGCCTAGAAAAAAAAGCCTCTTTATTCCAGAGTTCATTCCATCCTCATTTCCACTGAAACAGCCTAATAATAATGCTTTCATTTTCTTCTCCATTTCAGACTATAGTTCTTCCTCATGCCCTATCCTAGAGCAAAACCAATCAGTCCAGCAAGAAAACCAAGAGCACAAGAACCTCAGAACAGAAGTTACTTTCTCTCCCCACAGAGGATATGCATCTCAGCTGTATTCATCATTTTTTGCTGAAAAGCTTGCTTGGTAAATTACAAGTGAAAATATGCACGTTTTAATCACACAACCTGTCCTCCTGCTTACAAAGGACAATATTGGCACAGTCAAAACACAGCAGAAGCCACAAGCTCTTTTTTATATAAGCATCTTAAACTACAATCCTAAGCAAACAGACTGAGTAGCTAGTAGCCTCCTATTGAAACAAGCCTTCCTTGACTCACAGGGGATTGTAACGAGCAAGACGGGAGGAGAAGGGCATCAACCACCTCGAAAAGGAACGCCCTCAGTGATCTCCAACCTAGGTCTACCCATGGTCATGGAGAACCTCCCAGCTCAGAGACTTAGGAAAGGCCTTTGTTTCCTATGGGGCTCCTGGCAGCTGGCTGAACGCTGCTGGTCCACTTGAGCAGAGCTGCGTATCAAGGGACCAGCTCTGACCGGCTTGCACTTCATTATTCCGTATCCAGGGTAACTTCCATTTCTTGTGCAGGAGTCGCTGTAGCCCAGAGGCTAAAAAATAATCAAATACCAGTTTGATATCTTTGCAGCATGACATCTGAAATGTGCTATTTGTTTTCTTTCCTGTTATTGTGACTCCCAGAGCAGGTATTTTATAGACTGCCAAGTAAGAGAGAAATTTGCATGAGCTACACTGGAGGCCTTTTCTCCCTCAAAATGACATAAAGACCATCCTGATTAAATATTGTCGCAAATGAATAAGTATTCATTTCACAGAAGTATTCATGGCAGGGTAACAGCCAATGGTGAGATGGAGTACTGATCCGGAGATCTTCATGACGCAGCTGAAGTAAACCTGAACTTCATAGTGTTGCATAAACATTCTGCTTCTTTCTCTATAAAACCTACTTTTCATCTCAACACCTTCAATAAACTATCAATTTTACTTTCCTTTTTCTACCTAGACCACCACAGATGCCACAATTTTGTTCTGAGAGCACACATAGCTTCCTCAACTTGTTACACACAACATGCAAATATTGCACCATGCCGCAACATACAATAACTTTGCTGAAGTTATATTTGCATGGAAAAGCCAGTTTGGGAATTGATGGTTAGTCTTCTCTGTTTCTAAATTTTACAAGCATACTGTCAGTCATTTTACTGAAATATTTAGATTAGTTCCACAAAAAATGATGAAGCAAAATGTTTCTCCTGCAGCCAAGGTCACTCAGAATCAATCGAGATCTGTCATTTTGTCAAATCTTGTCTCACTGTCACCATGCCAAATGACAGTTCTAGCCTAGGTAGCTCTTCTTCTCATTATCACTATCAGCTGGGCCTCTTGATGCACTGTATCTCCCAAAAGACACACACACATACAAATCCTAACATGTGCTGTGACCTCCACTCTGCTAGAGCTCTTCGGATGCAGAGCAGGGGCACATAAATGTGACTCACCAGGACAGAAGTGCTTGGCCAGTGACCCCAGCTCACAGTCATCAACGAGGACATCTCTGAATTGTCATTCCAAGGACTCAAAAAGCAGTGGAGGAAGACATAACGTCAAAATGGTCTTTTTTTTTTTAAAAAAAAATAAAAGCATAGCATCCTTTTGAAAAACAACATTTTTCATAACCCTGCACTCCAGCACAAGAATGAGTTTTTTTAAATTCCTATCCAGTACAAAGATAAATGCTGAAGTTACAGAATTCCCCAAGGGAAGGAAATATTGAGTTTTAAATCAGCTCCAGTTATTCCTCCTCCTCATTTCATCTGAACCAGTACTTGCTATGTATTCTACTATTAAATTTTTCCTCATATATCTTTCCCAGCCAAATATTTTACTTAAGCTGTTCTTTAAAAACTCTCTCTGATTTACCAACTTCTTTTGAGATAGATGAGACAGAGCATCACAGCTCTCCCTCATGGGAAAGCATCACAACATCTTTGCCTGAACAGATGAATGCTGCGTTCATTTCACTTTTGGTTCTCCGAATCCTTAGCACTTCTCCTGCCCAATTATCATCAAGCTGCATCTGCCTTCTCATCCCTCCTCCCTCTCTCTCACCACTATGCCACAAAGCAGAACTTCATTTTATTACCCACTGTCAACCCTTAACTTCTTTGGAATGCCCGCACAGGAAGTAAAATTGGTTTAGGTTGCTCATAAAACCTACTGCTTATTCGCTCAGAGTGGCAGCTCCTCTCTCATGGCAGATTGCATACAAGTTACACGGACTAGAGAATCCTAGGGCAGAAGATGCTCTGAGCACTGCATTCTCCTGGCATAGCACAATCACAGAAGAAAAATTAGCCAGAACTGCAAAGGCAGAGTAAGCTAAAAGTCTTCACCTTTAAAGTTAAAAAAAAAACCAAAACAAAAAACTTCACAAGCCTTTGAAAACCACCTCAGGTTTCCTGCAACTTAAAGGTCAAATAAAATTATCCATTTTGCAAGCTTCTTTAGACTAACTTAACACAGAAGTGTCTACATTTCATATACAATATTTTACATTGCATATTTTTACACAATATATGAAAGTACACTTAACAGAAGAGCTTTTTGTAACTACCTTTCTTGTTTCCCCATTTCCCCTTCTATCTTCTTATTCCCTTTTGTTTATGCATTGTGGCAACTCACACATTACATTCCAGTATAATGGCAACCTTTCAAAAAGTCTGATGAAGTAACAGCTAATCTTGTCCAGTTTGAGGAGAATAACTGAGATTATTTGCAAAAAATGCCAAACTCCAATGCATGGGATATGAGAAACTGGAGTTCCATCACTTTATTCTTGTGTTTCTTGCTTAATTACAGAAGTCCTGATGACCACAGACAGATATTTGGATAGCAAACCATAACTTCAGTAGAGGAAATATTCTAATTTTCTGCTAAGTCTCCATAGAAAATATAAATTCAGTCTTTACTTGCAAGTTCTGCCCTCAGACCTCCCAGGTGCCTGCATCTCACAGCAGACTCTGGGGGAGCAAAGTACTACCCCTGGTAAAGGAAGATGGAGCTAGGGACTGGGCACCAGAGATCTACACAGCTCTGTGGGACTGGATGGGACTCATTCAACAGGGCTGAATGAGCTCGACGATGTCATCAGGAGAAGAGAGTCCCGTATTTTGGGAAGGTCATTAAGACTGAGAACAGACCCAGGAACAATAAATGGCAAATCTTACCCATCTTCAGGGTGAGCAAGAAGAAAAAAACGTTCAGAGGTGGCAGATAAGCCATTCTATGTTTCTATAATTATTGATTACTATGATCATAAACACATTTCATATCATTTTTCCTTTGAAAACAACAAGGAAGAAAACAAACATGAAAGGAGGAAGGGGAGCTGAAGATTAGATTCTTTCTGTGCTGGCATTCAGTTTTGCTTGCTGTAAATGCTATGCTGACCTCTGGTAAATATCCCTGAGTGCAGGCCTTAGAAACAGTCTTCATTAACACTTGTGAAGATGATGGGAAGAAAAAAAAAAAATCAACACTTAATACAAACTGACTTGTAGCTTAGGCAAAAGCAGCTTAGACATAAATGCAGCTAATTTTTCCAATCTACATAGAGAACTCTTTCCAGAAAGAAATAAAAATACCTTAAAATACACTGCGTTTCATGGAGTTATGCAACTTCCCTATACATTTTTTCTTTGTGCACTAATCAAACACCTAGCTTCTTAGTACAACAAATCTGGGTTTGGACAATAGATTACCATGGAGCCTAATAATTACTTTGGCCAGAGAGGCTTTCCTGAGATGTCTCAGTCTCCTGCCTCAACCTGCTCCCCAGAAAACAATTCCTTTCCATCAAGTCTTCTTAATGACAGGCTTATGAAAACCCAAATGAAATATTTTTATCTTTCTAGCATTGGGAAAGCCTCCAAATAGTTACGGAATGACTAAAATCAGGGAGTGTCCGAGCAGGGAGATTGATTCAGAAAGAAAAAGGCTTTGCCTTCACTGTCTGGAAGCCACAGACTGTAAGTTAGCTTGTTCTATTCCTTTCACCCTGGGAGCAGACTTTTACATCTTTCTGAAGTGCTGTTTTATCAGAATGGTAACCCAAAATGTACTCTTACTACTCCAGCTACTCCAGTCACATTCCCATGCAGGTTTCTGTGGGAAGCTGGGATGAGCGGTGGCTCCTTTGCACGCAGAGCCAATGCTCTTCCTTCCCCTGACTGCCTGTGTCAACAGCTCTCCTCGTTCCCCAAGGTCAGTAACTGGAACAGCCCCCCCCATATCTCTCCCCTGTCTCTCCCCACTGAAGATACGAGGAGCAAGAACTATCCGGCACTTAACTCTGAGGTGCCTCAGATGCATGGGCAGAGTGACTACATTACTGTAGTACTACATTACTGTTACTGACAGTAGCCCAAAAAAGAGCCAAAAGGTGAGAAGAGTACACAAAGTAAGAAACTAGGACCTCTGGGTAACAAAACATTTCAGAGTTCACCTGTGAAAGGCAGTTTCAGCCAAAGGATATTCAAGGAGATTTGTCTCTCCAGTTCTGCCTGAGCTTCTCACCAGGAACCGCAAATGAAAGACCACTGCTCCTCGCTCAACATATGTGCTAAAAAGGAAAGATATTTTACAGAAGCAGAAAAAAGAACAAATGAGATCTGGCAGAAAGGAAATCTTTTTTTATAAAGAGAGTACTATCAACAAAACTGCCAAGGAAGACTGATCTCCAAGTGCTAACAGAAGAAATAGATCAGTTTTTTTCTCACCTAGACCACAGAGATGGTTAGAGATAAATAAGAGTTTCAGCTAGATACTAGATAAATAAAAGAAGAGGTTTAATTGAAGATATTCTGATGTGTCAAAAAACAAAAAGCATATCGGTCAGCAAGTTTTTTTTTTCTGAGTAGGTCTGAGAAGTTTTTTTAAGGGAAAATATTTTCCTGACCAATAAAAGATAAATAAAAAGCTATTTTCCTTTGCTTTGTGAAATATTTACTAGTTGTCTTGGTTGTTCTCTGTCTTTCTACCGGCTATCATACTTCTGCTGCTCTGGGCTCTCCTTTTCTGCACTCCTCCCCTGAGTGCTTTTTCCCTTAGCTCTGTAATATTCCACTTTTAAAATAAATACAGAGAAACTGCTGCTTCCCTAGAGTATTCCCAGGGGCAGCTATATAGGAGTTTCAATGAAATGCTACTTCCTGGGTCACCAGCCTGGCTTGACTTTTCTTTTTTCTTCTCCTGATAAAGTCAAACCAGAAAAGATGTAACATTTAAAAGCCCTGTAAAGTGGAAAATCTGCACGGCTGATACTCAGCACTTCTGGATTCTCAGTAAAAGAAGACTGCAGAGAAATGGCACCATGATAAACTACAAGAGCTGAGTTTCCAGGTAGCCTGAACAGCTTTGGTAGACTTAAATTACTTTAAAATGCATGAAACACATCTTTGTTGTTAAGTACAACAGCATACACTGAATGAGATTTACATGAAAATTATTTCATATCACTCCAGCTTCAAGTTTTCACCCTCTGACTTTCCCACTTATTCTGAGGAATTTTATAGTTAAGGAATAAGGGAAGGTACGTCCATCTACTTTCAGACTGTTAAAGGTGCAAGACAGCTGTCTCTTATTTATTATAGTATACACTGTAATAATTAATTTAACCCCATTATACGGGCTTTTACTTCAAGAATGGCCTCTGCCAAACTAGATACTACAAAAACTGGGCTCTAACTCTATATATTGCACACTTTCTGGAAAACCTTACACAAAACCAAATCCACAGAAGCTTGTGATTTTTACTAATGTCTCCCATATTTTGTTAGTTTCTAATTCAAGAAATATAAAGCAATTTCCAGGTCAGAGATAGAGATGTATTGTTGTACTTAATTCATATTTAGGCACTAGGAAATCAAGGAAACTACCCTGTTCAGAAAAATCTTAACATAAATTTTCCAGGTACTGTGAATCCAGGCTTGTTGTTATCTGTTTACAGTCCAGACATAAGACAGTGAGAGGATCTGCAGATGTACAGCAGGAGGGAATGATACTGCAGAAAATGAAAATCCCAGTATTTCAAGACAAAGAGTGAGGATAACTGGGAGGATGTGGTGCAAAACATGGAGTCTTTGGACAAAAAAAAAAGCCTAGTGTTGAAGAAATATATTTTTCAAGAGGCATTCCAAAGTAAGCTGGAGGAGGAACAAATCTGGAGTGAGAAGCAGAGGACAAGGAAGTGTTAACAGGACAGACAGTTTAACACACCAGCTGTGTAGGGGAGCTGTGAACAGAGAGACCAGAAGGCTACAAAGTGAGAGAAGAGGAAAAGAAACAGTGACTGTCAGTGCAGTCATAGGTTGCTGGGGACTAAATGAAGCTCAGTGGGTAAGGGAGGATAAGTAAAGTCACTGACCTCTGAGGAGTCTTCAGGAAAAAAAAACATTTTTCTGTGCACTTGAAATACTGATTTTCTAACTGAAAAAGATCAGTTAAAGAGCCTGTCCTGCAAAGTTAATAGGCTCAAAAAGCATCATTAAGCATGCAGCTTCTTATCATTTTAGATCCCTTTGGAGGGAGGAAAACAGGAACAGGGTGATAACGTGACTCGTGATTTTTCCAATATTAGGTACCACAACTCTGTAACTGCAGATGCTGAGACTTGTGTACCCTATTTCTTCTAACTCTGAAACTGAAATAGTTAAAATTGCCAATGCAGCTGGATGGGGTACGTACTGGTTTGTCCATTCTTTTCCCAAAGCCACGCTTAGTTTTGAAAGTTAGCAACAGAGATTGATGTTCAGCTGCAACCTACATTGAATAATTTTGAAACAGGATTTCCTCACTTGTACAAGAAAGCATTACTCACATTTAAATCCAGTCATCTAAAATAACAGTGTATCTGCAGCTCTTCCTACGCAGGCAGGCTGTTGGTACTCCCAGATATTTGGCATAAAAAAAACCAAAACCAAACAACAAACCAACATTAAGGCACAGGGACATCAGAGCGATGTTTCCTTCAGATCACTCCTAGCATCAAACGTGTTCTTAGGCTGCCCCTCTCTTCAGCAAAGAATGAGATTCATTTAGCCGAGCATCCGCCATGCAGCCTGAAGCACTGCTGTTACGTTAAAAGCTGGGGAGGGGGAAGGGAGCAGGGAAGGATACGGAGAGTAGGCTGCAAGATGGGGAGATAAACGACAGAGAGAAAATAACAGTGGTTCAACACCATTCACCTGGAAACTCAAGAAGGTTGAAAAGCCTGACATTTACTGCCAGTGAAGCTGCTCTGAAGGCGCTGATCCCAATCTCCCGCATATGGTGTGTCCCTCATCCAGAGCGAGCTCCAGGCAAGCCCAGGAATGCTCCCGAGTCAGTCGCTCCAACAAATCCAAGCCTAGGCTTACAGCTGTTGCAATTCAGAACTCCGAAATGCATATAGTTATAAATAAGTGTTGGATAACCACATCTGGCAGAATCTGTGAAAAGCCTCAAACTGCCTTCCCCTGTGTACTAAAGAACTGGAGAAACCAGGCTTTTTCTCTGTCACCAAGTATATAGTAAAAATACTGGGTTTAATCTTTTGGCAGTATTAAGGGAATCTTTTTTCTTAATGGCCAAATTCAGTTAATGTTTTATATGAGAAGAGTTAAGTAGGAAGCTCTTTGAAAAATCTGAGACAATATAAATATTTAATACTTAAGTAAATCATTTGGACCTTGCTCCACTATTCTCAAGCCTAGCATCTACCATATAAACTCAAAGAAATGCAACAACAGGAGCTATAAAGCTCTGTTCCCATTCCTAAGACATCAATGGAACTCCTCCCCAGGCCAGGTGTTTAGCAACACAGCAATACTCAGGAGATTTCCAGTCCAGGACTCTCCGTGCACATCAGCAAAGGTGACACCCACGGACATCCATGGGATGCAGGGGATGAGATCTGCCAGTCAGAATTCACTGCAAAGGTTCGGTGAGCGGCAGCATGTTGAAGTCAGCAAGGTATGGCTTTTAGTAGTGCTTTCAGAGATAGACAGCTTTTAAAATAAATAGTTCAAATATTGGAAAGCTTAAAAAACTGACTTACTTCATAATGGTGTAATATTTACCATTTCATCTGAGCATGTATTCTCAATCTTTCCTTGTATTTCTCTAGTCCAAATATCACTACAAAATAAAATACTCATTACCTCATTAAAATCATCCCCTTGCTGTGCTTAGAAAGGGACAAAAATAGGACAAAATCATATGACAGGCCTGTCACTTTTGCTTATTTCATAATTGGGTGCTTACTATATTTCTCGTTGATTAAATTAGAACAACAGCGGAAGTATTTTAAGAAGTTTTCCACCCTCAAAATTGCTGGTTTCTCTGACGTGAAAGTTAAAGCCATTAAACACAGTAAGCTGGTCATGTTATCTGTTCAAAGGGGCTTTCCAAATTTGCTTGTGCAAAGGAACATCTGTTCGGGCAAGGCAGCCTTCCAAATTTGCTCATTTGTCTGGCTGCCCTAACAGCTACATTATCATCCATCACCTGCCACCAAAGCTGCAAGCGACCAGGAAGTTCATGAGAGAAAAATGGTCTTATCTTACAGCTGCCCATGGACAATACTCAACTGTAACTGAAAATATTAGCAATATTTTCTCTTCCAGTCCCTTTCTGAGACTAACAGATGGTGAAATACCCAAAGACACAAAAATCCTGGCTTCCATGCAGTCAGTGGTGAAGGACTGCTCCTTTCAAAAGAACCAAGGATTCACACCATATCTCCAAGTCGCCTGACGTGTGTCACCACCACAAACTCCTCTTTAATCTTTTGCAATAGCCTGGAAAAAAAAGGTGTGGGTTTGCCTGTTTTCAGTTGCAACAGTCATCTAATTGGGAGGTGAATTAAAACCTTTGTTGCCCAAGACTGCTCATGTGGCACTGAAGGTGTTACTTCCTTCTCTTCAGTGAGGCCCGCCTTGACCCACTGAAGTGGTCTTCTGTCCGTGCACGTCTTTGACTCTCCTCGTGCAGCGGACACGCTCATTTTGCAGAGCACCAGCTGCGCTCTTCAGAAATCTGATGTCACCAAACGCGGCTGAATTGCTGCAATTCTCTGCAGTGAATCAGCTGTGGTCTCTCATGGCATTAGGTATGACAAGTCCCATGCAGCTGCATGTGAGCAACCATCATGTTGACCGTTGGGTCACTGGACAGTTTTTAAATCTTTCACGCAAACCGAAATGCAACCATACGATGTGTCCTCTCACTGCTGGCAAGCCTGCCTCCTCCTACAGTATACTTGTAACCTCCCTCCCTCTTTCCCAGCTATTAGTTTTTTTTATCTGCTCCAGCTCAAAATGCAGTGGGGTGTGGATTAGAAGTAGCAGGAAGCACCCAGGAGCCCTGGGTGACTGCAGAGCTGAGCACACCAGGCAGCAAGAAAAGCACAAAGCCCTCTGACAGGGAACAAGGAATATTCTAAAATATTTCTAGAATATAGGAAGAAAGAAATAGAGCAGAGGGATGAAAGTTGACCTTGCTTCTTCAACTGAATCAGCAGAGTGCAGCTAGAGAGGAGGGGCATCTTTTTTTTCAAAACAAAATACAGCCAGCACACATCATTCCACATCTACCACCCTTAACAACACTCTTCACACAATGCTCTTCTGTTACGCACAAAAAACAGATTCTTTGTTTTTTAATAAAAAACAAAACATTAGTGTAAGAAAACAACAAACCAACCCAAAAAGACACTCCCTTCTCCCCACAAAACAACAAAAACGCCCAAAGCCTATGCCAGTATTGTCAGTGCTCTAAAGACACAATAGACTCACCAAAGCAAAACAGTTGGCTTGTGTTTACCAGACCCTTTCCTTTGTGGCATCAGAACCAGCAGCCAAGGCAGGAACGACGGCTACGTATTACTGAAATGACCATGGAGCAAACCTGTACCCTGCAGCAGAGGACTGCCGCAATGCCCTGGTCTAGCTGCGACCAAGCTGCTCCCAGAACAGGGAGTGATAAAATCAGCTCCAGGCAGCGCTGCTCCTCGCTTTAATTAACGTTGCTCCTGTCACCCAGGTGCAGTGCTGCCAGCTGACACTTCTGAAGGTATCTTTGAAGATCTAAGCTCCTAACATCCCACGGCACTGCTGTGACGCAGAAGTACCAGCCTGATGACTGCTCTTTGCACCGCACGCCATTGTGTGGCACAGACATACCCTTAACTGACATAACCTCTTAACTGCCTTTTTTTTTTTTCCCTTCATCTTGATCTAACAGTGATCTCCTTCCACAAGGGACAGGGAGCATCTCAGCCAGCAAGGGCTACAAAAGTAACCGACTTGGAGCAAACTGATCCTCCCGCTTGCCTGAAGTCAAGTGGAGCAACGCATTTGGATGTATGCAGACTCCTTTCGGATCCATGTGAAAAATATCATGGCTGGAAAACAAACTGATGTGATTTGATAGAGAGAATACAAATGTGAATACGTGTGACTTTTAGAGCTGTAAAAGACTTAGAGCTTTGGGAGCACTTTGCTATTTACATCTACGGAAATGGGTCTTTGCTACAGGGAGTGAATTTCTCTTTCTGAGCAGGAAGAATCTTAATTTTTAATTCTTATTTTAGTCAAACCATATTTTAACTAGATGAAACTATGTTACCCGATGAAGGTATCAAAACAAACTCTGTGGCTCTGTCATTTCCTAGGCCTACTTGTTATATGTCAGCACATCCTATTCACCAGCAACACCAAAGAACAAAGTTTTGTAAAGACAGTTAAAAACCACACCAACACACACCAAAAAACCCAAACCCCAAATTTTGTCAGATTCTGCCAGGAGTTTGCCTAGAAAATTGAGGTGGGAAGGGTGGTGGTGTTTCCTCCTCTTTGAATTGTTAGGATAGATTTTGTCAGCAATTCAGGCGAAGTTTAAATAACAAAATTTCTTTTTTGCTTAGTCACAGCAAATGTTCTGATGAAGAAAAGTGTGTAACTACACGGGTAGATTCTGCCCACTAAGAAGGCTTTCCATATGGGCACTAGTGTTTGCAGTGGCAATGGGACAGGAACAAAATATTCTCAAAAGGAAAACAAATACAGCTCAGTTAGGAGAAAAGCAGCAAAGAGAAAAGACACAAATACACAACATTAATACTAGAAGGGATTTTCAAACAACCCAGTTTGAGTCTGTGCTCCTGGTATTTATAGGATATTGGAAAACCTGTCCATTACCTTTTTCAAGGTTTATGATATTTTTAGATCAAACTATTAGAATTTTTGTGATCTTCTCATAACAAAATTAGAGGCAGAAATTTTGTTTAATTTCTAGAATATGTATTTAGGGGGAGTTTTCATTAAAGTGCTTTAACCATTGCAAACTTAATACTTTACTAAAATTGACCTAGACTTTTTTTCCTGGAGCAGCCCATACAGAACTTTTGCAGACTGCTCTCAGGAACCAGTGTGTCCTTCCGAAAATATAGCAGGCGGGATTCCAAGCAAAAGGGAAAGGGAGATGAAGATATAATGAAGCTTTGCAAGAAAAACAGTGTAGGAGCAGAAAGACAGCTGTGATGTGCTCTGTAATGAAACATATTTCAGGTGCAGGGAGTGAGCCATACGGTCTGATTCTCAGTTGCCAGACAAATGTTTCCAGCCCTGAGGGTTGGGACGATGTTTCAAAAACAGCTGGCTGGCTACATAGAAGTTTTCCTAAGGTAAGGAGAATTTTTCCAGGGCTGCCTGAAGGACAGAATTGGTGACCCTTAACATCTGCTGGGATGAATTAGGCCTACAGGCTTGATTTAACACAAAACCTATGATGCATTTACTACATAGCCACGGCACGGTCCTGGTGTGGAAGGAAGATAGACCAACCTGTGAGGGTCACACAAGACAAGGTATTTGCTCCTCAAGCAGAAATTGAGAAGCAAACCAGAGTAGATTATAGAGTAGATTTCAGAAAGTCACAATTTCACTTGCAAAGCCAAGACAGATAAGCATCTAAATTATCACTGCAATCTCTGTAAAACAAACAGATATTCTCAGAAATATATTAATTAGGTGCTGTAGGTTAAGTACTTCAGTGTGATGAAAATACTCTCAAAGGCTAGGGAGATGGAAGATCTTACTAAGCAGATGATGCTAAAATGTTCTGTTGGAAGAGGACGGACTACTAGGGAGAAGTACTAGCTAGAGCAGCAAACAGACATCCAACCACCGCACCTTCGTCTGTGTAAGCTGCCTAGAGATGAGCCATTTTCTTTCATGTTTCAAAATACTGTAGAAAACCACTCTGCCTAATGCTTGCTTAGGAGATGAAAAAAATAAGAGAGTTTATTGAAGTAGCTCCTTTTCATTCTGCCCAGCTCCCACCCACACAGTCATTATCAGGAGCTGAACTGGGGGTGCTGGCCCAGCATGAGGGATGCAAACACCTCCAGCCTGCACCACAGCCATCCACATCTGAGCTGCAGTGCATTCCCTCCTCTCCAGATGGGCATGAAAATCAAAACATGGAAGAATGGTTTGGGCTCTGGCTTCTCCCAGCTCATCCACATAGCAATGCGGCCTCTTCAATTATCTCCAGGCTTTTGTTATCTGCCAGTGCAAGTATCGTGGTACGGCAAGGTGGAGGACATTTAATAGATGTGACATAATAAGCTGTAATCTTTGCAAATGCTATTAGGAGCAGAGACTCTCCCTTTCTTTATCTCCTGTGTTACTGAAACATTCCTATAGCCAAAAGAAAATTTACAAACTGTGTATTATTGCTTCTACTGTTTTAGGTTTTTGGAATAACAGGCTTTTATTATACATGTGCCTTCAAATCTAGTTTAAGATCGTGGAGACTCCAAAGATACAATAATCTTAATAAAAAGTAAAGCTTGGCTAATTTTGACTCCAAGATTATTATCCTTAATTATTATTAACACAGCATCAGTGCTGTCTATCTGCTTGGACAGGTGGCTGTAGGCACTTTCCTGCTCCTGTACACCCGGCCGCACGCTTTGTTGGTCTGATGTGAAAGCCGTGATGGCACAACTCACCTCAACCCTCCTTGCCTGTTACACCTTGTGCTCAATTATCTGAAATCCAAAAATCGCTCCTTCTTAGCATTCCCGACTGCCGATCACCTCTGAAACGACTGATCTAGAAAGAGAACACTCACTACATACACAGTTTTAGGATTCTGCAACCCCCTTACTGGTTTTTACATGGTGACTAAATCGTCACCAGTAGCACCCAATTTGCTGGTATCATTTTTACCCCCCTACACATCACCAAACCCCTCCAACAATGTGCCAAGAGTAACTGGTTACCCTATTTTGTTTGTATGGGTACTGTTGCACAGACTAGGTGGTCTCCAATACAGCCTCACCCCCGCAACACGAGGATGTTCCCAGTACGGTGTGCAGCGGACTCCCATCTAGAAGGACCTCTGCTGACCTTGGGCAAACACCTCCCAGAAGCAGGGAGGTGGGAAAGCCCAGTGCATACCCACCTGACAGGCTCTAGGTGGTCTTGGTCACGTTTGTTAGCCTTTATTACCCAAGGCAGTAGTGCAAGGCCTTCAGCAAAGAAATTGCATTGATGGCAATCATGCCCACTAGATGCGAAAAGGATGGAGAGAGTAGGTAGAGGAAAAACACAGAGGGACAGAAACGGAACCAGTTAAGTACAGAACATAACCAGTTTTCTGAAGTAATAATCAGATAAAAGGAGGACAAGACTCATCACAGGAATAAGAGAAAGTGTTACAGGTATCTATCCACAGACACTCATTTTGGCTTGTACGCTGCTGCCCATGGCTTAGCACACCAGCGGAGAAACTAATTTTTGGTGCATCTTTCACTGATGAGATTGTTGAAGGATGAAGTACCCACTTCCAACTGTTATAGCCAACATCTGGGAAGCATCTGCTGAGCAAAGCAGTTGGCTGGCTATAGACCATCAGAACACGGGTCTTCTGTTTTTGTTTTTGTGGGGTTTTTTGTTTTGTTTTTATCTTCTCCTGAGGAAAACACTGTTTTCCTCACTTGGCATACAGGTCTCCACAACCTAGATAATGTAACAAAAGCAGCTTTTCCAGAGCAGGCTGCAGGAAGAAGAAAGTGCTGGAAGCAGGTTGTCTAGTTGCATTGCTTCACCACGTCATCATGCCTGAAACACAGCTGGTGAAAAAATACCAGACTAGGATGAACCCTTCACATGGCATGTGGAAACGGGGAGCACGAGAAGGATTGTGGCACTGCCCTGAAAAGCACCAGTGAGGCGCAGATATTACTCCAGAGTTCACATGCAGTATATTAAACTTGTTTGGTCTGCCCGTATCTAATAGTATTTGCTACATCCTCCGGTGTTTCACAAGTGCCGCAAATTATGTTAGGAACTTTACCTTATCATGCTCGAGCGTGTGCTGCTGCAGCCACAGAAAGTGGACAGAAACGCAATTTTTCTCCAAGCAATCTCAAGATGGGTAAACTGAATCCATGCATCAGTGTCTTTGTAAAGTAGAATTTATAGTACACAGCCCAATTATGATAGCCTCGTTTTGCTGGGGTGCAATGACAAGCAGTTGCTTCCCAACAGCTACATCTAGATCACCTTCTCCCTTGATGGAAAAGCAGGATATAAAACCACTGCATCGTATGAAGACGGTGGTTGCTGTTACAAAAGCTACTTTGAGGCTCTTGCCTCAAGGCACAGCTATTATCTTCATCTATGCTAGCGTGCCTCTGGTCTGCAGCATGACCCCATGTCACGCGCTTTGCAAAAGGAAGGCACCATGCCATGGAAAGATGCAAGCAACCTGTAAGACAATAGCAAAACCACATATTAACATTTTGAGGCTGATACAATGGGTGAAATGATAGCAGCTGATAAAGGCATAGAGTAGTAAGACTATGCATAACGAACAGTGATGCATATGGAAAGGCAGAGGATGACAAGATGAAGGGTTTACCACTTTGTTATTACTGTTGTCTGATATCAGGAGGAAAAAAGGGTTGAAGAATACATTATAGATATCTGATACAAGGTGCACAGTCCCTCCCACTTCACACCCCCCGCAATCTTAAATCTTAATTGCAGTCTTACTAACAGATTGATCAGGTGGGAAAGAAAGAAGAAAAACAGCTGACAAGCAGAGGTTTTACACAAACACGTATCTACCAGTATTTTAAGATAAAAGGACAAAGAAAACAATGGAAAGATATGGCAGCTAAGTACATAAAGTGTTAGGCATAAATA
Organism: Tetrax tetrax; assembly: GCA_009806455.1. NCBI lineage: Eukaryota > Metazoa > Chordata > Aves > Otidiformes > Otididae > Tetrax > Tetrax tetrax. Next base: position 364,743 of record WHYT01017060.1, read on the forward strand.
TTAGGCATAAATATGCTTTTTCTCAAGGAAGACCTTTAACTCGTAGCCTCTTCTTAGAGGAATGAGAAACAACTTACAGCTCCAACTTCGGTGCTAATAATTTTTTGAGTGACTCAAGAAGCTTCTCTTCTAACAGTTTAGTATTCTGTGTGCTTTTGGGCTTCCATACCTAACAAATGGAGATAACTATGGATCAGGTAATTTCATGTGCATGACTTCAGACTAGGAGTTCTTTATAGGTACATTTACAGGGGTGAAACTATCGCTTCCAGGGTTGAAAAGATGCAGTTCTCAGCGCAGCTAAGAATCCACAAAAATCCAAAACCCAAGGAGATGACATTATGGCTGGCAGAAAATTAAAACTCGTTTTTCTTTAGGGAAACAGTGTTTTTCATTCTGTTAACCTGTTTCACAAAAGTTTATCAGCTTGGTGCAGAAAGCTGATTAAAAAAAACTATTTTCCAATTCTCATTGCTAAATTGCAGCCATAGGCCCTGAACACATCCTTTAAGTCTGCATCAACACAAACCAAGAATGCAGTTCTGGACCAGAAGGGCCCAATTGTTTAAAGCAGTACCTGAAAGGAAGTTTTGACAGTGAAAGTGTGCATATCTGGAAGAAATCATATTCCAACTAGCTCTACTTAACAGGAATAATGATTTATGTACAGCAGCTTTTGTAATTAATTGTGTGCATCTATTTGACACACTCAATCTGACAGTATCGCATGAGCTTTTATAACAGCTACCCGGAAAAAAAAATCATACCTGTAAATACCATGTATTTATAATCTTTTGCTAGCAGGGAAACATGTACAGAAAAGAAAAACCTGTTTAATATCTGCTTGGCAATAAAAAAGAGAGCTACAAGCTAGCAATCTACAATACACAGGCTTCCAATTATTTTAGGACCTTGTGGGGGGAGCAAATGAAAAGCTTTCTATAAATCTCATTTATTAAAAATATGGCATTACATAAAAAGCCAATCACAGCAGGATTCCTTCTGTTTCTCAGATACCATGAAACGCTTCTACTCCTTGTACTTGGACAGGCAGAATTAGGAAATCACATTAAGAGTTATTTTTAAGAAAGATTTACGACTTGTTAACTACTTCTAATTAAGCCTCCCACTCTTCCCATGGTACTGCTATGAAACATCTTAAAACAGGATTCATCGAATGCCTCCAGCTGTCCCTGTCTGGCTGCTTTTTAGGTTTCATCTTTCAGACAGGTACGCCAGCTACTATGGAAACTAACTTCCTGAAGCTTAGCTCTCAAGATGAAAAAAGCAATCACTCATTTTCCCTTCCAGCTGGTAGGCAGACATTATTGGGGACATAAACTGTTTGTTTCTTACCATCTCCAGCAACTAGATTTGTTATGTGCACATCCTGAACATCAATGACAATAAAACTCTTAAGTAGTAGCCTTTGATCTGTGAAATCAGCGGCTCTGAAAGGTTACCAAGGAAAGGAGCAGCTGCTCAGTCTTCTCTGCTGGAAATCACTCTTTGTGTACCTTACAATAAAGATGTTCTCAGCCTGACACTATTGAGCTAGCAGGCAACAAACACTCTTTCATGACATCTCTTTCCTGGTTTTCTGCTACCGATCCAGCTGCCCTACACTGTGGCCAAAGACCACTCCTACGTGGGTCTATAAATAACCCCCAAAATCTAGAGGTAGTAAGAATATATAGAGATGTCTATCACAAATTTTTATTTTCACAAATCAAAAATGGTTCAGAAACACTGCTTATGCCAACTGGATCAATTTACTGCTTGGGAAAGGAGTGGGTTCATACTATGTACCACACTAGGTGCTGAGATTGGAAGGCAGGGAGAGTAACATCAGGTACTAATCTGAAGACTTTATAGACGCCAGTACCTTCTGCTCTTTTTGATGTCATCCTAGCTTGAGGCAACAGAAAGCACATAAAACGGCCAGTAAATTGAGTAGTCCTGGCACTTATTTCAACTTCCCATGTCTTTGTCCTCAGTTTTGATGTTGTAATTCAAGATTGCTCTCATATTATCACTCCCAGACACTTTATTGAAACATAAACTCCTGAAGTTTTTGTGCCAGCATTTATTAATAAATACAAAGAAAAATATTCTAATTTTCCTATTTTGGTAGATGCACTGTTTAGAGAGAAATGTAAAATAAAACCAGAGTCCAAGATGAAGAAACCCCCTGTTACTATTAAATATAAACACACTTATTATTTCAGGATCCCTGAAAGGGAGGCCACAACAGCCTTGATACATTACCACCACTGAGTCAAAAGATGAAGTTCCCGTGGTGTTCCTGTTGCCACGTGTGGTTTGCTTCTTTTCAGTTTGTCATGCTGGGATGCTGCATAGACATTAAGAACTACTGCTTTTCACCAGAAAGGTAAAACACCATGTTCAGCAGAAGCTGAGGTATTCTTACTGTATAATGCATGGGGCCAAAAAAAAGGATATTCCTTCTCTTCTTTCCTACTCCTTTCTACAGTTAAAATTATTCAAAAGCTGGTAAAAGAGGGCATTCTTGTTGGTCATCTCCTATGCTCACCAGTTCAAAAAAAAATCCCTTAATAAATAAAAAGATCTCTGGAAACACAAGACATACTACAAATACAAAACATACCCAAATGAAAAAATTTGCACACACCCTGCCTAGTTTATTCACCTTTGACTTCTGTAGCAAGTATATTTTCATCCCTGAGACCTGCTAGAGAGCAAAATGTGTGGGAGGATAACAGGGCAACTCAAGTTTTATGAGGACTTAATTAAAAAAAGAAAAAAAAAAAAAAAAGACAGACAAGGCAGTATGCCCCAAACTTCACGTTCACTGCTAAAGAGCAGGTAAAAGTAGTAAGTCAGCCTGAATACACACTTATTCTTGCACTGTGGTTAGGTGGTATATGTCTCTCTAATTCAAATAGCCATTAATACTAACAACTATTCAACTGACTCAAAAACCTTTAGGTCTTAAAACCAAGAGTTACAACATACCTGGTAGGGCTTTAAAAAAAACCCTACCTTCTATTCTCTTACAGATGTTACACAAACCAGGAAAGCAGTGTTGAGAATCCATGCAGGTGCACATATACATCATACAGTCACGCTCTGTTCAGTGCTAGTTTGCAGTATTACTATGCTCCTGTAGGTGGATATCCAGTAATTTCTAGGCAAAGACTTTTCTTTTCTAATTATTTTTAATTACTGCTTTTATATGTATTTGTATTTAAAAATGCCAGTGCTAAACTACCATATATTCACAACAGGATGTAGGGAACTCCCAGCAGCTTTTGGCTGGGGGTCCAGCCAAGTAGACTAACATGTGGTACCAGGTGATGGCAAAGAGCAAGCAGTGCTGTCATCTCAAGACTGAAGTCTGGGATCATGACTTCACCAGCAGTTTTGCACTTACATTTCGAAATCAGCATAGCTGTGATAGAAAATGAAAATAAAAGTCAGAATTTCTACCCCGGCAAAACCCTAGGAGGACAAACAGTGTTGTGGAGAATCTATAGTAAAGCTTCATAGAGCAAAACAACCCACAGAACCCTTTAAAATAAAATAAAAAAAAAAACTAGGACAAATAATAAACAAAAAAAAAAAAACCTTTAAAATTATGCCAAACACCTGCAATATCAGTTTTTTACTCAGTCTGCCCCTCCCAATAAAAAACTACCAACATCCTAATAGACAAGCCAAGGATCTTTAGCAAGGACCCCCAAAGCTCTCCGCTCCATCTCTCCAGGTTGGGGGGATGCTAGCAGACCCAAGGCCTGAGGTCAAAGCGCCTCCCCATGAGCTGTGGCTCCCAGGGTTTTGTCCCTTTCCCTCTCTATGACAAACAGCCTAGTGTCTCATGGCACGCGACGGCAGCACAGCCCACAGAGCACCAACATCCAGGTGACGCAGATCCTTTGGAGGCAGGCAGAAATGTACCAGAGCAGATAATCTGCAAAACTTGTTTTATTGGAATTTTTCCAACCAGATCTGATTATCAGATCTTCTTTTCCCATATACGTACATGTATTGCCTTAGGCTGTAAAACACAGCACCTGGGTGCACGGCCAAATGTCAAAACAGTTTCAAAGGCACCATTTTGAATAACAGTGACTTTGAAGGCAAGGTAGTTGTTTTGATTCTCCCTGGCACTAATGGAGTCTTGGTCAAAATAAATGTATGACCAGGAATCATCTGATATTTATAAATTCAGAAATTGTTCAGAGTTAAAAATCAGAAAAACAGCACGACAAACAGAGTTACTATATTCTCTTCAAGCCAAACTGAAAACTGACCCTCCTAAGGAATTTTTCCTTCTGCACAGTTCCACTTAGAATTAGTAAAATACAATTTCCCAACTTTTCTATCTCTAATCAGAGCCTGACTTGTTACATGGCTTTTTAAAAGTAGCTGTAAAAAACTGTTCAGTTGTCTGAAAGGAAGCCTGCGAAAGATATGACTATGTTCCATAATATTATGAGGTTTTAGCTGCTCTCATTAATCATAGAAACAATACAGTAGTGCCCAGCTTCAAACCTAGTTACGAATTATGGAGAGAGTGCTGCTCTTTCAAATATCCAAATGCACATTTACCCGGTCCTGTGGGCCTTTTACTGTAGTGCAGCTTTAATTCTAAAAGAGACAGACATATAGCTTAGCGGAAGTGGCATCTTCAGCGTTTCTCTGTTTCCTTATCTTCTCAAAAAATAAACTAAAATTGAGAGCTAAGCACATGAATTTGGCAAAGCACTGAGCTCTCATCATCAACTTCTATCAGCTGTTCAGCTTTGAGTAGCATTTTGGTATTCACCATGTCAACAGAACTGCCCTCCAGGAAGTTGCATCTCTAGCCAAACCTCCAAAGAAGGAATCACTTCTTGCCACAAGCAGCTCCTCGCAAATGTGCTCTGCTTCCTGCCAACCACTTCTGGTTGAGCTTCAGCCTCCAGCACTCAGCAACAGAAGATGCTGCTGACAGGAATGACAAGAGCACAATGGATGCTCTCCACCCTTCCAGTTCCTCTCTTGTCTCAGAGCTGTGCCCAGAAACAGCTGCAAAGATCTGCAGTGACCTAGCAGAGGAGCAACTCGTCCTCCAGTAGGATTTTTAGGGCTCTGATGAACAGGAAGGCATCTTCTCACAGGCCCTTGGCTTTTACCTTGGAGGGAAGGTAAAAGCCAGGACGAAGCTGGTTGCTTTTAACACCCACTCCACAACATCGTCTGTGGTACCCGAAGTTTACTAACTCAACAAGCACGGTGCAGATTCCCCTCTGCTGCCAAGCATCTGTTTGACTCAGATCACACTGTGCCATGTTTTGCATGCGTGTGTAAAAAGACTGGGATAAAAGTGGTTTTGCTTTAATGCACTCCTTGGCAAGCAAAAAAGAACCCAAAGCAAACCACATCTGAAACCAGGCTTAACTGCAAATTAGCAAGGACAGCTGAGTGGCAATTAGTGCTGCCACAATTCAAGGAAAGAGACTCAATGGTCCACCAGAGACTCACACACGATATATAATTTTGTAATGAATGGAACAGTTTTCTGAATTTTAGAGTACAGTGTGTATCACTCTTCCTGGAGTGAAACACAGGTTTTGTTTTGCAGTTTTACCTCGGCGCACTGTTGACCACAATTAAAGGACAAGAAATTATGCATATATGTATTTCCTCTACAATACTTTTTTAAAAGTCTTCCAAACTTCCCAACTGCCAGGTTAACAATTCAAGGACTGTAAGTAATTCACGCATGCTATAGATTGTACCCTACAAAACAGCATGCTACTTATTAGAGTAAAACCAAACCTAAACAGAAAAACCTCATCACTGGGTTAACTCTGTTTCCACTGGAAGAACACAGCAGAAGCAAAGGGGTGAGCAGCAGCAAGCTTATCTCAGGAAGGCTTGTGAAAAGTCTTGGGATATGAAATGGAAGAATGTTTCCATCTCGAACTTCTAAGTTTAGAACTAATAAAAGCAACATAAGCAAAAAATGAGGAAAAAAAAAAAAAGAAAAAAAAAGGCAATTCATAGAGGGATAAAGACCTCCGTCTGTTGAAATGGGTGCTGGTGGTTTATGGTTAGAGTAGTCCTGAATTCCCACAGGTTCAGCTGCTCTATCAAAATCATAGCATCCCTTAGCCAGCTTCGTAATGCTTTCTTTCTCCTAGAAATGGATGTCCTTTAATCACTTCTGGGCAGACTGCCAATCATCTTTAAGACAGATGACATTATACACAGCTGTTGTAAATGCTCCATAACTAACAGTTACGATGGCTTTCCACTTATTATTTCCTGCACTCTTTTCTTTTAAATGAAATAAAGCACCTGAATTTCTTACATCTGCAATCCATGCTAGAGCATAGTTTTGTAACCTTTCTATGAGCATAAGGAGTTTAAAAAAAATCAGTACAGAAAGAACATTGTTAGGAAACCTCTTCAAAACAATTATTGAGAAATTTCGTAACACTTTTTTGGCACATACCTTCTCTTTGCTCGACTACACTTCACAAGCTACAAATTGGTTTAATTTTATTGGCCTCATTTCTGAAAAAATCATTGCTAGACTTTCAGAATGAATGAGCTAGTAAGAGAACAACAAGGACATACATAACATAGCAAAGAATAAGTCAGGATGACCTGATCAAATCCATGATTTTGTAAAGTGTTCCTGTTCAGGACAGTATCCAAAGTACATTTCTCAAATGGAAACAAATTATAAAGTTCTAAAAGGTTATAACTTCAAAGAGATTTAGAACCATATGTACCTGTTTAGACAACAGGACTTCACCTGAATATGAAGCACTGCTGCAGAGAGAAGACAGAATATTAAAAAACACAGATGCTTAACTGTAAAATCTTAATAAATAAAATATACTGCTGTCTTTAACTCCTATGATAATTCACACTTTGAATGAACTTTAGCATCTTTGCACTTCGGAATCATATAAAGACCACAAGTACCTGCACAAGTCTGCATGAAAAGAACAAGGGTGACACTAAATGATGGTGGCTGTGCATTTCTCCCTTTAGTCCTTTCCTTGCCTGACGATGAATTCACGTCTGCTTTCTCCTAGAGAAAACCCATCAGACAAATTCAAGATGTTCCAAAACATTTCATTTCACTTGGGCTGTGGCAAATTGTCAAAACAGAGTCACTACATGCCCATACAAATTTGCAACTAAAAACCATTACACTCAATGATTTTTTTAAAATGAAAAAGAAAATGTAAATAAACTGTTTTGTAAGTCAAAACACTACATATTAGTTGTGGAAGTTCTTGGACCAGAGACAATAAACATTCCCTTCTCAGAAAAAAAAACAAAAAAAAAACAACAAAACAAACCCCTCAGGACATGCTTACATATAGGATTGCTAGATCTTAACTTTAAAGTTCACCGTGACTGTGTCAAAACATATGATTCTTACAGGAGCTGTAAGATTAATTTAGATTAAATCAGCAGCAGCTAAATGGTTTTTATTAGAAAAAAAAAAATAAATTGCACAATGCCTACAATCTCACACTACAAACCACATAAAGTTAACCTGGTTTGAAATGTTGACTACCCTGACCAAGTTTACTACAAGGTGTTTAGACCTACACTTCTTAAATCTGGTTTACAGACAATTGTCTCATGAGGCTGAGTAAAACTTGTTAAATTTAAATTTCTGTCTTTGAGAACATTCAAAAGACAAACTCAAAACAAAAAGTGAGGAAAACAAGGGTTTGTAAGAAGACTGATAATTTAAGACTCTTGCTTACGCATGAACCTCTCATCCCTTTCTACTTCTAACGTATATGAAACCAAAGTCTAGGCAAAAGAGCACTTGACCGCATACCACCAAAAATTCAGTGTTATTTATAGTATTAGCTTTGAGCTAACACCAACAAGGCAAAGTACACAGTGCTTGAAGGAAACAAGGTGCTTAAGTTTCCCTAAACTAAACAAACCAGAAAGATCAAAATGAAAGCTATATGGAGTTCAGCTGTCTCATGTCATGACCTTCTTGGGTAGGCTGTAATTGTATTTTGCACCAAGGAATAACCCAGAAGATCAAATAAGCTACATTTTCTAGCATGTTTTGTACCCATAGCATAACAATTTTTACAATAAAGGAACTGTCAAGAGATTTAAGCTGCTTCTTCCCTCAGCTAAACTAAAACAAAAAAAAAAAGAAAAAACAACTTTGCCTTGCTTATAAGCAAAATGAATTGGCAGCTCATGCATGGATAAAGTTGTATAGCATTTAAGAACCAGTAGATATCATGAACACAACATAGATTGCTTTTTGCTATAGCTAAAAATCTGCTACAGACTATGCCCATATTATAATATTCCTGTCTTTGGCAGTACCTGAACAATCCTTGCAGTAGTATTTTTGTTGAATAGCCAGCTCCTGGACTTCCTGATGACACGTGGATTCTGTTTTTATAGCTCTGATCAGTGAGAAGACTGAAGATCATGAACTCAAACAGATATGCTCATTTGTCCTATTGCTTTCTTATTCAGTACTTTCTCATGGTTTTTGAGGACAAGATTTATGATTCCTGAATAACCAAGCCTGGCAAAACAGGAGCCACTTGAGGACAACAGAACCCAGGGAGAATCACCCCTAACCTAAATCAAAACATCTACGAGTCAGGCACAGAGGAAGGATTCCAAGGTTATGTGCTCCCAACTAATCTACAGGATTTGCAGGCTTCATTAAACAAAGCAAAATTTACAGTGGACAAATTTAAAAATGAAAGTGACAGTTTACTGCCCAGTTGTATTTATAAAGCATTTGATACACTTCTTTAAACTAGAAAAAGAAGCATTTTCAATAACTTTAAAAAACTCTAAACTACTACAGCTGACAAGTTTAATATCCAAATGAAAACCATTTACTTGAGTCACTTCATAAAACTACATCTAGCACTGTAATGCATTTCCCTTCCCATTTGCAGCACACAGGAACTATCACCTACTGACACCTGAAGGAAATGAAAAGCAGTTTTGAGGTACTGAATCTCTCAATTTAACCAACAAGCAGGACAGTACTTTCCCTTTACTGAGGTTTCAAATTATTCTGGGTCATAAAAGCAAGACAATTGCCTTCATAATTATGAGATATAATGAGACAGTTGACTCCAATAAAGAAAAAAACAAATAAAGTTTTGCCTTCAAACTCTGCCAAACTGTTTCTGCAGTTTGTTGCACTTGCAGCATGCAGACTGACTCCATTTCATGGTAGGAGGCCACGGAAATGCAGATTGCTTATCTAGCAATGTTTTGTGGTTTGGATTTTTGCTGTTGCTTAGCAGTTATTAAAACAATCCACTTGACAAGGTCAGAATTTATGACCAAAAAATGTGGCCAGCAGAGCAAAAGTTACATATACAGTCCTACCTTCTGAAGTATGACCTAAAGGCTTGGAAAGAACCTTGCCATAGTCATGATATTAAAACTTAGAAATATTGTATTCTCTAGTAGGAAATCAGAACAAACACTGACACCCATTTGCTTCCCTAAAACATCCTCCACTCTTGCACAAAAAAGATTTCTGTAGCCTGGTTATCAAGTTCTCTGCAACTGCACTTTCCTTAAACACCTTTTTTAGCCACATGAAAAGAGTAAACCAAAAATCTTCAGTCACTATAAGCCAATGTAGATCATTCATTCTATTGAACCTTCACTGCAGATCTAACCTATTACTCCCCAAAATAATAACAAACTATTCCATGATGTGATCCAGGTTATTCCAACACCAATGTGAGAGACAGACTCTGCACTAGCACAGAGAAAAGATGTGATACATTAGGGCCCTGTGATGCAAGCATTCAGTTTTCAGATCACGAAGAAAGTGATCATTCAATGCTGAACATCACACAGGTAGGCTTTGCTGGGAGGCAAAAGGTGGCTTGCAGCACAGTCCAGCCTCTCCAACTCCACCAGCTCTCGCCATCAGGTGTAGCCTGGAGGCAGAGAGAAGCCATGCACAAATACAGAATTTTAGGGAAGAAAGATTAATGGGACAAGTCTCACACGTAAAGCACAAGACTGGACAGACCTGTGTGATAAGTGGCTCATTGCCTTTGGGACCCACTGCTAGGTTTGGTTTTACACGTAAAAAGTTTTGCACGTGTTTGCACCATGTTTGCACACGGTGTTACACTTTGTAGTAACTCATGCTGGTGTTTATATAACATTTCCATTATGAACAGTGTTCCAAATAGAGAGCTGACTGTACACTTATTGTATGTATAAAGTCCATGCTGACTCCTGTGATAACTAGCTTCTAACCAGCTTAACTACAAGATTTAGAGACACTGGTGTCTTCCTCATGACTCTCAGATATCCATACAGTGCTGCTGCTAATCACACAGTAACTAGCTTTGTTTTAAACATTTTCATGTTCCAAAACATACCTGTGCAATGCGATGGTCCCCAGTGACAAAAGTGCTGTGCTCCCTCTCCTTCTCTCCAGAAATGTAAGGGGTTTTACTTCTACTCTAAATGCTTCTATGGCACAATGACAGTCTCTTTCTTCCTTGTGGCTTAGGACACCAAGCACATCAAGAGAGAGAGATTACTGGGGCTCTTCTGCAAGGGCAACTTCAGGAGAGTAGCAGCTAAGTTCAGCCTGAGGCCTAGATGAGTCTGTTCTCAAGAACTCTCTGTAAAGAGAGACAGGGTGGGATCATACTAACTGTCACTTTGGTACAAGGGGTCCAGGAACATTTCTTACCTATACTATGTAGACAAAGATCCTTCAGTAAATTGTATCCAGGTCCAGCTTGAGAGCCTTGAATCTTTCAGATAAAACCTAGTCACAAATTGACATATTACCAGACAAACAGGAACACGAAATCCAAGTAAAGTTACAATTTATTTCAAAGCTATGTGCCTATCACTTGTTACTGCAAACCCGCTGGGATTTACTGGTTGGACCACTCAGATGTTTGAAGAAACAGCAATCATATCCAAGGAATTAAAAAGAGAAATACAAAGCCGCAAACAGGTTTATGCATTTGTTTTCACAACAATGATCTCCCAGCTTATAGGTGAAATTGTGATTGCATGCTATTGCACTCCTACCTCAGCTGCTGTCACTCTATTTTTTAAGTTCATTGCATAAATGCTCTTGCGTAATGTATGGGGTTCCATCTGAATTAAGTTTATTTATTCTAATTTCTAGGGGCTTGGGAGTTTATATGCACAGCCTAACAACCAGGTTTGGATTCCCTGGCTCTAGTCAGACACATTTCACTTTCAGGCAGCAGATCCAAGATGACAGGTAAAAGGCGTGTGAGCAGCAACAACAGCAGAGCCACCCAAACAGCAGGAGAGGGGGCACAGATGAACCAGTAAACCCAGCCAAATACAGGCTGATCCCTGCTGAAGTGACCCAGCAGCTCCCAGCTCTCACCCAAAGACACCAGCCTGGATGTGGCCAGACCAGACAGGCCCCCAAGCTATTACAGGCCCCAGCACCCAGACCACGCTGCAGAAGCATCTGAATTCTGCTGGTTGAACTCACTAGTCCCCACCTAAAGGCTGATGACGTGAGTCAATACGAAACAGAGATCTGTGTTTTGCACCCCCACCCCCTCTGTTCCCATGCCTGGTGGTATGGCAGCTCCCCAGCTGGCAGGCAGCAGAGGAAAGCTGCAAAGTGGCTCTTGGGCCAACATCGGCCCCGGGGCTGGAAGAGTTGCATCAGCACGGCACTGCCGCGAGTTAGCACACACGGCAGCCTGCGCCACGGTTTATCTGAAACTGAAAGCGGAGTAACGCGTTCTTCTGAGTGGGTTGTTTCACTGCACTATCTGTACTGCCTCTGCGATACTGAAGCTCACAAGAAAACAGATATTTCTCAGCAAAGATCTCACCGCCTAGGCCTAAATCGTACACCTGAAAGCCCCAGCGAAGATTGCCGAACAAATCTAACCCCTTGGTGCCAATCTGCTTGCCGCACTCTCTATTTAGACAGCTCTTATGCATACACTTACGCCCTGGTTGATGCTTCTACTTCTGGATTGAACAAATACGAACATATGCATATGAATAATGAAACTTAGGTTTACACAAGAAATATTGTCTTTGAAATATATCTTCAAGATATTCCACATGTAAATTATTTCCCATTTTCAGACTTCTCTCCTTAGAGATCTGGATGAGGTCCTAATTATCTTCATGTGAAAATTTTTCCAGTAAAGGCAGAGAAATTCCTACCAAGAATCTTTCCAGTAAAACTGCTGCAGCGAATATAGATACTTAAACTAAGCTGTAACAAATGTGTTAAATCCTGAGAAAGAAAAACTGTGTCTACATCTAGCAACAACTTCCTGAAAAACTGATAAAGGAAATTTTCTAAAAACAAAATTATTTTGTTGAAATGAAAATCAAAGCTTGGTGGGGGATGAACAGGAAAAGCAAGTATTTATTTCATCTGACATTAGAGAGCTCACTGCTAAATACAGATATAATTTACCACATATAAGATCAATGGCAACTTTTGTAGTTACAGTCATGGTTTGGAGGGAAGTGTTGCTATAGCAATACCAACCATAGGAAGGAAATCCACATCTACTCAAGGCATTATTTCTACACATCATTTTTACAGCATAGCACTCCAGCAGAAAAGGGTATGGTAAATCAATAGCAATGCCTATTTTAATCACATAGGCGTAGTTTGGAAAAGTATTTCACAGAAACACACTGAACAAGGAAATAAAAGACCACGACTGTGTGTTAAGTAAGGTTTTGTTTGTTTTAGTTACTTGAGCATTGTTCCTTGAATCAGCTTACATCAGCAAAAGTCAAGAGTTTAATTCCAGGCTTTCCCAAACTGAATCCTCCTGGATCCAGAACATAAAATGTTTTTCGTTTTGTTTTTGTTGTGTTTTTTTTTTCTCCTGGTCTCTGCATAATCATTAGCAATCTAAATGAGATATGATACTCTTAAACCGGTTTGACTCTCAGCAATATCAGGTCTGCAGGGTTTCTTGGCTCAGGCGTTAAGTGAAAGAAATAAAACTGGTTTGGGACTGCAATCAGTCCTGCAGTGATACAGCCAGGTTTGCACGGCCCAACCCCCGATGCAGCAGGCACTGATGTCCATCTGGGAGTCAGATAAACCACAAACGATGACCACCATATGATTGTAATGCCTCTTCCTGGCCAGCCAAGGGAGAGCTGGTGCCCACTGCACGCTGTGACATTCCGTCCCCAGGCTGTCGGCAATGGGACTTTGGCTATAGGTTCGGGACACCAGGACTGTGCGTGCTTCTTTCTTCATTGTGCAAAGATTGACCACATTCGTCTGTCTCCTCTCCTAACTTAAATTACAGATAAAATCATACTCCCAGTTATCCTGTCTTTTAGTTGACTATTTTTCCCCCTTTCCATGAGAGGCAATGGTTTCAAGCTGCGCCAGGGGAGATTCAGGCTGGATATTTGGAAATATTACTTCTCGGAAAGGGTGGTCATGCACTGGAATGCACTGCCCAGGGAGGTGGTGGAGTCACCGACCATGGGGGTGTTCAAGAAACGTTTGGATGTTGTGTTGAGGGATATGATTTAGCTGAGAAGTATTGGTGATGGTTGGCCTGGATGATCTTTTAGGTCTTGTCCAATCATGATAATTCTGTGATTCTGTGAGTTCGCTCCTTCAATTAAATCTTGCAGTGCTCACAGTCGCAGTCAGATTTAAAACAAAGAATCAACTCAACTGAAAACAATCAATCATCAACACTGATCTGTGAAAACAGATCTATTATGATCCTGACAGCTGATTTTCTCTTCTCTCTTTCTCTATTTTTGACAAATTAGTTTGAACAACAGATTTCTATAGATTTCTACAGCTCCTAGCACTCCTAGGAAGAGAGAAGGAATGGCTAAAATAAATGTAGGTCTTAATAAATAATCTTAATTCAACTGAAGTACAAATTACTCTGGATTCCTGTGGTCATGTGAACATTGTGGTTTTCCCAAATGCATGTTAAAAGAACAGAAAGTTTGAAAATGGCTAAGCAATTTAAAACCACATAATATCATATACAGTTAAGGATGCCTTGTACATGGATGCAATTCAAGCCAATGGTAGTAAGGAGGAAATATTTGTACAAGAGGGGCTTCAATTGTCCACCTTTCCAGATCCACCATTGTGAACGTACAGACATCACAACCTCACAAAATTCTTCCCCCACATTGCACAGCCCTGCCATCTTGGGCAGACTAACTTCTTTGAAGTTAAAATCACAGAAAAGCTGGAAAGGATGTTTGCAGATCACCAGTTCAAGGAAATAAGGTTTCTGAGGTTTCTGTTGGTCCAAAGTTCAGGTTTCTCAAGGTCCAGCTGAACTGAACTTCTATCATTTGGTGTACTGAACTCTCTCTCCTGTCAATTTAGTGCGATCTGTGACTTTTCTCAAAGTGCATTCCATCTCACCATCTACGTAATTAACAGAGACAGAATCATAGAATCATAGAATAGTTTGGGTTGGAAGGGATCTTTAAAGGTCATCTAGTCCAACCCCCCTACAAGGAACAGGGACATCTTCAACTAGATCAAGTTGCTCAGACCCTCATCCAACCTGGCCTTGAATGTTTCCAGGGATGGGGCATCCACCACCTCTCCAGGCAACCTGTTCCAGTGTTCCACCATTCTTACTGTAAAAATTTTTTTTCCTGATGTCTAAACTGAAGCTACTTCCTTCTATTTTAAAACCTTTACCCCTCGTACTTTCACAACAGACCCTGATGAAGAGTTTCTCCCCATCTTTCCTATAAACCCCCTTTAGGTAGTGGAAGGCCACTGCAAGGTCTCCCCAGAGCCTTCTCTTCTCCAGGCTCAACAGTCCCAATTCTCTCAGCCTGTCCTCATACGAAAGGTGCTCCAGCCCTCGGATCATCTCCACGGCCCTCCTCTGGACTCGCTCCAGCAGGTCCACATCCTTCTCATTTTGGAGGTTCCAGAGCTGGACACAGTACTCCAGGTGGGGTCTCATGAGAGTGGAGTAGAGGGGGAGAATCACCTCCCTCAACCTGCTGGCCACGCTCCTCTTGATGCAGCCCAGGGTGCGGTTGGCTTTCTGGGCGGCAAGGGCACATTGCCGGCTCATGCTGAGCTTTCATCCACCAGCCATCCCAAGTCTTTCTCCTCGGGGCTACTCTCAATTCATTCTCTGCCCAGCCTGCATTTGTGCCTGGGCTTGTCCGACCCAGGTGCAGAGGACCTTACACTTGGCCTTGTTGAACTTCATAAGATTTACACGGGCTCACCTCTCTAGCCTGTCAAGGTCCCTCTGGATGGCATCCCTCCCCTCTAGTGTGTTGACAGCTTAGTGTCGTTGACAAACTTGCTGAGGGTGCACTCTATCACACTGTCCATGTCACCAACAACGATGTTAAACGGGGCCAGTCCTTATACGGACCCCTGAGGAATGGCACTCATCACTGGTCTCCACTTGGACATTGAGTCATTCACCACAACCCAATGACTCAACATGACCACCTAGCCAATTCCTTATCCACCAAGTGGTCCATCCATCAAATCCATATCTCTCCAGGTTAGAGACAAGGATGTCATACAGGGACAGCATCAAATGCTTTGCACAAGTCCAGGCAGATGACATCAGTTGCTCTTCCCTTATCCATCAATGCTGTCACCTTGTTGTAGAAGGCCACCAGGTCAGGCTGTCACCAATCACCTCCTTGCATTCCATGTGCCTTAGCATGGTTTCTAGGAGAATCTGCTCCATGATCTTGTCAGGCACAGAGGTGAGACTGACCGGCCTGTAGTTCTCCAGGTCTTCCTTGTTTCCCTTTTTAAAAATGGGGAAGATGGACGTCTTTGAAGATTTAACACTACTGGCCCAATCCCTCACAGCCCACTTGTTATTTGTTTCTAATGAGACACTGAGCTATTGAAGACTACCCTTTGAACCCAGATATCCATGCAATTTTCAATCAATCTAACAATTCAGATCTCTAGGTCATACTTCCGCGGCTTCCTCTGATAGATGATAACAAAAAGTTCACTGAAAATGAAGTTAGAAAATGCTATATTCACTGATGTCCCCACATCTACATATTTAGATATTTAATTGCAAAAGGCACTCAGGTTGGTCAAGTACAACTTACCCTTGGTACATCTGGGTCAGTTGTTCTTGACAACCTTTAAATTCTTCTCATACTTGGAAACAAATTCCCTGAGGACATGATACATAATATTTCCAGGGATTGTGTTAAGGCTGACTGGCCCATAGTTCCCTGAACTCTCTTCCTTACTCTTCTTAAAGGTGCATGTAATAATAGCCTTTCCCTAGTTTTCAGGGACCTTTTTGCCATTTTTATTTCATAGAAAACAGAATTGCAATCACATCACCCATGTCTTCCAGCATCCTAGCATAAATCCCACCCAACCTGATGGATTTGAAAGCAACCAGATTTTCTAAGTAGTTCTGAATAGAAAAATATTCTTTGTTTCCTGCACAGCACTGCTTAAGTGTGTTCTACTAGGCAGTATTTGCTTTTGCTTTTACAAAATCATATTTGGAATAGGAATTTATCATGTGTGTTCCTTGCTGTGCCACGTTGCAAGACAGGTCATCTCTTGCCCACAAACTCAATTCCACACTGCTTGGGACCTGAGAAAACAGTATTTATCCTCACCTCGCCCTTATAAAATAGGAAAGTGCTCTACCCCTTGATCTTAACGTGCAGCCACCTAGCAAAAAGTACTTCTCACAAGTACCCAGTGATATTGGAAAGAAGAGAACCCAAATCTTCAGAGCACTAGGTCTCTAAATACTGATTAAGAGAGAACAGAAGGCTGAGAAACACCCACAGCACAAAAAGAAAACTTTTGACCCTACCCTTAACTTTATCTCCAAAATAACCGAAGGAATGAAGAAAAATAACAACTCCCCTTTCTGACACATGACCTTATACTTGCTTAACAGGACTAAAATTACCAGGTTCCACTTGGATTCTGCTAGGATGTGGTTTCTTCAGGGGAAGGAGGGACCCCAGTAAGAACCCCCTTCGGTGACATTAGAGATGTCACTGCTGTCTTGACAAACCTGCCAGGTTACCTTTCTGAATGCTCAGTGCAAGACTGCTACATAACCTTTCCTCTGAATTTACCAGGGACCTACGATCTGCTGCGGACATGTCACCACTTGCTTCTGAGTCAAGAAATGGGGACCCAGATGTTCTCTTACGGCACTGCTTCCAGCAGTCTTCAGATGAACCCCACTGTGCTACTGACAATTCTCAGTGCCAAGTCAGAACAAAAGAAGGCGAGCCATCTCCACCACACGCAGCTGTTAAAGACTACTCCCTACCATATGTATTAAAACGACACATCTGTACTGGGTTAATCTCATTTTCATTGTTAACAGCGAAGTGGGAAGCACAAGTGCAAAGCGCTATCTTGCTCCTCGTTCAGCATACAGCACACAGACCTCCATAGCTGATCTGAAATTTACCACATCTACCTCATGTCCACATACCCTGTACCACAGATCATCACTTGCGTCCTTCGCTATGCTCCCTTTGCTTTCAAGTACTAATGCCACGCTATTACAATGAAAATGTACATCTCCAATGAGCATATGAGTATAGACAGACTATAGATGACAAAAGACTTACTATGCCAATAAAATCAATATATTCTGGCAAAAAAAAAAAAAAAACAAACATTGTCAAGATGACAGAGACCACTTCACCTGCAGCGCAGTATATTTTGTTCTCCTATCGTGCAGTTATGGTGGAGATATACTAGTGTATTTTTTTATGTTTATCCTAAAGACATCAGTGTTCCCTTGCTAACACTACACCAGATATTTGTTTGCAACACACTAAAGAGATCATTTAATCAATGAAGAAACACTCAACACGAAAAAGTGCCTTCTACAGTTGTCGGTTTACAACTTAAGAATAGGAGGACAAAGAAAACAAAAAGCTGATGTATTCTATCTTAATTTTTCCATCTGATTCTTTCAGAATTTGCATTTTAAAGAAAAGAAGGTAAATTTCCATAAATATGGAAAAAATGGCATTTAAAAAAAGATAAGGCAATGAAGTATGACCTTTTCATCACAGTATCATAGTTATCCTTAATGTACTTTCCTGTCCTTAATCTTCCTGAACCATCAAAAAAATGTCAAATAGATGCAATATCTCTATTGGTGCAAGTGGAAAGTTCCGGTTTGGTAAGATTTTTGCACAATGCTGTACAGAATAAAAAATCAGCTACCTATAGGACACCCTCATTAAAATTCTATAATTATTTTAAAGGAAGCTGTTGTCAGCAATTATGAGCACTTTAGATTAAAAGCGTCCCAGATAGGATATTTTGGCACTATATTTTGCATGGACAGAACACAAGGTTGCACATAGATAAGTATTTCAAAGAAAGAAAAAGACAGATAAAAAGAGAAAGGAGGAATGCAAGGAGCCATCCATTTTATTTTATACACGAGTCTGCAGCATGGGATGATAGTTATGCAAAGCTACATGAAGCAAAGCACCACATGTTGTCAATGCTATTCTAGAGTGAAAATATAGACAATACACTGAAAAAAATACAGGTTTAGAGTAAAAATACATATAAGGACTTGCATCCATCACATGAAAAAGAATCCTGCTATCTTGATTACTTCCAACTATCAGACATCATAAATTTAGCTTACTTGTGTTAGCTACAAGACAAGATACAAGTTTCCTACTAGATATCTAAGAATGTTATGAGACTTACTTCTAAAATTCCACTTTTTATTATTTCTTATAGCACTTTAAGGGCTCACAGTCACAATCATATTAGTCACATTAGGTGTAGGCGTATGTGGAAAATAAGAGAAACACTCTCTTTGAAGGCACTCTGTCATTTAATGAAAGATAGCTTTACTTTCACAGTATTGTGACTGTTTTAACATTTTGAACACATGAACCTTAGATCAGAGACAAGTTCCTATGAAGAGCTTCGGATCATTTTACTTCATCTCCCAGAATGAGAGTTATGTAGGTTGCCATGGATATTAAATGTTAGTGACAGGCAGAGCACTTGTTCTTTGATAAATGCAGATTATGTTGCTTCAAAAGACAAGAACTTCCCCATCTTCAAGGATGCAATCTATCATCAGCAATGGAAACTCTGGCATTGCATATTATTTTTTGATTTTTCAACATCCCTATCCAATTTTTAAGGTGAAATACTAATAGTTAGATATGTCAGCCTATAACCTTTAAGACTGGACGTTTAAAATCATACTTAACTTCAAGAGCAAAGTAGAGGCAGCCACAAAGCAACCTGTCCTCCGATGTATGTCACCATCCTGGACTGGGGGAAATCTAGCCTTTCAGAAAAGACAATAGAAATGTGCTCAGGACTAATGCAACTTCAGCCTGTTTATGATCCACCAGCAGAAAGGTGGCTATTGAAATACAACCATTTTCTACTTAAAAACCACAGCTGCAGTAAATGTAACATAAACAGGGAAAAGGTTTCCGAGAGGAACCTGAGAAGTAAGACAGCCCCCTCCAAATGGTGTAGTATGAGCAGCTAATGAACTGTATGCTGTGCTTGACTTGCTCTCAAATCAGGCGGTTGGTTCAATGGTATTACGCCATTGGTAGAGTCCAGAAACCTCATCTGTAAATACGGGATGTTATCACATCACCTTGGAAGCATATAGTTTCATCGGATCCCAGACTTGCTTGCTGGAAATTCTTTGTGGGCGAGTTCATCAGCAGTAAGCAATGCCTGATCAGTTCTTGAGAAACCCTGAGCTGACCAAAGCAAAAGGCTTTCCTTTTGGTAGAGAATTCAGTATGACTCACTGCAGATAAACAACCACTTCCATCACAGTTGTATATGGTTCAGTGCAAATACGCAGTAGGAAAAAAAGAAATGCTGGAACAAAACACTTGATGTATTGGACATTCCAGCACCAGGAACTGAACTCCTCCTCCCCACATATCAACTGACTTGGACCCTGTAGCGAACAGCAGCGTGCAGGATTTGAGCCAGTGCCTGTAAAGCATTAATTTAAGCATAAACACAAGACAGCTTCAGCACATAGTGGAGATGGGTAAAATTATTTTCTGAGCCACAGGGATTAATACACAGCTAGCAGTTTGCCTGACGCTAGACAGCAACGAAAGGTCAGTGATAGGCCAAAATTAAGATGAAGTGATACATCTCAGGCACGAAATCAGTCTTTATGGACACAGTTAGCCTCCTCGTCTCCTCTCTCAGCTTAGCGACAGCAGAACTACGCAAAGGAACAAAACAAAATGCCGGGGAGAGAACACAGTGATTAAGAAACAGGAGAGATGAAAAAAACATTAACTGAGAAATACATCAGGATTCAATATTTCCCATCAAATCAATCTATTGTTTAGGATGCCCTGAAACCTTGAATTCAAGTATAGTAGAAACCCACAGGCTACTTTGGGGATACACACGATAAGGCAGCAGTCACTGAACATAAACACAGGAATGAAGAAAGATCAAAACCACAGCTAGACAATGTTATGGCAAAAGTTACCGGTTATCTGCAGAACCCCAAAGATTTCCAGTGAGTTAACAGGTTTGACTACTGCACCTAGGTGCAAGATTTAGTGGTTGTTTTGATATATACAACAGAGCACAGCATAAACACCCTGCACCTCTGGGCTCCTTGCCCTCTCCTCTCTGCAACAGTGTCATCAAGTTTATTTCAGATGCAAAGAAAGGCATAAAAAAGTGCAGAGGGGATCGCTGACATTTCGTTCCATACCAGGAGTGTATTAGCTTAGCCAGTTTGCTCTGGAGTGTCTAATAAAGACAGCAGCAATGAAGGCTTGAAGGAGGTCACCGGCAGAAGACAGTGTCATTCAATGTCTGTAACATCTTGATCTGGGATTTCACTCCTTCACGCAGACAGCAAACTGAAGGGGCTCCACAGGGAAGTACAAGCAGAACTACATCAAAGCAATAATGTATGATACTGGAGAAAGGATCACAGGGCACATAAAGAGCCAGGCTGAGAAGTTCCAGCTGCAGTCACAGGAATAAAATGGAGTTTACTGCATGCAACCACATGGCTATCAGAGCTGTGGGTTGGCATAAACAGACCTTTTGTCAGAAAAGCAAGCAAATTGTTTCTTTGCAGTCTGCAGGATCAGAAGTAAAGCAGTGAAGCTGCAGCTATATGAAGTGAGGGTTAACTAAGGGTATAATTCCGTCTGTCACATTAAATTTAGAAATGTGAATACATGAGAGTTTGGGTGTCTTATTAATAGCCTGGGGACCAACAGTCTCAGTTTCTTCAAAAATTTTTCATCCAACAAAGGAGTTGGGTGCTTTACAGCAATGACATTCAGTTCCACAGCCAAAGGAAACCCAGAAGCAGTCCTGGACTGTGATGCTTCCCTTGACTTAAAGCTAGAAGGAACAAACAAGCCAATGTCACAGCATGCAATAGAAGTTTTGCTAGGGGCTCCTTCTGTAACAAAATTTTATCCTCAAAATTGTCCTTAAAATTAGGTTTAAACAGAATCATGCCATCCATTTCAGACCAGCTGATAACAAAAATAAGCCCCACTGACAGCACTGTCAGCATGCACAACATCAGAAAGTGTTTTAAGTTAGGCAGGCAAGTCCTTTTCTCTCTCCCTCTCCCTCACAACAGAGCACTTCCATAGTCCCCTACCTGAGCTATGGGCATATAATCAGGGAATTTCAGAAGAAACTGAGGTATTTTTATACTTAAAGAGAAACATTTTTAATACTAATCCCTAGTAAGACTGCATGTTTGTGAATAAGCAATGACATGTGGTAAAAGCAGATGGTTTTGAAAAGATTTGCTGCAGTCCCTGGCTCCGCTGTCCTAGCAGCTCCACGGGATACTGGCAGAAAAAGCAGCTCCCCTCCCTCTTCTTTCCTTGCCTCACTGGAGAAAACTAGCAGCAGCCAACCTCTCTGGCTGCCACAAAGCTAGGACAGGACCAGCAAAGCTGGATCGCTCATGTTTTCCATCCCACCTCCGAACTGCTCCTTCCTCACTGCAGAAGCCCAGCCCATCACGAGCCATTGACACAGGCTACCCAGCCAGGGGGACATCTGACAGGAGCCACAAAACCACTTCTGTTTGCTGGTCCCAACCAGGAACAGAGAGGGCAGACCTGCAGGTTTCAGCAGTCTAGCACTGCAGCTACTCACCACAGAACACGACCACTTTGCTTCCAGGAGTTGCTTCTGAACATGTTACTTCTGACCACACCAGAGGAGGGTACCAAAGAGGGAGCACCACTGAACGCTCCAGCACTGAATCCAGGCACAAACACCTGCCTTCCAGTACAGATCTCTGCTGAAAGCACTAGTTCTGTTTCTGAAGGCCATGGTGACAGAGGCAACTCAGATGGTTCAACCCCACATAACCAAGCAAACCTTCACAAATGGTGAATAACCTCGTGTCATTAGTCATAGAGCGATACTGCAAAAGTATCTGCAAAAGAGAGCGGGAAAAAAAATTATTTCATATGTCTAGGAGAGCAGTAACAGAAAATACATTTCCAAATGAGCACTGTACGTTGGCCAAAATGGTGCTGACTGCTGCAGCTACAACCTCCTCCAAGTTGTTACTTGTGCTGAGGGAGCAAAGACCCCCTACTGATGAGAAAACAGTGCTAGCTTCAGGCCCATGTTTTCTGCATGCTGCATCAGCTGTAGCACACCATGAGTTAAAAGTCAGTTGTAACTCTCTTTGGAGATATCACAACACACCTGTAAAGATGACTCAGGCAATTTCATATGCCACCAACAAATCATTAAACGGTACCACCTCTGGCTACTATCAGACCCATCTGTACAGCCCATCATTAACTTCACAGCACACCCATTTCAAAGAGCCTTTTAAAAGACTGCTGCACTCTGTTAATACCCACACATTTTGTGAATAAACTAAAAATCTCTCATTTAGGATTTACTGAGGTGTACTGCAGGAACTGCGCTCTTGAGAAGGGCCAATACCTTTTCTTTTCAGATTTTCATCAGAAACAAATCTGATTGACTCAATGTCAACATAACACTTGTTCTTGTTTTCCATTTCTTTAAACAGCATAAGTGCATAGCTTTGTAAGAATCTTTTCCTTGTTGTTTACCTATAGCATTGTTTAAAAAACTGCAATCAATTTACATTTTCATAACTTCACTGACAGTATTAAGGTAGTTTCTAAAGGAATATTCTCGAGAGGGTTGTGACACTCGAGTGTATTTATATTCAGCATGCCCTTAATAAGAAAAGACACTCCTGAACCATCTATGGCAAAATAAATACACATTCTTCATGTGAAATCAGGAAACTCTTCTTTCCTTCAGTCAACAGGTTTTATGGTTGCTTTCAGGAAGGTAAAACAAAACACACACACAAAAAAAAGAGCTGTCAATCCAGCTGGCCCAAATTTTATACAGCATAGCAGAAACACTATTGAGAACTGAATTTGCTGTAAGGACGGACGCAAGCCATTGAAACCTGGAATCAAAAACTTACATTCGAGAACACTCCATGTAAAATTGCTTCTCACTTCTGGGCACAATAAAGCGTGGATCCGGGCTTGGATAAGGAAAGGTTGAAAGACAGCTTTAGAAATTAAATTGTAAGTGTCCATGTTTGTGACCAGTCCTGCCATTCGAGCATGCATTAGCTAGTCGTTAAGTTTCATATTTGTTTTGTTAAACATTGGAGTTAAACACCATAGTGTATTTTTTTGGCATAAGGTATCTTCTGTGAGCATGGGTGGAAGAACAGAGCCCTATGCAATTTCCAGTCATTTGAAGCTGCCTAAGCATAGCTGGGCACAAAGAGAAACACACATACAAGCTACTCTTGCAAAAGACAGCTAATACAAGCTTAGAACCGAACACAATTATAGTCGAGTTACAGGTATTTTTGCCAAACCTTCAATATGCCTCATGCTTTAACAAAAATGACTGTAGCCAAAGATTCGAGGGAGAGAGGATTTCCAGTTTCCAATAATTACCAATAGAACATTAATTATATGCCTACACACAAGATCCTATTATTGACTATTTCATGTGTAAGGACCTAATTAGCTGTAATTTTAACACTGCATATCACCCAAAGACAACTACATTTTCTAAAGAAAGCCTGAAACCACTATTCAGATGAGAATTAAAAAAAAAACAAAACCAAAACCAACAGATAAAACGTCTACCTCAGATGGTGTTAAAAAAAAAATTAGTTATAGCCTTACTGTTCAAAAATCAAATGGAAAAAATATAATAAAAGACACAGAACCCACTGCAGTATACTCTTTGCTGTGATAACAAACAAAAATGAACTTTTGCCAGACACGGCTGAGTGTAAAGAGGGCTGAGATGCTACAAGTGCATGGTGACCCCGCGGTGACATTACACTGACTGATTCACAGAAGTCCAAGAGACCTCACAAGGACCTCACAAACTAGGGAAATGCTCCCCCACAGCTGCTCCCCATGGTTAAGACCACCCTGTGCTTAAAAATTGTTGTTGTTGGTATCATCATAACAGCAAAACTCGTGCAACAAACCTGTGCTTTATCAGCACAGCCCGTGTGCAAACACAGAGCCAAAAAGAGAGACTGCAGCTGGAGGAGTCTGCAGTTTAAACACAGGACAGGCAGACTTAGAAGCAACAGGAGTGGTGGTGAGTGTATAAACCAGGTCCGTGGCAAAACTAATCCTAAAACCTGAATTCAGAGCTCTACATCCAGAGCAGAGGGAGGTAATTTTTTTAGCATACCAGAGTAAGGCCTCATCTCTTTCAAGAATGTAAGTATTTAAAACAACTTTTTATCCTCTTTCACTCGGTTCATCACACCCTTGAAGAGTGTGTCTACACAGGTGACTGAAGACAGACAGGTACCTCTCCTCACTCTCCGAATCAGCCAAATATAAGCCAAACACAATCTGGAAGCCATGCAGAAGTGTCAACACAGCACTGAGCAAGCCTGTTAGGCTTGCAGGTGGTATTTTTAACCTGGTACACACAGGACTCCAAGCGAGTACGACAAGGACCATCCTGCTCTTCCCCCAACTGCGCGGCTCTGCTGACTCCTTGGTGCATTTTAGTCATGCACTGAGTCAGACCCAGGAACTCATCCAACTGAAAACCAGGCCAACAGCAAGAGCGGATTTGCATTTGGCCAGGAGTGATGGTACCAGCACAAGCGAGAGATCAGGAACACGTAACCAGGGGTGAGGCAGGCAGGCTGACCCTTTGGCAGAAGCCCATGTTTACAGCAAACTAAAACGACCACTGAGCCACTGCCTTTGCTTTGCAGAGGGGCACGTTTCGATTAGCCCCAGCACAGCTTCACCTTAATACAGGTGAACCACTCCCGGACAAGACTGCCTTTCTATAAAAGCTCACTGTGCCAGGGACGTGAACATGCTTCAGATGATACTCATTTCTTGGTAGGTCTGGAGATGCCTAACTTTCCACGACCTACCGCTAATAACTTAGATGATGTTAATCTCGTTGGACAGCATTGCAATAGTCAAATTTTCATTTCTTAAGCTGCCTTTGTGGACCCAACATGCTTAGGGAATAAGAATACTATAATTTTTAATAGTAATAATGGGATAATAATGCAGCTACAGAGCAATGCTAACATTATCCCCTGCGGTAATTATCTCCAACATTTTCCTACAAACACACCAAAACCAAACAATACTATAAGATAAGCAACGCTCCCCAGATGAGTCAAGCGCTCATCAGCAGAGTTTCCCCAACCCCACTGTGTTACTCTCTGCTGCCTTTCAGCCTCTACAAACTACTCTGACCTGTGGCATCACCAAAATAAAATGGGTGTCTCCTCTCTTTTCCATTCCAAAAGATGTATTTTTTTCCCTCCTTCCCTATGCCCTCATTTACATGATCGGTCCCTTGAATAGATGAAAATCACTTGTCATCAGGAAAAAAACAAACAAACAAACAAAAAAAAAACAACTGGAAAAGCGGTCAGAATTGGGAGCCTCCTACATGGAATGTAAGGAAAAAAAGAATTTGAAAAGTTAATTATGATGACAGTCTAATGCTGCAGACAGCCCACTTGGAGCAAGGACCTACACCCTGCCCTGTTACGGCACTGGAAATCCGCAGTATCCGAGTGGTTTCTGAAAACATCATCCGCTCATTCATGTTCCTCTACCGTACCACGCAGACGAAATTGCAGTCTCTGTGCCTTTGGTCATATTACCTGTACTCCCTGCCACAATCTTTCTGCACTATCATCACCCATGCCAACATTCCCACACCTCCTCAATCTCCCCCATCCACTCCCCCAAGATCCAGGTCTGTCAGGTTTGGCAAGAGCATGAGAACTTTATCAAAGCTGCCTCCGTAACACAACCCAAACTTCGTGCCTCTGTTAAGAGGCCATTCCCTACTACCTTTCTGGCAATCTATCTCTAGATTCTTCTTTCTTTGCCCAGCTGACACGCTCAAGTTTTCTTTACTTTCTTTACTTTTCTTACATGGTCTTCAAGATGTTTTAAAACTAAATTTCCCAACCACTAAGCTAAACAAGCCTTAATAGGGATTAGAATTGAAACCCAAATTGGCAGAACTGAGGAATTTGCAGCTTTGTTACACTATCAGATACATCCTCAAACATCCGCTAAATATAGTAAAAGGCTGGCCTAAATCTGCTATTGCTTCATGTTTAATTCAGATAGCATTGAGTGAGTGCCTCTCTCCCCCTCTCCGAATTTTCCATTCTCATCACTTATATATTGAAGTTTATGGTGACTTCAACTTAGACAAACACCTCAAAACACAAAGGAAATGTTTTGAAAACTTGGTTCTACAAAACAGAAGGAAAGAACACAACAGGTCTGGAGAATAAAGCTCTAAATTATAAAAAGGATTTTACAACTTTTCTAAAGCATAATTTTTCTAAAGTGTAATTTTTAAACTACATAGTTACTTTAAAGAGGAGTACATTATACAGTAATGAACGGAACTTGCATTTTTCTACTCAAGAACACTACAGGTAAACAGGAAATGATGATGGGTTTGACACAATAGATGCAAATGAAAACAAACTCCCATAGCAGATCTCTCAACTGCCAACAGCTTCTTATCAAATGGAGACAAAGGTTCCCAGAACGCCAGCACATGCAGAAAGCTACACTGTAAAGTAACGTGCCAAAGAAATGTGAGATTGGGTATTAAAAGCTTCTGAAAGGCTATGCACTTTATTACACCTTTGGGATCACCCAATAGTTCAATTTTACACTTATTTTATAAACGAATTCAAGTGAACCAAGATTAGAGCAAGTATGGATTTTGGAGTACAGTTTTCTAGCTAATACTGACCTTCACAGATAACAAAATCTCAGTCTAAATGAAGACGCAAAACTAGCCTTTTGAATGAATGTATAGTGCAGTATTTCTGGATGAAGCAACTCTCAGTTGCTTAGTTTTACTGTTTCCTACTGCAAGATAATGGTCTGTCACCAGTTATTCGTCTCTCTGGTTATGGCCTTAAAAGGCTCCGAGGCAAACACATAAAAGTGAATTGTTCTGAGTAACAACATCACTGTAAGGGACTGTGTAAGTCAAGGTCACGTGTCTCTAGTTTCTAGAAAATCGAGGATAGCCTCACAGGATCCTGTACCAAAATTTGAGTTAAATCTCTGCGGTGCCGTGTGGGTGGGTGTGCAGCAGGGGTATCCAGTGATTTCCCAAAGACAGAAAACAGCACCAAGGCTCAGAATAAGGAGCCCTCCTCGAACGACTAAAACTCTATTGCTGTCTAATGCTACATCCTAAAAAAAAATTTAAAAAATAATAAAAAAAAAAACAAACATATGGGCCTAAGAGCAGGGAAGACAAAAAGGCATGTCTCCTGTAAAACTATATTAGATTCGTCCTCCCCCCAGCATGGCACTGAAGATCACCCAGCCCGGAGCCAACCCCGCCGGCTGCCGGCGCAGGAGCCGCTCGCCGCACTCCTCTCCCCGCTCACAGGGCTGCGCTCCGGACTCAACTTCCCCAAGGAGAAGCCGCAGCGCGGGTTGGGCTGAGGCCGCCGCTTCCCCCGGGGCACCCCCCGGCGCTGGGGGGTCCGGTCCGGTCCGTCCCCATTGCCCCGGGCCGGGGCATAACTCCAGGCCGCGGTACCGGCCCGGCCCCGC
>WHYT01017060.1:392938-446404 GCA_009806455.1 Tetrax tetrax
CCCCCCCCCCCCCCTTTTTTTTTCCTTCCCCTCAATGTCCCCCAACGGGTCGTTACCTTCAATTACCGCTTTTCCGACCAATTCCCGTCTCCAAGCCGCTGCCCTAGCGCACAACCAACACCCGGCAAATAAAAGGAGGAGGGGGAAAAAAGAACCAAAACCAAAAAGAAAGAAAGAAAAAAAAAAATTACAAACCTCTCCTCCCTCTCTGGGTCTGGTACTATATATCCGGCCGGGGGAGGGAAGGAGGAGCAGCGTCTCTGCGCTGCCTCCCCCTCTGCCGCCTCTTGCACCGAGCGGCAGCGGCCGCGCCTGCCCGGGGGAGGGGGCTGCTCGCCCGCCTGCCCGGGGCTGCGGGGCTGCTCGCCCGCCCGCCCGGGGCTGCGGACCCGCTCAGGCCGCCCGCCCTCGGCTCCCCTCCTCCGCCTTGCCCGGCCCTGCTTCCCTGCGGCCGAGCCCGGGCTAAACGGCAAGCTGCTGGGAAGCCGCTAGGCGCCGGGGGTGGGGAGAGAGGAGCCAGCCCCGGCAAGGGCTCGTCCCCGTGTGCGTGTCCCCTCCGCCTCAGGCCGCCCGCTCTGCCTCGGTCCCCGCCGCAGCCAGCATCGCCCGGCAGCAGCGAGGCAAAGCCACGTTTCGCTGCCCCCACCCTCCGTCGCCAGCCTCCGCCGCTACCCCGTTAGCTGTGCCGCAGGGGAGCCGGCCGCGCCGCAGCAGCCCTCGGAGGAACTCAGGACGGTGGAGGCGAGAGAGGGCTCCCTCCCGGAGGACTCCGCTCCTTACCGGGGGTGTGGCAGGGGCTCCTCTTGCCGGCACGGCCGCCTCCGGGCTCCCCGGGGCTGCTGGGGCCGGGGCGGCGCGGAGCGGGCGAGCGGCGGCGGCTCCTCCTCGGCGCCTCCCCGAGCCCCTTCCCGGCCCCCGTCCTCCCCCCCCCACCTCCGCCTCCTCCCGCCTTCAGGCGGGGAGCGGCGTTGGGCGTGAGCCGGGGTCTGCGGGAGGGAGGGGTGGGCTGAGCTGCAGGTCTTCATCGCGGCCGAGGGTGAAGGGAGGGGGGATGCACACACCGAAAGCTTCCTAAATGCATGATGAAGGGGCAGGGCAAGTGGTCCCTCGGTGTCCTCCAAGGTTATGACACTTCCTCCTCTCTTCAGCTTAAAGCAGAGTTCACCTCTGCGTTTAAAACGATCAGGAATAATGCAGTATGCAGAAACAGAGTTATCAAATCGGCGTATTAATTACACAAATTACCTTACAAGCGTTAGGAATAAAACCCAGACGTGCAGCATACCTACTCAGCCACGAATACCTACCCTTGCCACGAATATTAATTTTCTCGCTTCAGCTATAGAAGGCACGCCCTTAGAAAGATCTTTTAAACCCAACATGAGATCAGCAAGATCTGGCGCTTTTATATCCTCTTATTACACTTACAGTACGTACAAGCAGTAATTAATTTTACAAGGTTGTGTTATCTAATTACTGTCTTCAATTTATTAGTGCTGAAAAAAAGCCAGTCCCAGAGAGGTTGGGTAAGATGGCCACTGATGACTGAGTCAGTATCAGAGCTGTCAGCAGAACTCTGCACACAAAGGATTAGGTACTACACCCACAGTTGCAGTTCTCCAGCCTGTAGCTCCTTTCTTGAGATGCTTAAAGGCTACAGGTGCCAGCCATTTCCACACCAGAGCTCCTTGTGCGTGTCTGTTTGCACACCTGGGCACTGGTAGCTAAAGTCTTAAGACTAGGTGAAGCCTCCAAAGCCTTCCCATGTTCACCTTGATAGTGTCCTTACAGTACACATCCCACTACCCTTAATGTGACATCTGGACATGGAGCTGTAAGGCCAATGGGAACCATAAAAGTCCAAGTTGCCTGCGACACAAGATCTAAGTCAACCACTCTCCACACTACACCTACAAAGTAGGGTTATATGCGTTGGGTCAGATAGAGCCGTTCAGGGAATTCATCCCATGAAAGCGGTGGGGATGTAGAGGGAATCGACTTTGTCATTTGTGTAGACAGAAGAAAGGCTGCTGCCCTCACAAATAATAAGCTGCAATCTCAATGGACTGGAGCATTCAACAGGAGAGAGGAAGATCTGGTTTCAATTTCATTTTTTCCTTTACAAGAAAACACAACCTACAACTTCTTTTATGGTTGGACTTGATCTTAAGGGTCTTTTCCAACCTAAATGATTCTATGATTCTAGCAAAGGAGTTTTGGATTCATTCATTGGAAATGTAGCGGGAGGGAACTTGCAAGGAAAGAAACCACAGGAAGTGGTTCTTACCCGAGGAAGTCGCAACTGTTTGCAGAGAGTGACTGATAGTTGCTAGGGTAATTCTGAGTAAACAGGGTTTTGGTTGCCTACATCTCAGTCATATTCTTTAATATAAACATCTGCCTTGACAGACTGGCCAGGCCTCTGTCTACACTGAAAAAGCCATACCTGAACTGCCAGCTCAAGGTGACTACTTGGCACCAAAATGGGGAACAAGTAGACAAAGATGTGACTTAACAGAATAGGCAATCAGGGGTGGCTTTGTTCAAAGACAATGATCTTGCAGTCTGAAAAATAACCAGGAGGAAGGTTTCTGGGAAGCACAGAATCAGAGAGCTACCGCTAGCATTGTCTTTCAGGACGTTGAATAGAGAGCTTGATAAGCATCAGTTCTTGCAGAAACTCTTTCAAGAGACATTGCATGGGAGACAAAACTGTATTCAAATCTATGAAGGTATAGAAATTCCTTTGTGAAGTTTTGAAAAAGTTGCCAACTAAGAACTAAGAGCCAATTAGGACATTAAAAAGGTAGTGTATCAGAAGCAGTTCGTGACAGCTTCCCAGAAATCTCTAGAAAAAAGTTGAGAGGATAATTTGGTTAAGGAGATGAAGAAACAAGACCGAATCATTTAATCAGTGCCAACCTGAGCAGGCTACCCTTTGAACTGATGAAATGAAGGCAGTAATGCAGCTCTCAAATGTGTCAAGGGCTAGGGGAAGCCTAGAGGCTTGGCTAAAAAAATGCCTTTTAGCTGGCTAAAGCAGTACATCACAAATGCTTGAAAGGAGTGAAAAAAGTAAACTCTCCAGGGTACTCTGCCTTCAGGGAAAAATGAGAGATAAACCTTCATTTTTCTTTCTTGAGTAACCCTCTTCATTCTGTCATTAATTGCAGTGACTGAGCTGGAGAAAGAGCTATTGCCAGCCTGGGACTTTAACGCATATCACAAAGATGAGGCACAAGCTTGAAACCCACCTTGCTAGAGATTGCATACACCTGGACTTCTATCTAAAGCACTATAAGGAAGAGGTAAAAGTAGGAAAGTTCAATTTTACATCAAACTACCATTAAACTATTTGCTGTGAAACTCCTTCAGGGAAGTTGCCTGACCAGGGTTGATGAAGCTGGTGTGGAGAGAATCAGAACAGCACTTCCCTCACTTCCTTTGACAATGTGCCCCAGCTCTACATCTGAAGGATTACCAGGGGGCAGAAGATCAGCGTGAGAGAGTTGAGTGTTTGAAATACATAACTGAGTATCTTTGGGACAGATCAGCCTCAGTACAAAACCTTTTGTCTTTTATGGGTGATGAGCTAGGGAACTTTACAATTGCTTCACAGAAATCAGGGAAGGTTGAGCAGCTTAATTCCTGCAAGGTCAGTCAATAATCTTTCTGTTGCAATTGCAGGTCTGTACCAGAGGCAATGATGCCTTACTGTAACCTGTTGACATCGTCTTACCCAGTGCCTCATTTCAACACAGGCCGAAGCACAAACATCACCTGGCGAGGTCTTGTGGTTCTTTCCTCCTTCATATGCCAAGTTCAGGAGTATGGTTTAGGTATTAAAAGTCTTGTTTCAAATAGCCTAGGGATTAAAAATGAAGTGTACCTTTTTTTTTTGCAGATTTAACAGTACATACTGTCACCTTGAAAAAAAGCCAAAACCCGAGAAACTAATTTTTCCTCGAGCTTGATTTACACACCTTTACATCATTAAGAAGTTAGAGACCACAAGAGAATGTCAACAAAGCCTTAGGAGCACAAAACCAAGAAAGCACTTAAACAGAGTAATAACTTAAATACCTAACAACAAACCTCAAGTAATTCACAGGCCATTAGCGAAAGACTCCTATCCTAGCATGGGTATAGTTTCATTTAAATGCAAAAGTTAAGTGTTTAATCTGCTCATTTACACAAGAGAAAGAATTGCATACAATTTCATAAGAAATTACTTTAATTTATAGACAAGTGACTGGCTTACTCGCAGTTTGTCTGTGGTATATCTTAGTTTTACCAGAAAAAAAAATCCCAAACCAGCTGATTAGTTTAAAAGCCACTCTTCATTCTCCTGGGGCACACTGTTAGCAAAGGCTCTTTTAACCAGGATCAAGATCTAGTCAAAGAACATTTCAAGAAGCAAGTGAGAAAATTCAGGTAGGCAAGGATTAGATCATGTTGTAAAATTCTTTCTCTTCATTAAATATGCACAGCTCATACTGTTCTAGCTCCTCATCGTGTTCATGGCACAACCATCTGGGCAAGAAAGAGGTCACGTAACTCTCAAATTTTTGTAGCCTGTGTGAAACACCCTCACTATTTCTCCAAGCAAATGGAAAAAAGATATTGTGATAATATTTCCGGTTTCATACTTGCTTGAGAAAGTGAGCTTTATCAGAGTAATGAATATGTTGGTGTTTACAAGGAGTGATTCATAACATTTTTTTAAAATTATTTTTCTAAAGGCATTTGATTCTTATATTTTGTGGCATCTCTTTTAGTTACAATGACTTATTTAACTATCAAATTTAGGCAATGAGTACCACTTCTAAAATACCCTTTAAGAGAATTCTATGTCAGTCTTTACTTTGTGGTTCTATCAAGGTAAGATTTAGTGCCACCTTTCTCTTTCACATCAAAATGATGTTCTTCAAAGTCTCTTGAGTAAAACAGAACACGGAGAATAACTCAGAGGTAGGGGCAGGTCCAGCCACTGCTCCTGAAGTGTCTTCACTCGTGGCAGGGGGTCTGTGCCCTTTTTAGGCCAGAGCCTTACCCGATGCTAATTGGCATAGCTCTGCCAATTCCCTTTGACTGGCGTGATATAGAAAGAAGGAAGAAAGGCAGCTGGCAGGAAGTTTGCGGTATAAAATCACAGTTTACGGAGACTGGTGCTGCTATCATAATCATACAGTTACTGAAGCAAGACCATCTCCTGCAGGAGCATCCAGGAGATGCTAAGCACAACGCACAACGTGCAGTCCCTTGTGTACCCACCATTCAGCATGGGCTCATTTCGTTTACCATTGAGCTTTCTCAGCTGGCTGTGGAGAATATTTTTAACGAAATGCTTAAAAGGCCATGCCTGAAATACTAATTTCAAACTCAATTTTCTAGTCATGATTGATATGAATCGCAAAGTTTATTGCTTGCTTAGAAAATGACAGCATCTGTAGTAGCACTGCCTTATTTTGAGATCGTATTTCTGACTAGAGTAAAGAACCCCAAGAGAGTACGTCAAGGTCTGAGATAGGGTTGTTCCACATGCACTATCAGATGCTGATCAGCTTGAGAAGCAATAATAATCTGTCTGGGGTCTTATGAGCGTGTATAGAAAACAAGTGTTACGTGCTTTTTTAGGATAAGGTGGGCAAGGATGAACAGCATGAGTACAGAGCCAAAACATCTGCAGTTTCCTCTGAAGAAGACTGCAAGTACCCTGATATACTGGGAAACTCATGCGGCAGTTTCTCAAAACTTGCTCTTGTGCATCGATGTTTTTGTTGTTTTGTTTTCATTTTATTAAAAGATAAGCTTTCTTTGGCTCCTTCCCAGACATCAGTGTTTCTCTGAATTCTTGCCAGTGAGAGCGATTCAATCTTTGTGAGGTACTCCGAGCAAAGCTATCATTTTCCATTAAGCGTCCAGAGGGGAAAAGAAATATTACAGAGGGCATACAAAATTAATTAACCTTAGTTTTTCCCCCAGAAATTTCTACCTGTAGCTTTAGAAAGTTGCAGCATGACCTATGATATTTATGTTGCTTCAAGATTGAAGTTGCCCTGTTACCACTGCATTACAGGAAGGGAATTTCTGAGAGGAGCTGATTTTAGGTAATATATAATTCTAGACTTATCTTTCACTTGCATTTTGATAATATAGTGCTTATTTGGATGAAGATTTGCAGCTAGCAGGATCACTTGCTCCAAGAGCACTTGTATAAAATAGACTACAGAGCAGCACAGAGGTAGTTTAGCTGTCATGAAAAATCTAACTGTGGGTGCAGGCCTATGGAACGAAAAAAAAAAAAATCCAATAACTATTAAGTGTATTCTAAGCCCTGTGTGATGATGCCAGAAAATCATGTCTTTATTAAAGTAATTTTAACCAGCCACTCACTCCTATTTATGGCTGTTCAGCTTCATTGATCTGAGGGACTGGATTGAAATTTCTTTTACATAATGCTTATTTAGTAACCAAATGTTAAATGAACACCTGCTATCTCTATGGCTTCCTGTATACAGTTCTGATATTTCTGACTTAGCAAGTCAGCTTGCTCTCTAATCTCTTCTCCAATATGGTTATTTCTCTGGGTTTGGAAAGGGTATATCTTCTGCAACTTTTATAAGACTCATAGTTACAGCATGACCAACGTGCACACATTGCACAAAACTATCATCCCATCAGTTTTTAGAGTGCTGTTAATACCATTTTTATTCAGTCTGAGTAATGATCTGTATTGCTGGGTGATAGCACAAATGAAGCAAAATGAAGCAAATAAACTTGACTCAGGACTTGTTCACCTGAATGTCTGCTTTGCTGCTGTCTGTATGGGAGGCTGGAAGCACATTCACAGAGTTGCCTGCAGAGAGCTTCCAGCGTGGTCTTCTTTCAAGGCTATGGGGACTTCAGCCAGTGTGTCCTCACACAAACACTCTCTGGGTTGTGGCTATGCTCTAGTTCTGCTGATGTGACAGCAGTCACACAGATGCACAGCCCCTGTTCCCTACCATGCTGAGCCAGGATATGTCAGCTAATCTTCAAAGTTCACACATCCATCATTATTCCCCACCTAATACCCATCACTATACTCCACCCCACCTTTACGGTTGGACTTGATGATCTTAAAGGTCTTTTCCAAACTAAATGATTCTATGATTCTATAATATGCACCAAGTGAGTGAAAAAAACTGAAACATAACGGAAGATGTGGTTTTTGAGTCATCTTTTAGGCAAATCCTAAAATTCTGATTAATGGAGGAACAGACATTTGAAAAGTAATAAATGAATCAAACTCCAAACAGAAGAATAATTGCCACATATTACAAACAATTTTTTTTTTTAAATAATTTGCTACTGATATCTATTTAGCTTTTTTTTTCCTTGAGGAAGGGAGGAAATTAATTAATTTAAGTAATTTTACTTTTATTTTCTTACTGCAAGGAATCCACATTTTTCAGTTTCATGTTTTTTCTGATTTTTTTTCTTGTACCTTTCTCACCCAAGGTACAGGAGAAGAAGAAACTCTGTGAAGAAACTTAAAAATTAAGCCTACAATTAATGTTTAAAAGTAAAAAGATTATATTAACAGATCTTGTAATTTGTCAGCCCAATGGAATTTAATTCAAACCTGGTGTTTATGATGAAGAAAAATTATAACTATTCAATAGAAAGCTGCCAAGAGACTTTGGACAGGTTTATTTCTTAAACAGCAGTAATCTAACCCACTTAGAACTTCCTCATGTGGTCATAATACCTGAGGATATAGAGAGGATGGCTAGTTGTTGAGTGCAAATAAAAAAAAAAGACGTTTTTAAAAAGAATCCTACTAGCGCAAGAACTGCAGTGCACAGAAGTTTAAAGATTAAAAGACTTCAAGGAAATCAGAAATTTGAGAAGGTCAGGCTAATATGCCACGATGCATTCCTGCTGGCCACACTATTTCTGATACAAGCCAGGATGCTGTTGGCCATCTTGGCCACCTGGCCACACTGCTGGCTCATGTTCAGCTGGCTGTCAAACAACACCTCCAGCTCCTTCTCTGTTGGACAGCTTTCCAGCCACCTTTCCCCAGGCCTGTAGCATTGTGTGGAGTTGTTGTGACCCAAGTGCAGCACCCAGCACTTAGATTGTCCCCCTGTACTCAGCACTGGCAAGGCTGCACCTTGAATACTATGTTCAGTTTTGGACCCCTCACTACAAGAAAGACATTGAGGTGCTGGACTGTCTCCAAAGAAGAGCAATGAAGCTGGTAAAGTGTGTAAAGCACAAGTCTTGCAAAGAGTATCTGAGGGAATGGAAGTTGTTTCCTTTGAACAAAAGGAGGCTGAGGGGAGACCTTATCATTTTCTACAACCTGATGGGAGGCTGTAGCAAGGTGGCTGCCAGTCTCTTTTCCCGAGTAACAAGTGATAGAAGAAGAGTGGCCTCAAGTTGCACCAGGGCTTAGATTGGATATTAGGAAAAATTTCTTCACCTAAAGGGTTATTAAAAGCACTGGAACAGGCTGCCCAGGGAAGTGGCTGAGTCACCATCCCTAGAGGTATTTAAAAAATGTGTAGACATGGTGATTAGGGACATGGTTTGGTGGTGGACGTGATAGTCTCAGGTTAACGGTTGGACTTGATGATCTTAAAGATCTTTTCCAACCTAAATGATTCTATGATTCTATAATTTGAAACTAGCTACTGTTTTTCACCAATTCAATGTCAGCACTGAATACTGAATAACCAGCAGTGAAACATCATGGCATTGCAAAGAATTAATGAAATACCTCATGTTTTCTGGTCAAATGATGCTTAAATAAAATAACACTCTGTCCATGTCTGAAGTCCCTTACGTCACAAAATGTCAAGCCACTTTGCATGAAGTGATTGATGCCAGTTGGAAATAGACTGCTTGTCATATGAGATTTAATCCTGCTTTTTTAACCATAGACGTTACAATGTTTATACTGTAATCTTTCAGCTTTTTAATAGGGGTCCAGAGGTAGAATTAGTTATTTCCTGATTGTCTGATCTGTAAATCTCCAGGTGACACACACACATCTTAGCAGTTTTCAGCAAAAGCATATTATTTATTATTTCCCTACATTATTTTGATCTTTATCCAAAACAGTATGATCTGGAAATCAGATTCATATTGCACAGAAGTATGAGCTGATAACACCCCAGTATTTCCTGTGTTTCAGAAAACTGAGCTTCAAAAGCCTTACACAAGTCAAGCTAAAAATTTGTTCTGGGGTATGCATTTACAAGGCATTTTCATTTTATTGGATTTTCCCATCCCTGAATGCAATTAGATACATATTACAGGAATAAAGTTGCTATGAGAGGACACCTAGTGGTATTTTACAGCAAGCCAGAGACATACACTAGATTTTTCTGAAGGCATTCAATTCTTTATACATATGAAATTATGCTATTCATTATTCCCTATTGATTTCTAGGTTATGATATGGAGTACCAGGTATTCCTTGAGAATACTAGAGGAAGTGTTAGATACCTTGTCAACTAATCTAAAGAATGCATAAACCCAATTTATTCATATAATTACTCCAGATCATTCTGTCTGTGCCTTTGGGGATGGAGCATTATTCCATAACAAAAGGGCTTAGTGTGCGAGGCCACTACGCACTGGCAAGCAAGACCGAGTCCAGCTGTAAGAAAGTCACCCAGAGCAAAGGCAAGACAGTCTAACCTGTGTGCTTCATAGGGCCAGATTTGGAAGAGCAACAGTGACGAAGCTGAAGGCAACTGTGCAACAATGCTATGTGTAGACAAGGAGGTCTTTGGCCGTGATGGAGCTGTCATCTACTTCAATGTAGTGGTGTCTAGATACGTTATATATATGAACAACCAAGCAAATAAAATAAAGGAAGTCAACAGCAAGGTGCAACAGCACAAACAGATTATTGTCCACTAAGTGTACTGGCATCAAATCTGTGAGGCCTAGCAGGCCCTGCAAGATGGTTTGAAAGCCCCTTCTCAGTTATTTGTAGTATTTGCAATTCCATTGTAAAACCAGGGACAAACAAGAGTAAATACTAGCACGAAAGACAGTTAAAGTGAATTGCAAAAAGAGAAGATATAGCAGATGTCTTGCTTGATGCTTGCCAAGAAAGATGAGTCTGGTGGAACTAGCATGGAGTGAGTCAGTAGGAAAATCATTCAAGGTCTAACTGCTCTTGCCAATTTGAAGTACTTCTGCTAGCAAAGATACAAATTAGTGTAAAAAAAAATCCAAAGCCATATCAGAAATACTGTATACAATTTTGTATACAAAAGAGAAAGTATTTAACATGTTCATTAATCTGATTTCCTGTTTAATTTTTCTATATCTCATTTGGTAGTATGAATTTCTTAGGTGTGCAGATGTTTTATGTTCATTAATCTGATTTCCTGTTTAATTTTTCTATATCTCATTTCATAGAATCATAGAATCATAGAATGGTTAGAGTTGGAAGGGACCTTCAAAGGTCATCTAGTCCAACCCCCCTGCAAGAAGCAGGGACCTCCCTGACTAGATCAGGTTGCTCAGAGCCCCATCCAGCCTGGCCTTGAACGTTTCCAGGGATGGGGCATCCACCACCTCTCTGGGCAACCTGTTCCAGTGCTCTACAACTCTCATTGTAAAAAATTTTTTCCTAATATCTAATCTAAACCTCCCTCCTTCTAATTTAAACCCATTACCCCTTGTCCTATCACAACAGGCCCTACTGAACAGCCTCTCCCCATCCTTCCTGTAGGCCCCCTTGAGGTACTGGAAGACCGCTATCAGGTCTCCCCGGAGCTTCCTCTTCTCCAGGCTGAACAGCCCCAACTCTCTCAGCCTGTCCTTATAGGAGAGGTGCTCCAGGCCTCTGATCATCTTCGTGGCCCTCCTCTGGACCCTCTCCAACTGGTCCATGTCCTTCTTATGTTGGGGACTCCAGAACTGGACGCAGTATTCCAGGTGGGGTCTCACCAGGGCAGAGTAGAGGGGGAGAATCACCTCCCTCGACCTGCTGCCACACTCCTCTTGATGCAGCCCAGGATGCGGTTGGCCTTCTGGGCCGCAAGGGCACATTGCCGGCTCATGTTGAGCCTCTCGTCCACCAGCACTCCCAGTATGAATTTCTTAGGTGTGCAGATGTTTTATGTTCATGCAGTTTGATAACACAGCCTCTTCCTTCAAATATCTTCTGTTCCTTACTTGCATTTCTTCCTGATGTAATCCTTGCCATAAACTGCTTGGCATGAGTAGGGAGTTTCAGCGTGTCAGGAAAAGGATTCAAAGTGTGACAAACTCTTCACTAGAAGCAGGGTTAAAACCCAATTATCCAGTAAATATTATTAATTACCAAGCTGCAAAACACCTATAAAGTTCCAGAACAAATGGCTGTTGCATGATCTACAGTACAGGAGGTCACCTATTCCCAACCATTAGTCCCTTTCTGAGAAGCACAGGCTCTATAACCTTGGCAAGCTTTGAAAAAATATTGGTTTTTTTTTTGTTGAGCTGCAGAAAAGCATCCCATGCAAGATAAGTAAAGACTGAAGTGAAATTGAGATGTTGGTAATGAGTCAAGAGAAAAAAATAACAATATGGAAAGTGTCAGACCTCAAGATAAAACATAATGAATTCAGAAGGCAACTGAGCAAGAATAAGGGTGATCCTGTTTAATTAGCACAGGCCAACAATTTCCAACTGGATTGTCAGCTACCCAGCCAGCAGACTCAAGAACAGCCTGCATGGGAGTGGTAGGCATACTAGCGCTTAGCCTAGTCCCACATTAGTTCTAGCTATCTACTTTGAGTGTTAGCCAAAAAATGATTGATGTTTACTGAAAAGTATAATCCTGCTTGCAGGGACTCTGAACACACTAAAAGATGCTCAAATAAAAGCAACCAGTTGGCAAAGGTTACAGCAGGGTTGTGTTACAGAGAAAACAATGTTGGGTTTTTTTTTTTTCCTGTGGTCAAAAATGGTGATGAACTTGATGAATAAAGGACAAAAAAAAAAAGCAAGTTTTTGATCTGGTTTAATACCTTTCAGTTTTGTGGCTTTGATTCTCAAGTAGCCTTCTTGAGAAGATTTATGTAATTCCTTTGTCTCTGGAGATGTTTATTCCCAGCATTTGCCCAATCTAAATCTTCAGTAAGAAGAAACAGAGAAGGGAACGTGTTTGAGTAGATCACCATCCTTTTGTCATTGACAACAGCAATCACTTAAATCAGTGAAAAGGTATGTGTGTTTTAAGAGACACCGTGAAGCAGCACTGCTCATAATTTACTTTTCTTTAATGAGACAATCACAGTTGCTAGCTTAGATCACATTCTACACATCCCAACATTCGAATCCCTGGACTGCCTGAAGAACTTAACTAAGTAAAATCCTTTAGTAAAAAATGATTGAACCTAAGGAGTCAATTTTTCAGGCAGCTTAAATTGCTCTGATAAGTTTCATTCATTCATTGTTTTCATTGCAATAAAATATGCAGTCCTTGTGCCGAACACAGTAAATGTAGCTGAACTGAGATAGATACAGTTTAACAAAAACAAACCTTAAATTACTAATTATGCAAAATTGCAGAAATAATTTGTCAAAAAAAAAATAAATTAGGGTTAAAGGTTTTTCAGTTTTCAATTTTTCAGAATCCAAGAGTCCTCTCAGCTGTTTTGGCTATTCTCTTTCAAAGTGCTCTGTTTTTGAACTGGCAAAAATAAAAATAAGATGACCAGAAGAAGAGGAAGAAACCATATCCAATCAACTGTGCAACTGAGACAAAGATCAGAAAGCTCAAGTACCAGTAGTAATTTGGACAGTTGGACTAAGATATTGAAGAGACGACTAGATGGTTTTGTTATGTCTTTTTAATTATCACTCCACAGCAACACAGTGAGAGAAAGTATATATATATATATAAAAACATTTCAATCCTACACATTGCATCACAGATACGACCTTCTCAGTTCAATGGGATAATAGGTACGGTTATCAATATTTATTTCTCACATGCTACCTAGGATCTTTTTTCCTTAGCCTAGTAGCAATTTTTTGTATCATATTGACAAATCATTATCTTGCCTTCAGAAAACATTGTTGATAGCATATAATGATAACTCCATTCCAAACCAGCTACTTCATTCTCTTCTGTACTACTGCATTCAGTTACTACAGAATGGTTAGGTGATATGAATTAATAAAAGATCTAGCTTTAGGTATTAAAAATTCATTTCTGTTTAAACTACTTAGACAATGAAATATACCTGCAGAAGGGGGTGTTGTTCCTCAACAGGTATCTATATATTTTATGTATATATACACTTGTTGGCAATTTTTCGAGTGCTGCACAAAGTCTGGTTAAGCTCTTATCTTCTGAAGTGTCGTGGTTTTGCTTAGTGAGGGGGGGTCTAAGGTGGCAGCTTCTGTAGGAAACTGCTAGAAGTTACTGCCCTTTGTTCAGTGGACTCGGCCGGGCCTAGGGCGGACCTGCTGCTGGCCAAGGCCGAGCCGATTGGGAGCAGAATGTCCCTGATAACGCCTCTGCGATACGTATTTAAGAAGAGGAAAACAAAAAAAAAAAAAAAGAAGAGAAGATGTGAAGAAGCTGAGTGGGGACAGAGGCCCAGAGGGGGAGGCACAGGCCTCCGGGGCCTTGCAGGCCTCACCCTCTGGCCTCTTGCCAGGCGGCCGACTGGGCCCAAC
The DNA here is from genome assembly GCA_009806455.1 of Tetrax tetrax. Classification (NCBI taxonomy): domain Eukaryota; kingdom Metazoa; phylum Chordata; class Aves; order Otidiformes; family Otididae; genus Tetrax; species Tetrax tetrax. The sequence continues at coordinate 406,625 of WHYT01017060.1, forward strand.
TCAGCCTGGCCTGGGTGCAAGAAGTGGAGAGGAGATGAGATGGATGATGTGAAGAGATCCTGAAAGGTGTCTGCCAGCCAGTCTGCCAGTGAAGAACTTTTCTTGTGAGTGGAACGGCTGCAGATGCCAAGGTCAGTGAAGAAGGAGGGGGAGGAGTAATGCAGCTCCTGGCCAAGATTCCCCTGCAGCCTGCAGTGACGACCATGGTGGAGCAGGTTGTCCCCCTGCAGCCCATGGAGGTCCATGGAGGAGCAGAGATCCACTTGGAGCCCGTGAAGGACGCTGCACTGGGGGAGGTGGATGCCTGAAGGAGGCTGTGACTCGTGGAGGGCCCGCTGGGACAGCCGTTCTGGAGAGACTGCACTCCGTGGAAGAGATGACCCCTGCCAGAGCAGTTTAATGAAGGACTGTGGCGTATGGGTGTATGGGACCCCACACTGGAGCAGGGGAGGGATGTGAGGAGTTCTTCCCCGACTATGAAGCAGCGGCATAAAACAACGCATGATGAACTGACCGTGACCCCCATTCCCTCTTCCCCCCTGTGCCGCTTGGGGTGGGGAGGTGTGGAGGGGTTTATCTTGTTTATCTTGTTTCTCTGTCTCATTATCCTGCTAGTTGTAGTAATAAATAAATAGTTTTCCCCAAGTGGAGTCTGTTTTCGCCCGCGACGGTAACTTTAAGGATTTCTCCCTGTCCTTATCTCAAACCTCGAGCTGTTTTTTCTTATATTATCTCTCCCTATTCTCTTGGAGGGTGGGGGGGGAGTGAGAGAGAGACTGCGTAGTCTGGTCCTTTTTGGGGCTGAACTACGACAGAAGTCAAGTACATTTTGGAGGGATGGGATGGGGAAGGAAGATGGGAGAGATCCCGGGGGTAGTCAATACTGCATTAGGAATAAAGAATATTTATTTATTGTAGCATGAGCATCAATGGCTTTGAGATTGATTTTGAGATATAAAGCAAGCAAGACAAGGTGATGTTTTTCATTTTCATCTCAGGCCATCACGTGCACACATGAAATAAAAGAGCGCTGAGTCAGAAATAGCTCAGAAAGTCATATATGTGAGGACTTTCATCAATGCCATTGTCTACTAAATCCTCCCATCTCTTCATCTTCCAGTGATGCTGCTCAGATTTGCAATGAGCTTTGTTACTTGACCTCCCAGTCTGATTACTTCATGTTAAAACGTTCTGCTGTAACAGAAGTTGATAGGATGGCACATCAAGTCAACATGCGTCAAACCTTGACTGAAGTAACACAAGCCAGTTGTTCAGTAGGCAATGCATAGCAAGGCACTGAATAGCCTTCTCATTTGGCAAGTAGAGAGTAATGTATCAGCTTCCTCTATACATAAATGCTTTCTTGCTGAGTGCTTTTTGGGCTATCAGGATGCATGGCTCTTGCAGAATGTATATAGGACTAGAAATACATTTACTGATAATTGTGGTGGTTATCAGGCTCTACCTTTTAAACTGTACAGACAAGGCCACAGGAGATTTCTCAGTATGTGACTCTAGGCTGAGTTTTATCACTTAGAAATGTAAAAAATTCAAAGCAAAATAAAACAAAATAGAACTCCAAACTGCATTTTGTAATTTTGTATTTTTGTGATTTGTGATTTTGTAATTGGTTACTGAGAATGCCCACCCCATCCTTCTTACATAAAAATAAGTTGTTTGTACATGTGAAAAAGAGGGAAAAAGTGAGAAAATGGTAAATTTGCTTGTCTGTCATCATACAGAAAGACAGAAGGAGGAAATTAACGTACAGGTCATGTTGAACCACTCCACTTTGCTGCTACCGAGAGAGGGAAGACAAGGCACTACCTTACCTTTTTTTGCTGGAGAGCTGTGAAGAAGGCTGGTTGAAGAAAAGCCTCTCTCTTTTGGGTGTTTTGAACAGAGAGATAGAAAGTGGACCAGCATGACAGTACAGTGAATCTGTTGCAGGATGTGGCAGAGGTATTTAGCACTGGGAGAAAGGTTTCTATTTTGAGAGTGAAGTTTAATATCTGCAACTGATGGTACTGCTTCATTGAAAGTATATAAAGATCCATTATTGAAGATAGTATGGTACATCTGTTCAATAGTTTTTTATAGCATTACAACATATAAAAAGATGTCAGGAGGATTTCAAGTAACATTCTCTACTGCCTTCCAAAATTTTCAAAAATTATAAGGTTTTGAGAAGTGGGAGGCTAAACTTAGGCTTTGAAAATAATTTAGTGTTCTTCCCAGTTTAGCACTGAACATCCAACAGCTGCCAATGGGAGCGAGTAGGTTTCAATTCTGAGAGCAAAATAGTTGATGTTTTGAAGGGCTGCGTCCAAAGGAGTTTTGTTCTGCCTAACAGCCAAGGGGAAGATTTTCAATGATCAGTATGTAAGCTGAAATTTAACAAGAACCAAGATAGCGGTACAAATTTAGTTTGGGGAGGAGAGACTGAAGACACCCATGGAAGCTGTTAGACCTCACCTGGGATAGCTGCTGAACTGACATTATTATCTGACATGGGTGCAGCACCCCATCTCTATCCACTCCTTCTTGTTGAGATCACAGCTAGGTCTAGCTTTGCAATATATGGCTTAGAAATAATCCCCCTTAAAATCTGCAGGGTAAAAGGCCAACAGCTCTCCTTCCTGAAGGTGTGGGGTCTGATGCAAAAAGGAGGGTTATTTATCATTCAGCTTTGAAAGAACTATGAGAAAACAATTGCTTACCCCTCAGAAGGAAAACACATTGCATGACTCAGCTTTCCTGTTTAGTCGCTGAGAGCAGTTTGGGTCAGAAGGCAATGGCACAGAAGTATTGAGCAAAAGAAAAAGATGCGTCTGAGCAGCCTTGTACGCTGATGACAGGGTATCATTTAAACCTTTCTTGTAATGGTGGAGTGAAGAGCAGGGGGTATGAGTCTACAGGACATATGCAAATGTCCTACATTGATTGGACCTCCACAGTATTAAAAGAACGTTGTTTAAATGCTCCTCATCATTAGGCAGAAAGGAAGGGAAGTTCTAATGGAAGGCAGCTTTTCACTCTGAAGGGGAAATTTACTTGGCAACAGTAGCCTCTCTTTTCCTGGACTCCTCACAGTCTTCATCCCTACCAGTCATCTGGCATGGGCTTTGAAACATCAAGTCATCATTATTCTCTGTATTCCTACCATGACATTTTCTTCAGCAGGATTTCATATGGTTTCTGTGGCATTTTGTAATTGTTTCTTTTATGAACGTTAAGATTTTCTTAAAGGGAACTGAGGGGAAAAAAAAAGAAAAAAGAAATGGAGCTTCTGAGGTAAGCAGAAAGGAATAAAACAAAACAAAAAAAAAAAAAAAAAAAAAAAAAAAAAAAAAAAAGGAAAAAATAAATCAACCAAAAAAAATATCTCTCTGGCTTCATCTACTTAAAACTAGTATACTAAAAGATTATCCTAGCATCTTACACTTGAAACATTAATATGGAAGAGTAGAGAATTAGTATCATGTTGACAATGAAAGAAATATGAGTAACTGAGAGAAGATTTGTTAAAATGTTTAAAATTAAGTTCGTCTCTATTCATTCATACTACTTTCAAGATTGAATTCACATGCATGAAATGATATCACCACTGAACGCTTATCATCACTTCAGTAAAAATGTGAGGATTCAGAGGAAGGAAAATCTAACGTAATGCTCCTGGGACTTCTGAGGGAAGAAAAAAGAGCACTCTTGCCATGACTTTAAATTGCAGTGAAAATATATGCCTTCTGTATTCATCGCTACAAAGTTCAAAGCCATATGAAAAAGGAATTTAAAAACCTACTGCATATGATCTTTAAGGAAAACCAGCATTTTACATCATACTACAGTAAAGCAAAAATGCATATACACAGCAGTGGTTTGTAAGCATACATTAGGTAATCATACGATGCAGCATTAAATATTTTTAGTAAGGATTCTGCTGTTTAGTTACATATGTTAAGTAAGGATTCTGTCAGTTTACTGGGGCAGATGTACTCCTCAAGCTTTCTTCTGTTTCCAAAGCAGCACATCTTGCATTTCTCTAGTGATGTGCTGTCAGTGTTTGGGCCTGCAAAGCAGCATTATCTTTGTGCTGTGATGAAAATATGTCCTCGGGGTTAGCATGCCCACGTAATTAATTGTTTCTAATATACCTTGTCTGTCTATTAGCCACAGCTTTGATCATTCCTGAGCACAGAAGAAAAAACTTTTGTGTGATGAGTGGGGAGGCAAAGTGTCTAGTTGTTATTTTTGACTGTTTGCTTTGTTTTATTTAAACCTTGGTTTCTTCCTCTGGAAAATGAATATCTTAAAATACATCAGCCTCATAAATGTGACAGGAGGATTAATCAATCTGCTTTTACAAAAATCCTCAAATGAAACATGAGAGAATAGGAATTTTTGAAATTGTTTACTTCCAGAAACATTTTTCTTCTTCAGCTCCCTACCATTTTCAGATATGTTGTTCCAGCTTTTAAGAAACATTTTTTAAAGCTGCAGATAATTTAAAGCAGAGGAAAATTCTAAAAACACGCTCAATGTGTGAATATAGTCCTCAAAGTTTATTTTGTTAGCTGTATTTACTAAAGCCAGAGCAGTTTGGGAATGATGTAAAAATACACATGAAGACTTGCAGACATTTTTCTGACATATGCTCTTCCTGACAAACAAAAACTGCGAACCTTTACAAGTATATTAGCTAAAACTGTACAGCTAGGTATGAGTTCATGTGGATTTAAATATCTGTTGGCTCAAGGTCTAAATTATTTCTCAAAAGGTAGGTTGCTATAAATAAGCAAGACTATCTCTGTTTTGTAAGAATAAAATCTGTGCCTGTACCCAAGCAAGCAGACTTCCGGCATTTTGCAAAAAGTGCGAAAAATCCTGTTTACATCATTCTTTCCAAAATTCCAAGGAATTTCCACAGGAGAGACAGTATACATATATGGACATGCATGTCCCAACAGGGCTCTAAGGAAAGCTAGGTAAAACTTATCTTATTATTTCAGTGGAAATATTTACAAAAGGTAAACCTTGGACATGATTTTAGAACTGAGACTTTAAAACCATGCCTAGTGGTAGCTTTGGCAGCTCAAAAAAAGGAGATAGCTCAACACAGAACTCAAAAAACTGCCCGAACCTCATTATTACATGGATTAAAAAAAAAAAAAAAATTAAAAATCTGTATATCAAGAAAAAAGAATGAGGCTTAAAAAAGCCTCATTGTATGCAAGATGCTAAAATATCTTGGTACTAGGCCACAAAAGGAAACACCAGATAAAGGTACTGTTTCAATTTTTGCTATGAGTTCAGAGTAACAGAAACAGAGTTAAATACTGCACTGTCTGTGATCATGTGTAGGTATAGGTCTTGGCAACCTTCAGCTACCACAAACTGCATCACATTCTCAGAGTACAATTTAATATCTTGGGCTGGGGCATCTTCTGCCCTTGTAGCCCCATTCTTCCAGATTCTGCAAGGAAGGCATTTTGCTTCTCTAGATTAATATTTTAAAAGATTTTTTTTTTTTTCAATTGTTCTGCTTGTTGCTGTGAGTTAGATTGCCTGGAAGCAGAGCTTTTGTGACTCACTCATTTGTATGTTCTAAGCAGACATGGGGAGAGGATAAGGCAGTAGCATGAATAAAATATAAAATAAAATGCATTGCTTTGTCTGATCTACTTGAAATGCCAGATTAATGTCTGCTTGATTTAGTTCTTTTTTTCCCCTTGTTCATCTAACAAACACTTTCATAGCACTGTGTTGAACACAGTTTATTTTTACCACTAAAGCCTTGGATCCCAGTAGGGGTTATTAATACTATGACATGAGTTTTAAAAGCTCAATACCACAAACATAAATCTTTTTAAAGAGGAAAGATTTCATGTGCATTGCTCTTGAATCTATTTAACTCTAAAGCACCTTCTCCAAATTGGAATATGTTTCCTATTCATTTCTCGAGCTATTGTGTTTAAATAAAAGCTTCCCCATGGTCCATTTAGTTTCACTACCTTTACTGTAACCACTAGACCAAGAAACACAAAGACCTGGGAGTCATGATGCCTGCTTTCTGTACCCAGCTCTGCCATCCTCCTGACGGTCCCTGCTGTTTCAGTTTCCTCAGCAGAAAGGGAAGAGGTGATAAAACTTTCAGATATTCAAAGCAATTTATACCAAGTTTGTGTTTGTTACTAAATTCCAAAAGGTTTGCTTGTATTTTATATATTATCATACCAAATTCCAGTGAAGATCTGAGGACATTTTACAAGTGATGCATTTATTGCAGCTCTTCTGTGAGAGAAAAGCACGAAGGGATGATATAAACTAGCTGTACAATAAATATCTCTGTAGAGATTCATTATTAGAGCTGATTGAAATGTGGTTTCAATTTTCTGATTAAGTTTTGAAATTTGTCTTTGTTCAAATTAGGAATGAAACTAGTTTGTGGAACCAGTTTCCCTTTGGTTTTGTTTAGCAGAGCTCAGAAAATGTCATTGAAGAAAACTGCTTTAGGGAATTTGCCATTTTTAAAAGTGCAGTTTGAAATATGAAGTGCCAACCAGAACATTACATTTTTTAAAAAGTATTATTATTTAATGATTTTTCATTAGTAACAATAACAACATTAGACCAATAGTACTGCTGATGACCTAACTTGATGTTGTAGTTCAGCCCCGATCGGGACCAGACTACGCAGTCTCTCTCTCACTCCCCCCCCACCCTCCGAGAGAACAGGGAGAGATAATATAAGAAAAAACAGCTCGAGGTTTGAGATAAGGACAGGGAGAGATCCTTAAAGTTACCGTTACAGGCAAAACAGACTCGACTTGGGGAAAACTATTTATTTATTACTAAAACTAGCAGGACAATGAGACAGAGAAACAAGATAACCTCCCCCGCCTCCCTCTTCCCAAACTTAACATTATCTCTACTACCTTCCCTCCCCGACGGGCACAAGGGGGAAGAGGGAATGGGGGCTGCGGTCAGTTCATCACGCATTGCTATACGCCACTGCTTCATAGTCGGGGAAGAACTCCTCACTTTCCTCCCCTGCTCCAGTGTAGGATCCCACCCATACACCCATACGCCACAGTCCTTTTTTAAACTGCTCTGGCAGGGGTCATCTCTTCCACGGAGTGCAGTCTCTCCAGAACGGCTGTCCCAGCGGGCCCTCCACGAGTCACAGCCTCCTTCAGGCATCCACCTCCCCCAGTGCAGCGTCCTTCACGGGCTCCAAGTGGATCTCTGCTCCTCCGTGGGCCTCCATGGGCTGCAGGGGGACAACCTGCCCCACCATGGTCGTCACCACAGGCTGCAGGGGAATCTTGGCCAGGAGCTGCATTACTCCTCCCCCTCCTCCTTCACTGACCTTGGCATCTGCAGCCGTTCCACTCACAAGAAAAGTTCTTCACAACAGGCTGGCAGATGCCTCTCAGGATCTCTTCACATCATCCATCCCATCTCATCTCCTCTCCGCTTCTTGCAACTGGGCTGAGTTGGGCCCAGTCAGCTGCCTGGCGAGAGGCCAGAGGGTGAGGCCTGCAAGGCCCCGGAGGCCTGCGCCTCCCCCTCTCTGCACCTCTGCCCCTGCTCAGCTTCTTCACATCTTCTCTTTTTTTTTTTTTTTTTTCCTGTTTTCCCCTTCTTAGATACCTTATCGCAGAGGCGTTATCATGGGACATTCTGCTACCAATTGGCTCGGCCTTGGCCAGCAGCAGGTCTGCCCTAGGCCCGGTCGAGTCCACTGAACAAAGGGGAGCAACTTCTAGCAGTTTCCTACAGAAGGTACCACCTTAGGCACCCCCTCACTGAACATGGATGTGAAATAAAACAGTAGAGGTTTTTTTAAAGCATTATGGGCACTTGTCTCTTAATGATGACTGAGATATTTTCTTCTCTAAGTCAAATAATAGTATATTAGACCAGTTGTTACTAGTATTGCTACAGCGTAAATGTGCAAGTGTTTAGAGGGGAAAAAATGAGTATTTCACTTGGTACTAATTAGCTACTGTGTTTAATTATCCTGTGAAGAAAAGGAATACTCCAATATTATAAAGAGATATTGAAATGATGCAATACATCATTAAGATACAAATCATGCAAAAATAAAACCCATGCATAATCCACAAAGCTATTTCTGGACTGAATATTATCTATGTTAGATAATAGACACTTTTCTTCTTTATCTGCTTTACTCAGTCCTCTTGAACCACTCTGTCCACTCCTTGCTCAGAAAGTTTCCTCAGCTGGGGTGCATGGCATTTTCATCCAGATTCCCACCTGTAGTTGTCAAATATATCTTTCTAAGTAAGAAAGTAATAACTCAAGATACCATCCAAGCCTCAGTCTGCAGCTACCTAGTCTCGTCTCTGAATATCCATTCAGCCCTTCTGTATGCCTCTTGCTAGACTGACCACACTACAGAGCACTGAGAAAATAGCAAGGTCACCTTTAACTACACATAGTTCAGGAAGAGTTAATGTATGCTTAATATATGTTGTAAAACATCATGACTAGCCAAAAGAACTTCTTATCCAAGTGATTACAGCGTCCTATGTCTGATCTGAGTAAGGCCAAACAAAAGAGAAAACAAACAAATGAGAAAAACAAAGTAGGGTAACCTTCTTCTCCCCGCCCGACCAGTATTATTCATTAGATAAGTAAAAATTTGCATTCAGATACTCTGTAAGCAAGTTGTTCCTTTTCAGGAAAGGAGAGGGATGGTGGCAGGAGAGAGAGAGAGTGTGTGTGTGTATTTGTGTGTTAAATTCATGGGAAGTGTAGATCATTATTAAAGTGAATGATTAGGATAGTAAATTATATATTTCTTCTTCTTTTTTTTTTTCTTTTTCCTGACGAGTGGCTTCAGACAGAGCAGACCTGTCTTCACATAGCCCTTCTATAGTTAATAAGAAGAGAGACGCTCCTCCAGAGGCTGACACAGTGTATCGGTTCAGTGCAGTGCTGCAAGATGTACCTAAGAGCAGCAAACCCTTTCACAGTATATTTCAATTCAGTTTACAAGATTTTGTACCTGTGTGAAAAGTTGTTAAGGGCTGCAACTAAAATAAATTTAAAGTCACTGCTCTAGATATTTTCTAATAGTATTGTCCTTGCGGATCTAAAGCTAGCTGCTGGGAGGAAGCTTTGTATACCCTTTTCCATTTCCAAAACCATACAAACATAGAAGATTTAATCAACTGAATTAACTCTGTTAGGTGAAAACTGAGACCATCCTGCAGCATTGCACTGCACGGTCTGATGCACTTATGTAGCAGTTCTAGGATGCTCTCAGTTGCCAGTGCCTTCCTTTATACTATGGTTTCAGTCTGCCATGCTTTGGCAGACTGTCTCTTCTCCTTTTATTTTTCCTCTTAAAAGGATTCTTTGCTGCCATCTACTTGGCACAGTCAATTACAGCAGGACAAAATGCTGCTGCAGAATGGTAGCATCTAACTAACACTTGAATAAGATGCAAAGCAATGGTACAGAATATTTTCCTCTGTTCTTTTTCTTTTCTTGAATCCTTTTCAATTATAGTTAAATTAGCTCAGCAGAACACTGAGGTGACTATACTGCTGCTGTATAGTTCATCAAAAGCAGTTTTTGATAGTGCTGGAGAAGGGGACATCTTCGATACCTATGATAGTTTACAGTTGCTTTGTGCATTTTGGTTTGGGGAGATTCATCTTCTATTTTGCTTTTTTATGTTTTCAGAGCAAGGTACACTAAGCCGCACTGCTACCTGTTTGCTTAGATTTTATCACACTCAGAAGGCTTGGTGCTTAAACCTCCCAAACAACTTTTTTTTGTGAGGATATATGTCTGAGCCACAGTACCTGTCCCTTTGCATATGCAACCCAGTAGTATCATAAATGCAGGAGAATATCTGTGCATGTATGAAGAGCTATTTCTTCCTAAAGCTAAGGAGGATGCACTAGAGAAGTCAATTCACCCTGTTCACCAGCATAGAGAAGTGCAGCCACAGTGTATGCTAGGGATTCACCAATGAACTACGTTCTCCATCATGTAGTCAGGAAATGATGATGAAGGATGAGAAGGGTGGTAACAACTCCCTTAGTCTGTCTAGTTAATTCAGTCCCAGCCCAGACAGATCACAAACAATCCAGCTCCCTCATCCATCTCCAGTACAGAGAGTCTGCCAGTTTTTGCAGTGAAGTCCAATTAAACTATTTGTAACAAATACATCAGTCGAGGAAACAAAGTCATCTTTCCCCTTCCTGGCTCCACGTTTGAAACACGTGGGGCATGTCAGAACAGCCCTGCGTGACGGCTGTGGCCTGTTTTGTGGACACAAGAGGATGAATGAAATATGGTGTTTCAGAGAATGGCTGCTTTAGAAACCAAGCCAAACAAAAAAACCAACCCCAAACAAAAGAAGGAGGTGTTCACATTAGATAACTTACTAGCTGACTCACGTTAAACCACAATGAAGATATAAAGCAAGTCTTGTTTTATCTAGGGTTAAAAGCTTGAGATGTCACAATTAATTTGCTGTACTTGATGGGCAGGGGTGGTGAAAGAAGAGGTTGTGCAGCCTCTTCCTTATCGTGAGACACACAGCGTGCATCCCACCAGATTATCCCAATGGAAGGGAGGAGCTAACATACCTTTTTCACACAGCATTTTTTTTGTAACGAACTTTTGTATAAAAGCAGATGCCTTTCAATAGGAAGCTAAGACTCAAACACATCCATGAGGAAATTATTTAGGGGTCTTTTGGGATACATACAAGTGCAGAATCTCATCAGTCCTTTAAAATGATATTCAGAAGATTGCTTTTTTTCAACAACTCTTAGCCTACAGAACAAGAGTAGCAAGAGAGCAGCATCATATGCACTGCCTGTATGGCCTTTAGCTATTATATGCATTACCAAGAGGGGATTTGAGGAATGCTATTAGTCAGTATGACCAATGATAGATAACCATTTTGGGGATGTTTTCACTACACAGGAACTTGAGGAATTAAGAAAATCTTTTACAAAGGGATATAAAGTGTGGTGCCTTGTCCAATCTTTTTCTTTTTTTCTTTCTTTAAAAACAAGGTTAGGGTCTTTCATATTCTGAGGTCAGTAGTTTCTGTTTATCTGGTCTGTTCCTTTATTGACCGGGACCTTCTGTGAGAAGAGGATTCTTGTCATCATCAAAACCTGTTGTGTCACACTGGCCGGTGATATCACACAATAGATTCTGCAGACCGTTCCAGAAACCAAGCTTTCACACATATCTAGTAGACTGGCTAGTAGCCCTACTTTTTAACTTTCCTGATTGGAGCTTGGTACCTGCAGCATATGAGAAGTCAGATTTGACCAGCTTCTTTACAGGATTTGTGTGGGCAGAGGATGAGAGGAGGAAAGAGGGAATGACAAAAGGCCCACAAATATTGAAGACAGGGTTTGTGTACAGCAAAAGATGTACATTAAACAAAGGCAGATATTATTTTTACCATTTGTTATAAAAAGGCTAAGCCTCACTTAATTAATTGAAAGAAACCGGACGAGTAATGAAACTTCAGTGACAGATATGCCTCTGCTTTTAAATAACACACCCCCCACACAACCGACCGTATAACAAGCGATGATCAACGTGAATAACAGGCACCATACCTTTCAGTAACCACTTGTAAAACACTCCAAAAGCGAAACCAATGCAATTACATCAGTGGAAATTTGCACGTCCCTTGTAGATGCTAATAGACAAGCCTTGACACAGAGCCCAAAGCTAGAATTGCCAGCTGCTCTCTACATAGCTTCAGCAGGAGTTTCATTGGAAAGATACCCAGAAACAACCTTCCCCTTGCAAGGGATAAATAGTTCTGAAATACAGATGTCAGGGCAAGCCAAAGGGGTCATGCTGGAGGCTGGACAAACCCCCTGTCAGACAAGCAAGGTAAAAAGAAGAACAAGGAGGTGGGAGTAAAGCAAATGCTTATAAATGAACATAATGTGATGTAAAGCCACTTTTCTGCTTCAATTATCCTTGTCTTGGTAAAATAATCTCAATAGTACTAAGTGGATTAAGACATGAAACAAAACAGGATGAGACAGGACAAGATGCCATAAAACCAAATGAAAACCATATGTTCAGCTAAAGATTTTCACAGTCTCTTCCTATCACAAATAGGCATTGTATTGGGTGAGCCAACGCAGCAGCGGTGCTGTCAACTACAAAAAAAAAAAAAAAAAAAAAAAAAAAAAAAAAGAGACTAGGCCCCTGTATTTGTATTTATTTTGAATGTTTAAGTTCCTTTTCCTCAGAGGCCTTTTTGTTCTGGAGTTGTCTTTAATTTCCAGGTGCATCAGGGTAAAGGCGTGCCCGCAGCTCAGTGAAGACACGCTCTTAAAACAGCATGAGCAAAGGCTCAGCTCTGACTTCTAGCACTCACCAGGAACATCCAAAGAAACCTGATGCTTTTATACTAGATATAAGATTAGTGTCACAAATGCATGCCAGATAGCAAATCTTTCCCACAGCCTTTACAAAAAGTGATCGTAATCCAGAAGTGAGCCCAGGGACTGACTGGTCTGTCTGCCTTCATTTAATTGGATTAAGTGGAGGTGGTCAGATATCCCCCATAATCACCTAAGCGTGGCACATGGAACATCACAGGAGAAAGGCTGGGAATTGCTTTCCACCAACACAAATTAAAGAGGTCTCAGCTACCGCTACCTCCTCCAAACATTTAATCAAAAGGAATTAACTTCAGCGCAAAAGCTGCATGTCTCCCATCTAAAACTTCACAGAGATGTGCTATGCAACACTACACCAAGGGTCTGCATCTGCAACAGCTCCAGATCCAGCCCCATCCATACAGGAGAGGCTAGAGAGGGGCAAGAGCAGAGGATAAGCGATGCAGTAGGCAGTGCTTCATGTCATGTGGCTCATGTTATCATTACCAGCTAACTACTAGTGATGAGGCTCCTAATGGGTTTTTTTTAAATCAATTACAATTTTCATGGTACTTAAAAGAAATACCTTGTTCTGTGTTCTACTGAAGAAATTGCTCAGCTCAGGATTACGATCTAGCACGTGCTTGTAGCTGACATCTCATCAGGATTTTTCTGTGTGTTTTAACTAGTGTGATAGGTAGCTGAGTTAATATTCTTTGCGACAGCCAAGTCCCTGAAGTTTGCAATTTAAACTTTGAAGTATGATACCAAATAGTTTACAGCTCACTCCAGGGGAGATAAACTCTTGACTTGGACATTTCTACTGGGTATTGCTAGACAACATCTTCTTTAGGATGCAAAAGGCTTAAAGCAAAGAAGCACTCAGCTTTGGAGCTCAAACCTCATTTAAATTAGGAATAACACAGACTGTTATTGGCCCTGTTTTGGGGAAAAAAAAAAGCTGTGTTAAATTTGTGGCTTGCTTCCAAGTTTTATAAAGAGTGATAGCAAACAGCATCTGTTTTCACTTCCTATCCAGACCTGATGTGCCAGGTCAGCACTAGAAGTGTTTTGTTAACACCTTCATACACAGGATGGAGAAAAAGAGGGTCACTTATCCTTAGGGCTACTTTACCTCCTGCATTCACATTGTCCAGCTGATACAAGTTCCTCCTGTGCTGTCTCACACCTTAGCATTTCCCCAGCTGTACCTGTGGGTCAATGCAGCTGCTTTGCTGTGTTAGTTGGGACAGACACAACATTGCCATCTTGCCCTGACAGGTCAGTTAGTGATTGGTGTGGAGACACAGGGACCACCACCAGGCCACACTGTCTTTGTCTGATCTTGGAAGCTAAGGAAGCTCAGTCAAGGCTAATGCCCAACAGGCATCATCTAAGAATCTCAGTTAACATAGGTGCCAAGTAAGGAGACGGAGTTCAGTACAGTCAGCCTTACCTCTGTGCTTGGTGTCATGGAGCAGATCCTCCTGGAAGATATGTCAAAACTTACAGAAGACAAGGAGGTGATTAGATACAGCCAACATGGCTTCATCACGAGCAAATTGTGCCTATCTAACCTACTGCCCTTCAGAGGACAAGGAAAGAGCTACAGATGTAATCTACCTGTACTTCTGTAAGTCCTTTGATACGGTCCCCCACAACATTCTTACCTTTAAATTGGAGAGATATGGTTTTGATAGATGGACTGCTAGTTGGATAAAGAATTGGCTGAATGGCCATGTCCAAGGAGTCACAGTCAATAGCTCAGTGTCCTAGTGGAAATCACCAATGAGTGGTGCACTTCAAGGGTCTGTACTGGGACCAATACTATTTAGTATCTTCATCAGTGATGTAGACAGTGGGATTGAACACAACTTCAGCAAGTTTGCAGATGACACCAGCCTGAGTGGTGCGGCTGACTGACTAGAGGGAAAGGCTGCCATCCAGAGGGGCCTTGATGGACTTGAGGAGTCGGCCCATGCAAATCTCATGAAGTTCTACGAAGCCACGCACAAAGTTCTGCACCTGGGTTGGGGTTATCCCCAGTGTTACTGCAGACTGAATTGATTGAGAGCAGCCCTGCAAAGGAGGACTTGAGGATACAGGTGGATGTAAAATTGGACATGAGCTGACAATGTGCGCTAGCAGCCCAGAAAGCCAGTTGTCTCCTGGGCTACATAAAAAGAAGCATGGCCAGCAGGTCAAGGGAGGTATATTCTGCTCTCTTGAGAGCCCACCTGCAATACTGCATCCAGCTGTGGGATGGTCAGCACAAGAAAGACATGGACCTGTTGGAGTGACTCCATATGAGGGCCATGAAGATGATCAGAGAGCTGGGGCACCTCTCCTATGAGGACAGGCTGAGATAATTAGGGCTGTTCAACCTGGAGAAGAGAGGGCTCCAGGGAGATCTTATAGCGGCCTTTCAATACTTAAAGGGGGCTTATAGGAAAGATGTGGAGACACTCTTTATTAAGGACTGTATTGACAGAACAAGGGGCAATGGTTTTAAATTAAAATTGAGTAGATTTATATTGGACATAAAAAAGACATTTTTAGGATGAGGGTTGTGAGAGACTGGAACAGGTTGCCCAGAGAAGTTGTTGCATTGTGTTGGAAAAACTTTGTAGAATATATCCATCTTTTTAGTGGAAGACATTTGCACATCCGTCATGGTTTAACCCCAGTCTCACAATATCCTCATGAACAGTGTTGTGCGATTTGGTATACTACTTTTATGGAACTTGCTTAGCAAAACTTGCTTAGAACTAGTAGCTAAATTTGCTGTGCAAGCTGTGAACTTTCACCCAGATATGCTGAACTTTTACCTAGTTAAGTAAAAGAAGGCCCCAGAACTGATTTGAGCTGGAAGATAAGGAAGCAAGGAAGGCTGCTGCAATCATAATCTGGTGCAGCAACCTTAGAGATAAGAGAAGAAACAGCCTGCCTAGAGACAAGGAAAGGACCCGATGAAGAACGGGAAGACCCCAGACCCTAATATTACTACTGGTCGGAACTGTCACGTGAGTGGTAGGGAATTTAGATTGTAAGGATAGGGATTTCTTTGCCCAGGATCCCTCTTCGGAGGCACCCAGCTTGAGCTGCTCTGCATGTTGGATGAATAAACCCTTTATTTACTCAGCAGATTGGCAGCTCATCTTCTTCGAGCAGGAACCTATGGTCGAGCCCTGTTGATGGTACAATAATTTCCTCAACAAGCAGACTAGGTCAGTGAACAGTGAAGTGAATTAAAAACTGATGAACTACTGAGCTCAAGGGGTTTTAGTCAGTGACACAAAGTCCACTTGGAGGCCAGTCAGTAGTGGTGTACCCCAAGAGTTGATACTGGGTACAGTACTGTTCAACATCTTCATTAATGGCCTGGATGATGGGGCAGAGTACACCCTCAGCAAGTTTGCAGATGTTGCCAAACTGGAAGGAGTGACTGATACACCAAATGATTGTGCTAATGTCCAGAGGGACCTTAACAGGCTGGAGAAGTGGACTGACAAGATTATGATGAAGTTTAACAAAGGGAATTGCAAAGTCCTGCACGTGAGGAGGAATGACTCCATGCACCCATTCAGGTTATGGACTGACCAAGTGGAAAGCAGCTTTGCAGAAAAGGACTTAGGGGTCATGCTTGACAAGTTGAACCTGAGTCAGCAATGTGCACTTGCAGCAATGGAGGGCAACGATATCCTGGTCTATGTTAGGAGGAGTGTTGCCAGCAGGTTGAGGGAGGTGATCTGTCCCCTCTACTCAGCACTGATGAGGCCACATCTGGAGGCCTGTGCCCAGTGCTTGTCTCCCCATCACAAAAGAGACATGCATGTATTGGAGCAAGTCCAGTAGAGGGCCATGAAGATGATTAAGAGATTGGACTATCTGTCATACAAGGAGAGGCTGAGAGAGCTGGGGTGTTTAACCTGAACAGGAGCAGGCTCAGGGGGATCTTATCAGTGTGTATAAATACCAGATAGGGGGATTAAAGGAGGTGGAACTCGACTCTTCTCAGGGGTGTCCAGTGATGGGCAAGAGGCAATGGGCACAAATTGCAATATAAAAAAAAATATATATATTTAAACATAAGAGAAAAACATTTTCACTGTGAGAGTGATTGAGCAGTGGCACAGATTTCCCAGAGAGGTTATGGAGTCTTCATCCCTGGGGATATTCAAAACATGACTCAACATGTTCCTGGGCATCCCAATGCAGCTGACACTGCTTTGAGTAGGAGATTGGACTAGATGATCTCCGGAGGTCCCTCCCACTGTCAGGAGTTCTGTGATTCTGTCATTTAGATATACTATTAGGTAGGTAAACTTTATACAAGTGATTTTATGCATTGATAAAAATAAACAGATATGGAGTACATTTATAGCCATTCTACCAAGCTTATCTGGCATAATCAAGAGCTCATTAGCAATCATTAGTAAACAGCTTCTCAACTCCACTCAAAATCCCAGAAAATGAGATGAGACTCACTGACTCATCTGTTTTTACTTTGAAACAAATAATCTAAAAAAATACTTCGAGGCAAAGCAGACAAAACTAGAACAACATATCAAAAATAATAAATAAATGTACCTCTTTGAGCAATGCATACCATTTAGAAGTTTCTCTCTCTCTCTCTCTCTCTGATTTCTTGGTGGGAAAATTGTATGGGCAACTGACTGTCAACTCCCTTCTGCAGTAACAGTAATCTTAGAATCATAGAATGGTTTGGGTTGGAAAAGACCTTTAAAGGTCTTCTAACCCGACTCCCAATCTTCCTCAAAGACCATTGCCATCAATTTCTGAGGCTTTATTATATACTCCAAGACACCTGCTAAGCAAAAGTCTTTACAAACTGCAATTCCTCCTGAATTGCAAGCCTCTTCCAAACTCCAGTTTTCTCCTGAAAGAGAAGTTAGCTGCTTTTCTTCCTTACAAGATATTTTTAGTGTCTTTCTGCTCCTCAGTAGGAGAACAACCACATACTAGATTGCTCACAGTTCTTACTGCTCCCAGGAAGGTTAAACAATTTTCCTCTTTTCTTCAGTCGCTGCTCTTGCTGGTGCTGTTATGATAGGTGAGCGTGACTATTCACCAAAAATACATTTAGGCCTGGCAGGTTTGCCCAAACTTGTGTAAGTCTGTAACTATCTCAGCCTTATGACTTGATTAATGAAATAAAGATAAGTGTTTCATGGTCCATGGTCATTTCATGACCAGTGTTGGTGCAAGCAATTTATTGATTCTGCATGAAAGAAAGAGCTGAATTCATCCCATGTTTGTGTCAGTACAGAGCAGCTGAAGAGGAAAATACGGAATAACAGTTGCAATGACTAATGATGAGCTCTATCATTGAAAATTCTCATGAGCAGGATGTTGTTTAGTGAGACATAGCTAGAACTTACTTTGCCACTTCAGTTGACTTCCCTGATGTGTTGTATAGTGGGCCAGATATTCAACTGGTTTCTGTGGCTGTACCTCCATTGATTCAACCTAAGTGCTCAGACTCACCATACCTGAGGATCTAGCCTATAGCTTTTGAACCATCATTATAACTTCTGAAAGTTGATGTATGCTGTGTTTAGAAGAAGGGGCAGGAAGGAAACACTGAAAACATTTACAGTGAATTTTAATATTTTCAGCCAGTCACAATGAGAGAATGATTTTAAAATACACTAATTAGTATATTCATTTGTGTCTGAAATATTCTTTAGCTTGTTTCAGTCCCATTTCGTCCTTTCCCAGATTGCATTTATTATTGTTTGTATGTAAAATCCTTGGAGTCTTTTGACTGTAAAGAAAGAAGAACTAAATGTTGACATCTGATAATTACTTCTATTCTCTTGAAAGTCATTTTAGCACAAGATGTAGTGGTTTGTCCACTGGATGGAAAATGAGTTTGGAATATGTTAAACTAAGGAAGAAGGACATATGACAGAGTATGAATAGAGTATTCTCTCCCATAGAAACAGAAACTCTAGCTGCAATGGCTAACAGACTCAGGGAGTTCAGACAGAGCGTGCAATGTGGAAAAATTCAGCTGACTGAGGACAATGTATGGATGATCCCTGCTCTTTCTTTTACTGCCTCAGACTAGAACCAACAGTCAGATCTCTCCTGTGGATCTGGACCAATCATTCCTCTGATCCCTTTCCCTTTATTTAATTCTGAAGGCATTGAAAGGCATTCAAGGCATTTCTGCCTTGAAAGTTGTGAGATGCATCATGCCAGATTTTGATGAGTGCAGTCCCTACTTCATGTGCATGTGGTCTGCCTGATGGAAGGGGCATGCCAGATGTCCATTAGTTTACCTAGATTAATTCTGACCAACCTCCAGGGTGAGTGGAAATGCTGGATAAATGTCACAACATCTCAAATTCCTGTCAGACATGATAAAACTTCAAGGAAATGAAAATATTTCCAGGACACTTGCTAGTTCCCATCTTTGTCAAAACACAAATAGATGAGTGATAACAGTGAGCAGAAACACCACTATAGCTTATTTTCACCTTTGCTTACTGATGTCCTCCAATGTATCACCCTGCTGCATGAAATGAATGAGAAAGTTGTGGGTAAGGGAAAAAAATATCTAGCTACAGAGAAGTATAGAAGGACATCTGCTCAAGTGATTTTAATGTGTGGATCCTTCCTTAAAAAGATAGGGAAAACATGTGCTTGGTTCTAAATGGAAAATGAAAAAAAAAAAAAGAGAGAGAGAAGAAATTCCTTTCATTTTTCTTTCTCTTACTGTATACATTTGTGTCAAAAAGTTAAAGATGGCTAAGAAAATTCAAATAATATACATCAGAACCAAGATATGGGTCTATAGTACCTAGTCACTTACTTATTTCATTTTGAATTATATAGCTGGCTATTTTATGTTTGGAGACCTGGACTCCAGCTCTGGTTTTCCTGCCACGCCACTGCCTGCCTTTCACTCTAGCAGACTCCTCAGCACCGGACCAGTGGTGAGGCTGGAAGTGTTTCACAGATGGTGTCCTGACCTGAAAAAGCAGACTCTGGGTTCTCTCTGGTTAGTCACCACATGGCCTCTCCTGTACAAATGCCTCTAGCCCTACTCTCCAGCCACAACCTACTGTACCTTGAAACTGAACTGTGACACTGAAATCAAAGGTCCAGCTAGTCAGTGGACTAGTGGACAGTGGTCCTGTTTCTCACAGTGTCCCACAGTAAACACTTTGGAAAAAAGTCTTAGAGCAGAGCAAGCATGGAGACAACCCTTACCCTGCCAAACTTTTGCAGCCTAGAGCAGGCGGTATTTTAGAGGCTTCCTCAGTAGAAGGTTAAAGCTGGAGCATGCCAATTAAATTACTCTTTAGGGGTCTATTCTCCATGAACCTATCTAGTTTTCTTTTTAACCAAACTATACTTTTGGCCTTCACAATGTCCTGTGTCAATGCATTCCACAATTTATGCTCTTTGTGAAAGATAATTCCCTTCTCTTTTCTTGGCCCTTGGGCCTGCTAATTTCCTTGGCTGTTCCCTACTTCTTGTGCTATGAGAAACAGCAAATAATAACTTCTGAATTACCTCCTTTTCTGCCACCATTAGACATATATTTATGCTGTAGCAGCTCCACCTACTTTTCCCTCCTTTCCCATTATCTCTTTTCCAGGCTGAAAAAAACCTCATTCCATGTAGTTTTTATACATATGTCCTGTGTTTTAGGTCTTTCTGATACGACAACTGGAAGGCCATCATGTGATGGCCAGATATCACAGGCATTCCTTCTCATGGTACAAGTGGTGCTTTTCCTGTGAAACTCAACCACGGAGAGCATCCATAGGAAGGTACACAGAATGGCTAAAGGAAAAAAGTTATGTGATAGTCTGAATGGCCTTGGAAGTCAGATCCAGGTTTTGGGCCATCCTTCCTGCCACAGGCCAAACCCTCCAAGCAGCTTGCTATGTCCTCCCTCCATGCAGCCAGGAACTTAAGCCCACCTCTCTACTACATTGCCACATTCCCTGTTTTCTGCCACAACACCCA
Organism: Tetrax tetrax; assembly: GCA_009806455.1. Lineage (NCBI taxonomy): Eukaryota > Metazoa > Chordata > Aves > Otidiformes > Otididae > Tetrax > Tetrax tetrax. Next base: position 427,042 of record WHYT01017060.1, read on the forward strand.
TATCTTCCACCTTCCAGATGGTGATATCATGAGCATGGAGGGAGAGACATGGACAGAAGTGCAAGCACTATTGCAGGACAGTAGTGATACAAGTTGTCATATTGTGAGGATGCTACTGTCAAGGGCATCCAAATGCTACTTGAAGGAAGAACTTTTTGTTCTCAAACAGCTGATGTCCATATATTTTACTTTTTTCCCTCCAGTCCCTCTAACTTAGTACTTCTCTTTGTACAGAAAATGCTTCCTCATAGCTTTTTCAGCAGTGACGTGGGAGCATTAGTCCAGTCATATTTCTGTTTGTGAGTCAAAGCTACTCAGTTAGATCTTCACACTATGTGATGGGTAATCCTCTCAGTATCCAGTAGTTGCTGTTAAAGTTTTCTCAGAAGGAAAGACAGTGTCATCTCCTGCTCTGCTTGGCTCTGCATACCTCCCTCACAACTGTTAACCCTACCTGCACACCACAAGCTGTTCTTTAAAAAAAATAAGAATATAATCAGAAGTGCAAGCTTTCCTACAGGAATTTTGGATAGATCACATTTACAAGACTGCCATGAGATCTGGGCAAAATATACTTTTGGTCTGGACCTAGACAAGTGGTGCCCTACAGCATAGCTGGGTTTTTCAGATGAGCCATCTGTCAGTGCTGTCTAAATAAAGGACAGTGGATTCAAGTATTTACGTGGCTTACTGAATTCTTTGAGTGATGTCCACCCGTTATTATTATACGTACCTTCTTTCTGTGGACACAGATGCTAATGTTTGTGTTAGCTGCACTAAATTTTCTACTACCATTTATCAGGAAGTGAGCACTAGCTGAATTTGGGAGCAGTTCCAAATTCAGCCAAGGCAGTTTATTTTCCAAAGAAAACACTGTTGACAATGGAATTGGGGGTTAGAGACCTCATCTTCTAAGTGCATGGACAGATCCAAAAGTTGCTCCCTGAAATATGGAGCAAGTACACTAATCAGCCTCTACATACCATCCTAACACAGTCTCTGTGTATTTGTGTACATTACACAGTACTTTTTCTGATGCTTTTGAAAAAACTCGAGGTGAGGGATTTCGGCAGTTCACAAGGTTTAATGTTGCATGGCACAGTCTGATTTTTGCAGGTTTATATTGGCCAATATTTATTGAATTTTATTGAAGAACTGTATTTTGTTTACATTCTGGCTGGGATTTTGAGATCCTTTTGCTGGACACCCGCGAATACCTTACTACTTCTAAAAGTACAGGTTGTACAAAGAGGAGCAATATGCAGCCTGTCAAAACCACGTTAAAGGGAACAGGCTGTTACTGAAACTCAAAAAGATCCAAGGAGTGGCCCAATCTTGCAATTTCGGTGGCACTGAGGGACTTTGCAGTATCTAATAACTCTTAGTAATTTAGCACAGAGCATAGGAGAAAGACCATTCAGCTTTCTGAAGTCTCCAGGAGCGCACAACGGCAATGAAAGAGAAGGAAGGACAAGGCTACAGCTGGGGCGCAACACCTCCTTGCCACAGCAGCAGTGCTTGCTGTATGTACACCCTCGATACCCAACTCACAAAGAATGGCAAAGAGCCTATCCTACCTTGGAGCCTCTCAAGGAGCAAAATCATGGCAAAAACAATGGGAAAACAGCCTTGAAAGCTTTTTCTTATTTCTTAAAATAGCTCTCCCCGTGTGCCTGCTCCCTCGCCCACCTCACCACTTTTGGCAGGGAGCTAGCTGTAGCGTGTAATTAAAGAGGGACTTTCATGCTGGGACAAACATGCAGAAATGAAAACATTTTACATTTTTCTTTGCCAGTATGTACATTTCTGAGTAAATATTATTAAAGATACTGACATGAGCAACAGAGCTTCTTCCCTTGGAAGCCAAATGACTTTTTTCTGTTTTTATTCAGCAGTTAACAAGGTCATATCTGATCACAGTTATACCAATTGAGTAATTATTCCCTGACAAAATTATAAGGCAAGGCTTACATTTTACAATTATCTATGAAAGGTGGGAAGGAGATGATATTGTGCAAATTAGAAAGAGCATTTGTCAAATGTCAGTCACTACAACATGTTGCATGGAAGGGAAAACTGGCTTGCGCTATTTTAATACTTGGCCTTGGCATTTTGATTTTTAAATTTAATTTCATTTTCATTTTGAAATCATAAAAGCTTGACACAAAAAAAAAATACAGTTTTAGAAGACTTTTCAAAGGAACATATACAGCAAAAATCCTTTCCAGAAAGAATTTTGCCTGGACAAGGGAATCAGAACAAGCCCTGGTCAGACTTATGCCAAACCCCTTCAGAATCATTAGTCTCCTCAAAGGATTTCCTTTATTTTCATAGTCTTACGGCACATCCCAATCTTCCATTTTAGTTTATTGCTTTTTTTGTGATGGGAAATCGTCCTTACACAACAGCATCATCAGTCATAATTTTGTAACTATCAGTCTGTATAATCAAGATTTATGTTTATAAAAATATTTATACTTCCTCCTCTCTGTTAGAAGAGGAAAATTATATTTTATAATTAGGCAGTGGCAACAAGCAAAATGTGTAATTGCGTTATTAGCATGTGTGAATTCAGAATAGGAAGCCCTGTGAAACTTTGCTTGGGAAAAAAATGTCCTGGGCTTGCACAGTAGGTGACTGTTAACTTGCCAGCTGTTGCCAGTCTCAAAACACCAAGACGTACCATATTAGTTCACTATGGGGCAGATTCATTCCTCAGCAGCGGACACTTAACCATTACTTAAATTTCACTGAAGCCTCTGACAGTGAAACATCAGCGATCCCTAGGCCTTTTCCATGTGATTTCCTTATATATGACCTTCCTTTGCAGATATGTTTGCGTAAAAGCAAAGGCACACATAAAGGAAGAAAAACTAAAATGTAGTTAAAAGAAAACAACATTAAACACATTTTTATTTCTGTATCTATACGTATTTATTCGTGCACGTGTATATCCACAACAACAGGCAAAATCTTAAATTCACTAATTTCACAATAAGCTTTATCAAAGATGCTTATTCATTAACCCAGAGATATTAAGGTATCTTCCAAAGCATTTCTTTATGGCTGCATTGAATTTTATATCCTTTATTACAGCACCTAAGATTAGAGAAATGGTTCTACTTAATTTTCATCATTTAGTGCTGCACACGAAAATTATAGTTTCTGTCTGTTTCTCTGATGGGTTCAGGTGCCCAAGGTGTGAGTAAGGGAACACGGCAGCGCCCAGCCATGCAAGATGCCTCCAGCTTCTGCAGCTGCAACTCACAGAAGATCATTGTGGCTAATGACATCACAAAGAATACAGATAAATCCTTGGTTTATCACAATAAGAGGCTGTAGTTCTGCAATATAAGAAGGCCTTACATTAGCATATTAGATAGACGATTAAAATCTGTGATCATCTGACCCTCAGGTAGTCAAAACATGTAAACCTTCACTTTAAATTTTCCTTCTATTCCCATCACCAGCACCCTTTGCATATGGCTAGAGTTAGGCATTTAAATGTTTTGCGATGTCCTCCTTAGATAATTTGCTAGTCTGCACACAAATCTGGTCACCAAATTCTAGCATAATGCTGGATAGTAGAGGTCTGACTGTTAATATGCTGATTTAATCAAATACTCCTGATCTACTTGCTTTCTTCAGGCACCCTACCTTGCTAGTCATCTAACTGGCCCACGTGAGTCAAGCAGTCAGAAATCTTGTTAGCCCAAACAGGAATGCTTAGATATGCCAAAAAAGATAGTCAAGAATCTTCATGATTTTGAAAATGATTAGGATTTTGACTTTTTTATCCTAGCAGGAAAAATACTTGAAAATCTGATGTTCTATATGACCTGGAAACTTCTATACATCTGTATTTCAGAGATGGCATTGATTTAAGGAAGTGAAACAGTATGAACTTCCATTGTTTCATCATTTTAGAGATAGCTAGTTTGTACAGATTCTTTTCTTGGCCTTAGAAAGCACTTTAGCAAGTATCCACAGGCTTTCTTCTTAGTCTTCAGAAGTGCATGTAAAATACTGTCTTTTACATAAAAATATTTCGCTTAACAAATGTAGCAAATACTACGACATGACAACTTCGGTTAAAAAAAAAGCAATCAAATGTAAATATATCATACTGAACCTCACTAGCAAGACGACATATGAGAAACTGGAGGGTGTCAGCCTCTGCTGTAAAATTAGTGCATTGAAAAAAGCTGCAATAGACAGTAAAAAGGACATTAATTTGTTAACAAAAATGAATGATCAATACTTTTGATCCCACTTATGCTATTATATGGGTTTGTTCCATAAAGATCATTGATCACTTAAAGAATCATCATCCCTGTTCTTATTTTGAGCATCTAAGATAAAAACAGGTCCTTCACATTAAAATTCCTGTACAGAGACTCTTACACAATAAGTACACTGAGGCTCAGTCCTTTGGATGCTGCTACCTTGAATAAGCAAACTCAAGTTTGTTTAAGCCCTAGCTTAACCAAGTGAGTTTCAGAAGATGGTCTGGAACCTGCATGAAAGTGGGTGCTGGTTTACCAGTGCGTACATTTGCAGTATGTGGCAATGTGTGTTACTTCTGTTCAAAAGGCTTTTTGTTTGTTCATTAAAACTTAACAGTTTCATAACTTTGGACATAAATATTCCAAAATTCCTGTCTTTTCTGACTTTAGAGAGATGTTTCTGAAGTTTTCCTCATAGTGAAATATCAATAAGTAATAAATGTCTGTTTCAGTTAAAACACATTGTGGTTAATAGGATACAGCTGTTATAATAGCTTGTGGGTACCAATGCGGGCATGAAGCCACCACTCTTAGAGAGTAGATTCATGACCAGTTTAGGTGGTTTTAAATGTGTGATGGTCCCAAAAGAGTCAGTCTTCCCCTCCCTCCACTCACAAATATTGAGAAAACATTGTTTACTGTGGGATTATTTTTCTGTACCCTCAGCTGACAAATATGATTTACCTGGGGTGGACAGAGCTATAAGTGTCCAGTGCAAACACCAGGATCTGTGACAAGAACAGCCACTGGGAATTCAACAGACAATGAAACACCCAAGAGTCTCCTGTCTGACCACTTTGTGCAGCTTGATGAGTGATTATCCCAGCTCTAAATTTGGTGAGCACTGAGTGAACTGTGTGGGTGGGTGGCAATCTCTGAACCCCAAAGAGAGTTTTGCTTTGTCTGTATCTGCAGTCCTTTGTCATGTGTGACCATAGGAGCCTCCCTTGGCCATACCTGCATCGACACCCAATGGGAGGGAGCTACCAGACATCACGACAACAGCTGGTGGCTCTTGCCCCACATGCTCTCTTGTAACCTCTCAGCCTGATCTGAAAATTCACTATCAGCAGTGTGGGATGGCTTCAGGTTGCCCAGTCAGGCAATCTGGCTCTCTTAGAGGCTTCAAATAAGTCATGTAAGTCACACATCATCTTCAGGCCAGACTTCACCTGCAGCATTCAACCTTCCTCTGCTGTCTCGTTCACCTTGACACTCCAGGTGTCAAGAGAGAATATGCCTTACCCTCAAACCTTTCAAATCACAGAATCACAGAATGGTTAGGGTTGGAAGGGACCTTCAAAGGTCATCTAGTCCAACACCCCTGCAAGAAGCGGGGACATCTCCAATTAGATCACGTTGCTCCAACCTGGCCTTGAACATTTCCAGGGATGGGGCATCCACCACCTCTCTGGGCAACCTGTTCCAGTGTTCTACAACCCTCCTTGTAAAAAAAAAAATTCCTAATATCTAATCTAAATCTACCTCCCTCTATTTTGAAACTGGATAGAAAAATAAACAGGAATAGAGAAATAAAGAGAAGCAGTGGCTTTGTGCTTGCAGGCAGCGTGTCAGACTCATACAGGTGCAAATGACTTCAAGGTTAAACTTAATTTGCTGAGTTGTCGTGAGGTTGGTCAGGTTAAATTTTGTGATCTGCCCAACACAAGCAATGTGTGGTTGACTTACCTGCTAACATTTAGTAGCTGTGTATACATATACACCACGCACAAAGACAGGTTTCTTCTATGACTATGTTGCGCTCTACTTGGACTTCAACACATTTCTGGTGACTGTTTTATCCTGGTGAAAAACATACTTCCAAAGAACTACCACAGGAGGGCTCCCACGTTTAAGCTTTCCAGATAGAACGCCTGTGCGTGTTGGCAATACATGCGAGGGGACCTTATGTCCCCGACTCTTCCCTTTAGCATTAGTGATGTCTTGCTCACACAAGTCCGGGAGCAAACAGTTATACTTAGAGCCACTCATAGTGGCTACTAAGAGCAATTAATGTTCTAGGTCATGCTGAAGCTTGCCCTCCATGACTTTCCTGTCATATCATCATTCTCCTAACTTACAGCATTTCCCAAAATTTGCAGGCTTGAAGTTCTTGGGAGCTAAGCTGGATGATGGTCATCATGGAGACCTGGAAAATGAGTTTACCTAACCCACTTTCACTGGCTCAAGCAATTTCTCTGCCTCAGGCAAATAAAATGCTAGTGCTTTATCTCCACTAGCTCCCTGTTATAACTGTGCTGATCACTCCAAAACTGCTGATTGAAACTGGAAGGAGATCCAGAAATGCCATAACCCACTTGTGTGTTCCATTTGTCCATGGGACAAGAGAGCCCAGCCGAAGGCTCTAGGCCAGTGTCCTCACAGTAAGGGTTAGCTCCACAGAGTGATTTAATGAAACAGTTTCTTGTCCAAAGATGTAGACACTAAATACCTTATTCAGAAAAGACACATTTGTTTAAAGACTAGGAGACAAAAAGCAGGAAAAAGAGATGTGGAAATGTGAACTTTTGCCTGTTTTTTTTTTTTTTTTTTCTTTATGAAAACTTCTAGCACATCTTAAAACTTCTAACACAAGAGCTTTTTCATTTCTTTCTCACTAAGTCAGTTTTTCTCTAGACTCAGCAAAACAAGCTCTGTTTATTAATGTCAGCTCGTCCCAAGATCTGGTTTTGCCAAGTCTTGAGCATTAGAAATGCCCTAAAAATCCTTTCCTTCTCATCTATCCTCCTAGCCTTCCTCTCCCACAACACACACAAGGCACTTCCTTCAGGTTTGCTCTGAGATCAGAGTTTCCTCAGGATGTTCAGCCTCAAAGCTTGAGAAACACTGCAACACATTAGTCACCTCCGTCACCACAGTTCCCAAATACACCAGCAAGCCAGACTTCCAGCTGATGCAATTCATCAGTATTACCTTGTCAAGTTTCACTGGAGACCTCATCCATGGTGTCCACTGCAGCAAACGACTACACCACCGCCACTCGCTGGCCTTGTTTTATGGGTAACTTGGGAGGCACTATGACCAAAATGAAAGTGTGGGAAACTCATCCCTTGTGTTTAGGGTCATCTGAATATTAATTTTTTTTTGCTTAAAGATACAGATAAAAAGAAGGGTATGTGTATGCCTATTATTGAGATTTGTAGAAAAGTGAACAAAATAGTATTATTCTATAGGAATGTCTATTTGCCTTTTGTGTCCCTCATTACCTAGCAATAATATAAGCATGTGCATGAAAAGTCAACACAAGGAGTACATACCAAATAATATTTACTTTAGCATAATCATGTGTGAGAGCTCTGCATGACATATAATTACCCAAGAGGAACTAATTTTTTTTTTTTTTTATGTCTTCTCTGGATTTCCAGGTTTTGAATGATGCTTGTAACAGTACAGTTTGTTCGGCAGATCTATGGTGTCATGAAGCAGGGCAGCTCCTATGCCTCATGGCCCAGGCTGAAGGGTAAGGACTGTACGTGTTGCTTACGCAGTAATGATATTCATGTTCCTCTAAGTAACAACACATTCGCTTTCACAGTACATGCCAAAAGATAACTCTAATGCCATGGTGAAATTCTGTCTAACTCAATTTTCACCTAAATCAGTACAAGTGAAGAGTGAAATCAGGAGAGATACATCAGGGTAAATCTAGTAGGAGTGAAAGGGGAAACATGTCCTTAAAAAAGTCTAATTAGCTTCCTAACTGAAGCTCAGCTGTGTTTTCTGCTCCTGTTTTCCTCCCTGGATGTGCAAGTTAATATATTTCTAAATAATTTTCCAGAGAAGTTTTGTTTTGTTTTCCACTTTCACAGAATGGTCAAATGGATTTTCCTCAGACATTCTCCCAGAAGCCATTGGCTGAGCTCAGTGATGGAAAATTTCAGCCTAGAAAGTAGAAGCTTTCAGAAACTTGGGAGGGAGGGAAAACACTGGACTTGGAGCAAAAACTGTTTTGCAGCCTTAACTACAATACTGCGTCAGCTTCTGTGTGGATGCTGTGATACAGACATAGCATTCATTTACACATGCAATTTTTGAAGCTGAGGCAATCGGTGTTAGTTATGTTATTGACCAGTAACACAAGAAAAACAGAAGATGCACACATCTGGGATGCGCTACTGGCCTGATTTGACTCACCAGACTTTCTCAGGAAATGCCTGAGCATGTTTCATTCAGTAGGTGCAGCTGGCATGCCTGGACGTAGCTCACCTCTTCTGTTTGATGTGGCTTCCTAGGGCTTGCACATCTTTTGTATCACATAGGCCTGTGGGTGCTCAGGGCAAAATAAAATTGGCTGATGATTAAATGGGAAGCATATGCAGTGGCACCCTTCAAAAGTCCTCTGGTACTATAAGAACATACAAATCAGGGCCCTAGTGACTAACTCATTTCTCACAGTTCTTAGCCCCCTGTAGCCACATGATGGCACACAGGATGAGAAAGAGCAAGTCTGAGGCAAGAAACTTCATAAACACTCATGGAATTTATTTATCTGCGGGGACACCATCATTCATTTCCTGTATGAGAATCAAGAGTGATCTAGCTTGTCGGGGCAGGCAGCAAAATCACGGGGAGACCTCCTAGTTGTGTGACGTAGCCTTTCTGGTTTGCTTTTGACCATCTGTGAAACACTTCTGTTGATATGTAAGACAGGGCTTGCTAACATAGCCTTAACAATTTGATTGCAGCTCACACTGAGCACCTACACCGGTTCGTGTGAAAGAACTCTTTCGACTAATTGTGCATAAGTAAGTGCCCACAGAGTAGCAATTACTATGTCTTCCCATGCTGTATGCCAACTATTGCTCCCTTAGAGTACCACCAGCAGCTCAGGAGAAGCCAATTTGCTGCTGATGCAGTTTGCAGCAGAAAAAAAATAGCTAATCTACACAGAAGTAACCTAAAAATGAGCTCTAACCTGCTAAGTGGCCAGGCCTCCTGTGCTAGCTTACAGCTGGGACCAGAAGATGCCAAGATGCTCTTTAGCTTTTCAGGTTAGTGAAGTGGTTTTGGATTCTGAGTAGAAGGTGGTTATTTTTTTCTAAGCTTTGATCTGCAGTGAAAAAAATTCTTCTCCATTTTAAATTAAAAAGGTCAGAATATCTAACCATTCCTTTGAGAATAGGAGAGGAATTGATTCTTGCATAAAAGTTAGCATAAATACTCAGAGAAGAGAAAATGTGTGTTCCCTGCTGTAGCTGCCTGTAGTTGCTCTTCCCTTCTCTTTTCCATTAGAGGGTGCTCTGGCTTCAAAAATTCGTCAACCCAGGGTTTCTGCTGTCAAAGGGTTGCCTTCAAAGCAGGTCTTCAAGTTAGGTGGTCCAGTCCAGTTGCTAAATGCTAAGCAAGGTAGGAGACAGCATGATTAAACAAGATAGCATTACTTATTTTCCCTGCTGTACAAGTCAGGAGCACTGCAGACATTAAAGATCAAGAGGCAGCAGCTGTGTAGAAACTGTTCTCCTTGGAGTCTCTCATTACACAGACCCTGCACAGAGCCTCACCAACAGGCTAAAACCACTTTTCACAGTTTAGTTCTTTCTCTCTTTTAAAAGGGAAGACCAAAAGGACTGTTTACATTTGCATTTTAAAGTTCATTTATACAAAAGCTTTCCACTTTGTGCAGAAGATTGGAAAGAAGCTGGATCTGATATTTATAGGACTTTACAAGTAGGTGCATTTTAAACGACCCCAATAAAGCACAAACAAGCACAGAAAATTTTTCTACTGTCACATGAGTAATGATCACTCAATGCAAGCTATTCTACGGAAGAGGAGATGCTTGATCCCCAGCTGTCCCTCCTGATAACCCACATACGGTAACCTTCTTCCCACAGAACCTTCCATCTAGAAGGCAGCGGATTATTTGTGGAGATGCTGGCTCTTGCACAAAAAGAGCAACACAGCCACTTGCTACAAACTTCCTGCGGCAACCCATTTCATTCCTCTCTTCACTTCCGTTCTCCCTTCACTGTTTCTGTAGATCATGAAAATTGCCCTCAACTGTCCTCAACAGCTGGCCTTCCTCTTCACCCCGGCACATGGTGTCACAAAGCCTGTAGTCCAACTCCATCCTGACAGTCTGTATGGGTGCATTTTTTAAGTGCTCAGACTTGAATGATTTTAAAAGAAGATAGCAACAATAACAACTGGAAGTACAGTGTTGGCTAAGCACTGTCAATATTTGTGAATCTTACAGCTAAACATGTCTGCATCTGCCTCAGAGAAGAGACAGTTGACCCTTCAGGCATTGGGGAAGGCTCCCCCCTGCCCCAAGATCCAGCTGCAGACTAAGGAGAAACAAAACTCTCCCACCGCTTCAGTTGCAGGCTGCTGCATTTACAACTGATACTGGCTATGATTTCTACTAGAGTTTAGCAGCAGCTGTGCCCCCAGCTGGGACCTTTCAGTTTCTATTTTTAAAATCAGTGAAATCAGGAGCATATGGGGCTTATAATTTACCATGTATTTTTAATAACAAAATCCTCTCAGCAGTGTATCAGACTGTAATTCTATGATGGAGATGCTTTGCTCCATAGGATATCCTTTATCAGGGCTTAATGTGCCTGATTATACTGGGTGTGTGACATTCTCTGCAATTTGCTATCATCAAAGCGTGCAGTATATCACACAAAATCCTGTGCCATACACTGTTTGTTCCCCAGGACCAGGCTCAGAAGTGAGTAAATGATAATAGCTTCTCCCTTCTGAGCAAAATTGGAAATTGTGCATGACAGCCAGTTACCTCCAAGATTCGTTGTTATTCCTGTGTTATGACAATAGTTAGTGAATACGATACATTTCGATTTATAGCACTTCTGTGCTATGCTTAATACTTAAGCAGAGCTATATATTCAGGAGGCAACTGTTTCCAGCTCGAAGACAAAACTAAATAGGAGAATGAGGAAGAGAAAGAATGTAAGTAGTATCTGGCTAGGAGTGAGAAGAAAACTGAGATGGATGACAAAGGAATAATGTAGGTGATACAATTTTTGCTTGGCATAAGCAAGAAAACAAGTCTTTGGGAATTACAGAGTCGTTTCATATTGTTCTTGTTTTCCTCTTGCCCCTTAAAACCAAGACCACTTTTCTTCTTTTCAGTAGAAGTCTAAGCTAAATGCCCTATAGCCTAATCTGGATGTCCATCAGAACAAGCCGTACTCTAATCTTTGCATTGAAAGGTTTGCTGAAGTGAGGAGAGTTATACTGATGCATAGCTGGTGAGAAATGCTAGAATGGCAAATCTCACAGGTCTTGAAATAAGGTCTTGAAAGGAACATGGCAGTTTCACAAATGTGCTTTTCAAGCACCTTTACTTAAGCAGGTAAGCAACTAACTATACAGCAACCCCACTGGTGTTCCCATGTGTGTAAAGGGTTTTTTTGGGGGGCCGAAGGACCTTTTTATGTCAATTGCCTTCCATGTGTTAGCTTTAAAAGTCACTCATAGCTTTCTACATTCTGTCCTATGGATGCTTAGAAATCCTAAGTAGGCTTATGACATTCTGTTTATGAATGAACTCTGGCATTCAAAGAGTACCCTTTTCTCATTCATTTTACCTTATAAAGATCTAGTGGAATCGGGTAACCCTTCAAGATTTCTTTCAAGGACTATCCATCCTCCTTTGAAGTGCCAACACAGGCTTCTTTGGCATTCTCTCTGTATTTGCTGTTGGACTAAGCCATCAGCTTAATGGGCTTTCATCTTCTTGGAGATATTATGTAAATTAAAACCTAGTCCAGTGTCCATCACTGGTGTACTTGATGATTGCCTTATTATCATTAATAAAAGGAAGCTCAGCTGCAGTTGGTGGTGATCTACTTTAATGACCAATTAAGTTCATATTAAGTTTCTCATTAGTGTTCTTATCACACTACTACAGTATATTATAATTGTTGTTGTTGCTGACTGGGATGGGGAGTGGAGAAAGGGATAGAAAAATCCTGCCTACCTACCTGCATAGTTGTTACTTGTTGTGTCCCATTTATAATTTCACATACTACATTGCAGGTGACAAGAATAAATGTTCAGAATGATAATTTTAGGGCCTAAGGATCTGTGAAATGATCGCTTTGACTTAGTGGCTTGGGAATGAATGAGATGGGAATTGAGTTCTGTTCTCAGGACCAGGATGTCCTGGCAGGACAGCTGAGGGAAGCTTGCTGAGCTGCTGCTGAGCTCATAGGTATAAAGAGAAGCCAGCATCTGAGATAGAAAAGCCAGCACCTTTCAACAGCTCTAAATTCATGCGAAGCAAAATGATGTTAAATAGAAAAGCCTGGATCCTGTTTGCAAATGCCAGGAATGGGACAAAGCCAATGAGAACTATATAGAAAAAGCTACTGAGCTGAACACCCCTAGACCTTGGAGCTAGAATTGTTTTCCTGGTGCAATCTTTCTTCCTGTGAAGCTTCTATGAGTGCAAACTAGTTTAACCCAAAGGTTAACTGGTGTGAAATAAATAAGTCCTCATAGCATCATATTTGGCTTCTGCTCAGTCATCAACTTCTCTTTGTGTCTTATTTGCTTCTCCTCTCATTTCCAACTTCATTGTTTTGTTTTTTGTGTTAGTGGTTTTACCTTTCATACTCAGCCAGTTATCTGCAAAACTCACTGCTAATAACTATCGCTGTTTAGGGCAATGTCTGTTTACAAGTGAAGTGCTCATCATCTATAGCCATATTGTCAGCTGAACTAGTAAACAAGACTCTGGAGAAGCAGATCTAGCATTTAGATCATTAGAATGTTCTCCTCTAGCACTATATGATGTAGATACAATCAACACGCTTAAAAGACCGAGCTGTAAACTGAAAAGCAGCATGGCTAATAAAGTCCTGTACTTGAACCTGCTTTGGCAGTGGGATAGAAAACATTACTTAATAGGGCTTTTCCATCTCTGGTTTCTAAATGCCCCATTGATTTCGGGAAATGGTGAGTCAATAGGCTAGCAGATACTTCTATTTGTCTGTTTTGCTTGCTCTGTATCTCTCTGTTACTCTGGGAATAAAACAAAAGCCCAAAACATATGGTACAAGTAAGGAAACACAGAAGTCAAAGCCAAATGAGGTTAAATAAAAATTTCTTATAACAAGGTTTGGAAGATAATGACTTCTGAGCTAGTTTTCAGGTTGTCTGGGGGATCTAGATGAAAAGTTATTTCTTCTTCCTGAACCAGACACATGGTTCAGAAACAGAGTTTTCATCAATGTCAAACACCTTTCATATCAAGACAGCAAACTGACTGGCTTTCAAACCACAAAGGCAGCATCCCACCCATAGCTGGACATACATGAGGATTGCCTGATTTTCATTAGTTAGGACAGGAAAGTGAAGGATTAGCAGTTGGAGTGTTAGTCGAAGTCCTGGGGTACTTTGTGTATAGAGATACACAAAATCTTGCCAATGTGTGAGAAGCTTTCTTCTGGTGTTGAAGCCTGAAGCTTTCCTACACAGAGATTACCAACTGGTTAATTGCTCTGACAAACACAAACCTACTAAGAGCTAAGAAGAAAGTAACCTAGTTGTTTTCACTTTTTGACCTGAGGTAGAAGTTCAGCTGATGTTCCTGGCATTGAATCAGTTTCAAAACAGCCATCTTCTGTGTCACATTTACAGTGATGTTCCAAGAATAAAAAAAAAGACAAAAAAGCCCACCCATCTCGTAAAACATGATTTTGAGGTGATTAAACCCTCTGGTAAGAGAGAGAAAGATGAATGGAGGTTGAATATTGGGACAGAGGCTTCCAAATGTCAGAAATGCTGGTACAAAAGAAAGAAATTAGACCAATGCACCACTTTCTTATGTCTTCCTATGCCAGGAGAGGCTATGGCTGTAAAGAAGCAGTGGAAGGGCAGGAGTATTGAGGAGACTCTGAGCAAAACTGTGAATGTGGATGTGTGCAGCAGGCAAGGCAGCACATGGCAGAAGGCGCCAAGCTGCTCCTGTCAAGCTGGCACATCCACATGGCACAAAGCCTTTCTGTGATACTAGATCAGGTCCAGAAGTATGGCTCAGCAGCCCTACCTCTCCTGCTCGTTCCATGGCGCGGTGAAAATAAACCCATTGTACCACTGAGGCTGAAATGCTGAGCCATTATTTTTCTTTCATAATGTCCGTTTCCAAGCTGGCTATGTTTCTGTGCCAGGGATAATGTGGGTAACATTCACTGTGAAACACTGGCAGCGGGTCGTTTTCTAGGAGGCTTCTTTGCTCATTGGCAAAGAGAAAATACCTCCTTCACACCACCACGCATACCCTACCACAGGAACAAAGAACAGAGCAGTGCCTTCTCCATACATATGTTTGCCAGGTCAGTCCTTTAAAGGGCCTGCAAGCCCCTGGGAGCACCCAAAGCACTGCCTGGAACACGGTGTATATCCTAGCTTACAAGATGCATCCATGCATGGATGTGCAGTCCTCCCACCAAGACTGTGTGCCTGCAGCCTCTTCTGAGCCCCCGTCCCAGGAGGAAACTGTTCCTGGGCTGCATGCCCAACAAAAGCCTCCAACAACACAGCGTGACCTCACCAGGGAGTATGGACAATGTCACCAACTGGTTGTAAACTATGAAACTGGAAAGCAGTATCCCTCTTCCTCCACATTCCCGCTTCCACCCCTGGCTCTGACTATAGTATCACTTGAAGTGGGTCAGCTCTGTAAAACAGAGCTCTGCCTCTCACAACAGAGGCTGAGGAGGAAGGGAGATGCGCTGCATTAAGCCTGTTTAGAAAGATCAGAGAGCAAGGAATATTAGGATATTTTGTTTCCTACCTCCCTTTGTGCGAGTAAATGAGGTCTAAATGGCTCCTGAGAGGGCACAGAAGACCTCAAGTTAAGCACTTTCCAGAAAGTAAGCAAGCAAACCCCCCTACCCACTCCCCTCTCCAAGTCTGCCTGTTAATGTAAATTTTCAGGAATTATCCTTTTAAGAGATAAAGGGGAGAGAAGGAACAGAGAATATGATTGTGCCTTGCAGCCAATTTGAGAGGGGAGCTGAGCTGGATTTGGAATAATGCCAATCTGCTGGCTCAAATTTCACCTGTAAAAGCCCTGTAGACATTAAAAAAGCATTCATTATCCACTCAGACACAAAAAACTCATTATGCTTTATTTTTCCAATCCTGCTAACTATGCATGAACTGTTCCTGCTGAAGGACAGTATTACCTGCTTCTTTCAGATTACTTGCCGATCACAGCAGCTCATGGGGTTTTGTTTATAATGAGATGGAAGGTTCTTTGACTGGACTTCTCCCAAATGACCATGGACCTACATGTGTGGATTCCTGGTTCCTTTTTAAAGGGAGCAGCTACACGCATAAGCCCAAGGTCTGCTCATCTCTCCCAGTTCTTGGGACGTTCAACTAGAATCTGGTAGCCCCTGAGTGAGGCATTTTCCACCATTTCTGTGTGTAACAAACCTTGTGCTGACTATCAAAGGATACTAAATGTTTTCCATAATGCGTTTAGGCATTTTTTTTGGTAGAGATTTGCTTTCTGCATAGTAAAGAAAGGTCTATCTTTAACTTAATGATGAATGTAGACATCCCTATTAAAAGGCTTAGCTGAACCCTATAATTAGATTTATTTCAGTTCTACATATACTTTTATTAGCACTTTGGCTTCCAGACGAAATTTGTTGTAGCTACCCTTAGCCATGACATCACAGCTGCTAGCATAGCAATAACCCCTAAGTTAGTGCTTTTCACTTAGCGAAGGCAACTTACATGTGGTGGTGAGATGCTACAATAAACTTTGGCAGTGGATTAGCAGGCTGCATCACGCAGGTGCTATACTGGGTGTGCTCCCTCCCAGTTGCTTGCAGGCTGAAACCAGGATCCTTGCAATCTGAAGACTGCAAGTCCATCAGATTACCCAAAGGAGTGCGTACGCAGGACCTTATCTTAGCTAACACCTGGATTTGTTTCAGTTAGATATCTAGTAAGAAATTTCCACGCAAGTTACACTATTCCAAAATGCCATCTTCTGTACATGCATTGTTCTGTGGCTGCTGTGCAAAATTCTTACACCAAAGCCATGCTAATAGGAGAGGAGTAAGTGTGTGCTATATGGCGATGAACTTGCTCTGGGGCCGGGATTCCCAAAGAGGTGGCTTAGCAAAACATCTAAACTCTTCCCAGGTTCCCGCAAAGTGAAAGCACAACAGAAACAGAGGGATAAGCCAGGCTTTTTTTTTTTTGCTGTGTCTAAAGTTCTCCTGCACTGAAAGGGTTTTTCTCTATGCAAATTCCTTGGAAAAGACTAAGACAGTAGAGTCAGATGGATACAGTCTCAGTAGATGAATCATGTCTTGTTTGGAAACCCAAATCTCAGACTGGATGGCTGGCAGGCCAGTTGGCTCCATCTGGTAAAAGAGGGTACCAAAGCCAGAGAGAAGTTGTGATGTGATGCTAAGTGAAGTGCCAGCCCTGCAATGAGGGGCTGTGAGACAAGAGTTTTCAGAGTGAATCTTCAACCAGAGACTGTGAGACTTGGCAGGCCTGGGACTGGCCCTGCAGAACTGTTGTAAAACTAGCCTGACAATAGGGTGTATAAAGAATCTTGTACTCCTCGTACTTACAAAGAAATCACCAGGCCTGGGCTTTCAAGGCCAGGTTGGATGGGCTCTGAACAACCTGATCCAGTTGGAGATGTCCCTGCTCCTTGCAGGGGGATTGGACTAGATGACCTTTAAAGGTTCCTTCCAACCCTAACTATTCCATGATTCTGTGATTCTATGATTCTTCAGCTCTATGGTTACTTGAAAGCTGCAGCAAAGCTGTCTTTGCATGTGCGTGCATCATGTGTGAGGATTAAAACAAATGCTCTTCAATCCCATGTTTATTTCTCCGAAGGGCATGGAGAGAAATGGCAAGAGAAGTCTTGAATATTGAGAAGTATTTGGAGCTGAATCCCCTGCAGACATTTCCAAAGGTTCTTTCCCTCCTTAGCTGCCTTCTTCTCCCACACTTGGCCTTTATCTGTTTTTCCTCTTGATCCCTTGAAGTATTTTTTTCACACAAGTTCCCATGCTGTACGCTTACAATGCTACAATTTAAGAGTGGGAGAAGACAGTTCCTATTTTTAGTTCTAGCATATAAGATGTTATCTAGGGACAGGTCATTTTGTCCTAAGTGATCAAGCAGAAAAAGGATATGGCAGCAAATAAAACCTTAGAAAGGATATTCATGTGGTTAAGGCATTAGCCTGTTAATTCCGGAGATTTGTGTTCCTTTTCCGGTTCTCCTACAATCTCCTTAGGCTCCTCATGGGTTAATTCCTGTTCCTCACTTCTCTTCCTGTAATATGGGAATAATGCTAACCTATCTAACAGCTTGGTGTGTTGAGGATAAATTAATTACTGCGTGACAGATTTTCAAACACATTAGTACTTACTGCCATAACAAAGCCTTTTATGTAAACAAATACCCCTGGGAAAACAAGAGGCTGGATTCAGAGGTTGCTTTTGAGGTAAATTCCTATACCAGCACTCCCACCATGGGCACACACCCACACTGAAGGAAAAAAATAGGACAAATGTACGGTTTCATGCTTTAAAGATCTTGAAAATCAGCCAAATCTATAAAATGCTAAGGAGACTTAATGCAATACTTGCACATCCTGGGGCTAATTCTCAGGAATGCTGAGTACCCTCTGCTCCCCACTGACTCTGAGTTGTGGGCACTCAGCAAATTCAACTGTAAAATAATCACTTAGTGAACAAAAGGCATTTGAACAAAGCCTTATTCCTCAGCCTGCATATTTTCACAAATGCAAACATCCTTACCATAAGAAGTTCCACCAAGCTCAACTGCTGTAGCATCTGCATGGTAGATGCAAAACTTGGAGATCTGTAGCTTAAAATACCAAGAAACATAAAGATTATAATCTCTTTTCTTCCTGTTTGACTTTTCTCCCAACCCAAGAAAGTGTCCTTCTGTGGCTCCTAAGAACACACTCAGTGAGAAAAAAAGGGTGAGAGTTTTCATATTACTGTCTCCAGTCTCTAGGATGGCCTTGGGCTTCCCATTCCCTCTCATGTGCATCCCTGAGTCCCAAGAGCTTCAGCAGCACGTGAGTGCACTCCAAAAACCACTGGCAGACGGGAATCCTTCTTCCTTGCAGCAGTTTTTCTTTGTAAGGTGCTAGGTGAAGAGCGCTATTTTCTACCCAGTCAAAACTAATATGACAGCATTGAGTTGGGGAGATATTTGGTCCTTTCTCAGAAAAGCAGCTGGTTTGTTTCTACTTGAAAATGGAACTTAATTCCTCTCTGGGCTGAGACAGCTTTTAAAACTCAAGTAACAATAACACCTGGCTTTTGGGGATGTGATTGAACCAGTGCTTCCCTGTCTGAAAACATTTAGACTTTGAGGAAGTTAACATCCAGACCTGTGCTTCGTGTATAACCGTAGTTAAATGTTTCCTTTGAGGGTGTGTGGAAGTTGATTTTATAGGTGCAGAAGAGGCACCAAGGTGCGACGGTGTGAACTGGTAACTGGGAAAGCGGTGTGCAACCGGTCTCGGCCACACAGAGATTGATGGGCCAGAAGGCCAACGCGACACCACAGCGGGGTGCGATGTGTCACTGCTCCCCTCGCCGGCAAAGTGTCCAGCCAAGCCCAGGAGGATCAAAACTTGAAAAACAAGTCAAAGTAAATTCCAGTCTGAAAGGCACACAAAGCTCGTGCCCAGTACGCAAGCCCCCATCCTTCATCCACGCATCATGGAACATTTGCTTGTAGCAGCGCGCGCCGAGCGCGCAGTGCAATGAAAGGGAAATACCAGAGGGGCAGTCAACACTGCGGTCCCTGTTTGCCAACCAGGGCACGCTCTTCAGGCTTGGCCGCGTCACCACTCCTTGCTGGTGACCAGCTTCGCCTCAGACCCACCTCAGAGCTCTCTGTTATTTTTGGCGGGGCTTGCGACCCCGGGCAACCCAGCCCAGTGTTTGAGCTGTGCCCGGCGCGTTGCAGAGCGGAGAACACATGTTTTTTTGTTTCAAAGATATTGCTTAAAATAACTCCATCTCTAGAAAGTTGAAGTTGGATACCACCCCCTC
>WHYT01017060.1:465002-658825 GCA_009806455.1 Tetrax tetrax
TTTTTCTTTTCTGGTTTCTTTTTTGTTTGTTTGTTTGGGTTCTTTGGGTTGGATTTTTTTCTTCAGTCAGCAGCAACATACTTTTCTATCAGATGTAATTTTTTTTTAAGTTATGAAACGTGTATTTCATTCACACTATTTTCAAGTTTTGCATTTTTTTTTTTTAAAGTGATAACTGTTTTTTTGTTTGTTTGTTTTGGTTTTTTGTTTTTTGAGAACTTTTTACCACCTTCAGGAATGGCCTACACTAGAGACTTTTATTGGAACAATTATAGTATACGGGTGAATTTTCAGTTCAATTTTGATAAAAGGAGAAGGAATTAAAACTAAAATAGAGTTATATACAGGGCTATATATTTTCCCCAACATGTTTTTGGAGGATAGTAATATCTTACCACTTGTTTAGTAAAAAATACCACAACCTCTTACTTTAAACGTAGACATAATTAAAGTTAGGATTAAACTGGCTATGACAGGACTCTGAACCAGCCAGAAATTTGAGGGAGACTTGCTTGTATATTTTCCTTAAAGCAAGAATCCCCCCAGAACACTAGAAGGAATTTCAAAACTCTGGAGCTGGGATTTATAAGAATCTAAACTAAGGAAGGGATCTTTTTACAAAGTAGAGAAATAAGATCTTCAGGTTGACTTGAACAAAAGTAAAGGAATTTGACAAGAATTCTCCTGATGGTTGTGGAAGGTGGGCGTTTCTCTCAGGTTTGCTCAGAGCACAACATCATTTTGGCATGCAACGTCTGCTTCCTGGGATACAGCAGCTCTGCACAGACCTCTCTGGGTCTCTTGGAACAGTCCCTTTCTTTCAGTCACCTGGGAGGCCTGACTCAGTGTCTGCTCCCTGATCTTCTCAGCAGTTCATGAATTTCCCCCCCACTCAGAGTTGATGCTTGCAGTCCCCCTCCTCCATGTATCTGTTCAGATACTCTCAAGGAAGGAGCAATCTTACCATTCTCTTGTCCAGCAGTCAGAACAAGGAAAAGAGACAATTCTCCTTTCTATTGCCCAGCCACTCCATCTTAAAGATGTACACCAAGGAAGGCTGTCTTGTACTTGGAAATAATAAGTTGCCAACAAATAGAACAGAAATGCCCTGTCACAGGATAGAAAATTTTTTTTTTTCCTATTAAAATACTACACTCTACATAGAATCCAGTTTGGTGTCCCTTCCCTCTTTCTTCAGCTTCTGACCATTGTATCCTACCCTAAATATTCCCATCTTTGCAAGATATCTGCCTTTATAACTGGTTTACATATTGAGAAGTTCTTCAGGTGAGAAAACTGCACCAGTGCCTGTGTCATCGGATGAAAAATTGCAATGACATGCTATGGCGTGCTGCTTTCCTGCACCTAGGCTCTGAAGTCTGCCTCATACTCAGGTTTTAAAAGATATTGTTACGATACTTGGATTTTTTCTTCTTGTGTGGTAAAGATAGCATTGCACAAGAAGCTGTTGATATCTCAGCTGGGAAGGAGCAGTAATTGTCTTTGATCATCATGGTTGGGGCTCCTTGTTCCTGGAGAGTGAATGTTGCCAGATGTGCTTGACCTGGAGGATGTAGAGAGAAACTGAGGAGGGGCTCCTGAATGTAAACCAGCCAGTACAGCATGAGAGGAAGTAGTTAGCCCAGCCTCTGTTTCTGAGCCAACTGCATGTGATTTCAGGGCTACCTAGAGATTTAGCTTAAGTGCTGTCTTCCGTACATCAAAGAT
The DNA here is from genome assembly GCA_009806455.1 of Tetrax tetrax. Lineage (NCBI taxonomy): Eukaryota > Metazoa > Chordata > Aves > Otidiformes > Otididae > Tetrax > Tetrax tetrax. The sequence goes on from WHYT01017060.1 coordinate 466,731, forward strand.
GTGAATCCTGACTGGATGATATAGAGAGCCATTGCCTGCAATAGGATATACGCGTCCACTTCAGACATGCCAGGAAGCACATCTGTTTACTTAACTTTTTATGAAAACAGTTGGGATGAAGAGCTTCTATTTGACTGGGGAGTTATTTTATGTAGCTATTTGCTCATATTTATAAAAATAAGTACAAATGATGTGAAAAAAATCACTCTCTGGTAACAGAAGTTATCAAAATAGTCTTTCAAAGAGCTATGTGTAGCTACAGTAATGACAGTGACGCTACTAAGGATGCACAGCAAAACATAACCCACCATTGTTTGTTTCTAGGAAGTTACTTTTACAAACTGCACTTTCTCCTTTTTTTTCTCCTTTCTCCTCTTCCTTCCTTGAGGCCATCTTTTTCCCAAGACGTGAGCTAAGCTTTGCCAGGCTTCTAGGATGCTCATAAACAGGATACTGGGGAAGACTGGAAGCAGGAACACACAGCATCTCCCCAAGCAGAGGAAAGCACATCAGAAAGATGTATGTTGCAGGCTGTAGCTGATGTCAAGTCATTTAATGGTGAGGGTCCATGGTAGTTCAGAAGATGGAGGGAAGGTTCAGGGGACAGTGACTGTAGAGCAAGCTTCTGGCAGGACTTCTCAATACAAAGCACCTTCTAGGCCAGCGCATCACCAACTGCAGTGCTGTGCTACCCCTTTTTCAATATTCTGAATGCCACAGCCTCTATTTATGATTTTGGGCAGTTTACTTAATGCTGTAATGTTTTAACATCATATCTGTCTCTGGACACTGACAGAATAGTCATCTGGATGTAAGCTCTGGCAATTTGAGATGCTACTTCTCCCATGGATCACTCATCCCAGCATGGGGCATTGCTGCTCTGCGGCAGAGATAAAAGAACAGGCTACAAGTTCTTGCCTCGCATCATCTTAATCAGTAATCTATTATACTGCAGAAGAAGGAAAGCTTGCGTTAATATTTTGGACTCTGAAATGAGTCATCTGAGCCACGGACATATGCCCTATCCCACCACTCCTTCTACTTGGCACACTAAAGCCATCAGTGCACGTGCAGTGGCAAGGTAACCAAGTGGTGGCAGCTGGCTGCTGCACTGAATACACCATGACGGTAATAAAAGTTTTAGTGAAACAACACACTTTTCTTTATATCAGAACTGTTTTGAATAGATTTTTGGGAAAAGTAAAAAAGGTTATTGCCATCTTTCCAGTAGGAAAAAAAAGTTCATTTGTTGAGACGTAACAGAATTTTGGCCAGAAAAGAAGCTGTACTTATTTGCACAATTTTACTTGTACAGACACCCAGATACAGATGCTTTCATGGAAACTCTGACTACATGACAGTATTAATTTTGGCTGAGTCCTGACACTATTTTCAGAAGCTTTCAGAAATTTACAGGAAGTACCTTTCCTTTTCATTTATGTACAGTGTTATTGTTATTTTTATGTATTAAACAAATAAACAGAGATAGTTTTACTTTGCTTCTATTAGATTTCATGCTGAGAAAGGAGGTGTAGTGGAGGGGAGAAAAATCTTGGCTTAACTAGTTCAAAAACAAGGCTCGTGGCAACCCAAAAGTTGAATGCTCTTTCTAGAAAACCTGATCTTAAGAGCAGTGGTCTCCTCTGAGACTGCCTGGGCTACTGCTTGTGTTGTGGCAAAATAAACAAACAAACAGAGTAAAGTAAAGATGAGAGGGTCCTCTGAGATTCAAGTCTTTTGCTGTCTCTTTCATGAATAATGAATGGGGTGACCGCACAGACTTGGAAGGCCCTGCAATGCTTGAATCCGCTGCTGACTTTCAAGCGAGCAGAGTGCAGGATTATATGGGATTCACTGGCAGTATTAGGGAGTCAATTAAAGGGGCTTCAAGGTAAACCAGGAGTTTTTATTACTCACACAGAGGGAAAAAAAATTAACAGCTGCTCTTTACTCTCAGTGGTGGTATGTAAGCAGAAACTTGAATTATACAAGAGAGTCCTAAGAAACTCCTGGAAAGGGTGTCTCTCCAGCTTGGGTGTCCAGATCTGTCTTGAGACCCTTTTATGAGTATGAATTAAATTCTCAGCAGCTGTAGGGAAACTCTGGTTCAGCAGGCCCGCCTGAGGAGACCATATATCCCAAGGTACTTTCCCACTCACCTGGGTGGCCTCAGCCCCCTGAAAGGAAGACTCTTTCTACTGAGAAATGACACACAAGGTACATGGAGCACATGTTGGCCAGTACAATAATACAGGTTCTCCAGACATAAGCATGGCATGTTACACTGATCATGGCTTTTTGTTCTGTTTGCTCTTTGTGTTCTCTCAGCCTATTCCCAGAGCTCTGCAATTAAGGCTGTAAGGACTTAACTGGAGCAAGGAAAATGGGGACTTTCTTCCAGGCTACACATGGAATAATAGGAAGAGCTATTTACTAGCCAAAGGGCATTTTATCTTGTCCTTTATGCCTACAATAAAAGACAAGACAGATCCTTCTGAGTGCATTTTGTGGTTATAACATTGGTTACCCCTTTGCTGCCAGCAAATTACTTGGGTGTGGCCTCTGTTTCCCTATTTAAGATCCTTCTTTTCTGCTTCATTGCCTCCCCTGAGACAGTATTATCAAAACTTTAAAGATCATTCACGGACTTCGGATGTTTCTTTGTAATTAAAAAAGACCTTCATACAGTCTGTTCATGAAGGTAAAAGATACTATCCTTTTCTTAGCATGTGGAGGTTTATACAGTATTTGAGGTAGTTGTGAAGATGGAAGACTTCATAGAAGTGTCTTGTGCTGCAGAATTCGAATAGGTACTCAAAGGGTAGCAGAAAGAGAAGATTTCTGTCTCCAGTGCTGTCATGGTCTGGTACCTTTCATGAGCAGCAAATACATTTTTCAAACCACTATAAAGAATAAAAAGTCAAAGCTGATAAATATTTTAAAATATACTATGAAGGAAAGCCAGCATTAGAAACATACCATGAAAGAAATCCAATTCCCTTTGAAGCAGGCAACAGTATCATAAAGAGGGAAAAGTTTAAGAAAAATGGAGAAAACTAAATCAAGTAATTCATGTCTAAAAGAAAACCCAACCCTAGAGCTGAAACAAAAGGAGGCTGCATGCCGAAAACTGTACACGTTAAAAGAGGAATTAAAACAAAACCAAACAATAACTTTGCTCTCCACTAGCACAGAGCTTATTCTGACCACAGTGCTCTGTGCCTGGTGGGAATGCAGAACAATGGAGGGCTTTGAAGATTAACGGTTGCTGAAGTCAGGAGGGACTTGTGGACCTTCCACAGAAAATGAGTTATGGATCCTCAGCCAGTAAGAGGCCACAAAATGTCACTCAATATCAAGCCTAAAATATAAAGACTGAGACCTTAGATTTGTTCTGTTTTCAACTAACTGTAGGTTTCCCGAAGGAAACTAGGTAGCTAGATATAGGAAATTTACAATAACCAGGACTGCTATTTATGAAGTGAATCATAATGACTAATCCTGAATCCATTAGGCTGGCCTTAGTCTTTTTTTCCCAATTGCAAATGGAAAGGATGGGGGTTTTTTTTGTTTTGCTTTGTTTTTTTTTTTTTTTTTTGTGGTCAGAAATATTTGGCTTTCAGAAGAAAATCAAAGTTGCAGATGATCATAAAATTTTGAGACCACATTTATTTTGCTGAAGACCACATCATATTAGAAGATAGTTTTTTTAAGAGCTTATTTTTCCCCAAACAGATTCATCTTACCAACTACTGAGCTCATATGAATATCAGCTAAATCTCTCAATAGAGATAGCTGATTATTCATGTCTGCTGTGAAAGTAACAAGGAATAGTGGATCTTTGCATTACCGTTTCATGTTGCCATCAGGAACACCCTCTAACTGTAGAACAAGGTGATGGAATTTCATACATGCTTTCAGGTCCCAAGACCTTGGGAGAGAAAGAGAGTTTGTTCATCATAAATCTGAGCAAAGACAGAAAAATAATCAGCTTTCTCAGCTTTGTCAAAACCTATTCCCCTGAGGAAGACTAGCAGAAGTCCTATATGAAATGCTGAGCAAAGTCTCAGCAATACAGACACCACAATGTGACTCTGACCCACAGTTTTTCCCATTCCTGCTTCTTCTTTGTCCTGATGGAAGTCTGGGCTTTAGGGAACTGGCAATACTGAGCTGTAGATGGAGATGGCCGTGATTAAGCTGTGCAGTGATCTGCAGAGCAGCAGGTCACATGCTGGGTGATAATGAGCAACAGTTAATTGCTGGGTGCTCTGGAGGATGAGGAGCAAGTATAACTGTGTCAGGCTTCCTTCTTTGAATGAGGAGCTGACATTCACCATTAGTAAGAGGCTCAAATGCTATCATCTCTGTCACTAATCAAAGGTACACAGAGAGACACATTTTCTGCACTATTTCTATGACTTTCTGCTCTCTGAACCAGATAGATTCAGAAAAATAATGTTTTATGTTACCTGGCATATATCCATTGTCCACTTCCAAGAGACTATCTCAGGTGATGACAATTTTTGCTGAAAAGTGGTATGTAAGTTTTATCCTGAATCAAATGCACAAGGCTGGTGTCCATAATACACAATATTATTGCAAATTGGGAAGGAAACCAACTTTTATTTCTCAGAGCTTGCCGGCTGCCATAACATCTTGACTCCTTCCACACATTCCCTACACTGTACGCAGAGCCCTGAGTAACCCGATGCAGTGTCACAAATTAAAATAAGAAATACTGCTTTAATTAAAACACCAGAGTGAATTTGTTCAATAATTAGCAGTTGCGTTTGTTAGAAAGGTGGTAGGGTCTACTTTATATGTTCAGAAGACCACAGGCTAACATATACACTATCTCCCCTGAGGGCATGAAGTAAATTGATTCAGCAGTGCCACAGGTCATGCTAAGATTTATGGCCAAGGTCTTTAATGTATTTTTTGAATGAAAGACTAATACCCCTATGGTTTTCACTTCAAAATTTTTGGCAAGCTCCCTATTAGCTCCAGTCACATGCCAGCATGGTGGGCAGTACTTTATTCTAAGGTACTAAAATCTGTGATTAGGCAATGATTTATGGCTTTCCTTAAACTCTGAAGTGACTTTTTTAATAGGAGTATTTTTGGCTGGGCTAATTGAAGTAAAAGTTGACTGATTTATGATTTAATTTACAAAACCTTTTGCCACACCTTTAATGATGAAACCTCCTTCTTTTTTTTTCCACTGAAGCATATTTTCCATTACTGCTATGCCAGTATGGCATTAGAAAAGCAGTTGCCATCTCAAACATCACTGAAAGACTCCATTTCTTCTTGGAAGCTGTTTAAATTATATATTTAAACTCCTCTTTCCTCACCTCCCTCTCCCCCCAAACTGTAAAAAAAAAATTATTCCCTGAGCACTTGCTTGGAGCTTTACCTTCTATCTTGCATAGAGAAAGTCAGTGACATTAAGTCTTGTTTTATTCTTTTCTTTATAGAATATGTGAACTTATGCTCTGGTGCATACAACCAAGAGGGTTAAATCTTATGAGCAACCTCCTTAATAAACCACTTCAAGCTGCTGTAAATGCATAGCAAAGCTCTTGCTTCTCCAAAGTCAGTTTAGCATGGTAATGAATACACTATTGTGATTTACTGATGCTATGGTGTTATTTCTGAATTGAGAGGAGTGCACAGGCACAACTCCAGGCTGAAATTGCCAGTTCGTTTGGACTACAAATGAAGCTCTTGAAAGACAATCTTGATGTGGCAAGAGTCACTGGAGAGTGACAGTGACTCATCCCTTATTGTCCCTTTTCCTGGAAGCTGAAGCAGAGGAGGATGACATGGTACAGAGGATGCGGAGGTTAAAATCTCTTACTCCCCTACTTTAGTAGTGTCAAGTTCATGTCTTTTGAAAATCTACCCAAATCTTTTGGAAATCTACCTAGTTTTAAGTATGCTACAGGCATTTCAGACACTATGGAATGCAATTCTACTATTTTACCAACTTTTTACAGTTCAGTTCTTACTGCTCATCAACATTCTTGCTATAGCCTTTGACATTCACCATTCAACCAAGCAACCATGGAGATCCGTATGTTTCAGAAACTCTGACCTAAATCTGTTAGTTTTGTTTTTCAAAAGGATGTTTTGCGCTGTCAGCAAGCTAGCATTTGAAGCAGATTTCAATGTTGAGTAATATATAACAATATATAATATAATGTGTAATATATAATATAATATATAATTGAAGAATGGAGCAACTCTGGTCAAGTCAGACTCTCTAAAGTATATGCAGGACAATTGACAATATTTTGAACAGCACCTTAGTTTGTATCTGTAAAGAAAAGATAGCAACTATAGAGACATTCTCAGATGATAATCTGTTTTTTGACAGTAATTACTTTTGATGTACTTGCTGTTTCCAGCAATTTCTGGCTATTTCGTTACAGAACAATATTAAAGGTGTGAGAAAGGGAAGCACAAGATAAATGGTTTAAAAACAAAACTATAAAACATGTTATCTGACTCCTCTAAGGAAAGCTCCAAAGCTGTAAAATATGGGCCTAGGGGAGTGTTGAAAACAGAGATTTATGTCAGAATACCTTGCAGATCTTGTCAGAAGTCACAAAAAAAAATCAGTAAATAGAACTGTGACACACATCATAGTTCAAGGTAACGATCAGTATTTGGAGAAAGACAAGAGGACTCTGAGAGATTTGACTCTCAAAGATTCACATTCGTCAGACAAATTGTTACAGCCAGAAGGGACCATGGGCCAGCAAATGAAATTAATTTATTTTTAATGGTCCATTTTAATGGACCATTTTTTTTAATGGTAGAAAACCATTCTACCTTTGCAATAAAGCTACAGGGTAATAGAAGTTAAATAGGTGAAATTATAGGCTAACCCACACTGAAGAATATCAACTAAAAGTAAGTAACTTAATGGAAAACCCACCATTTCTAATATTACTTGGAGAAAAAAAAATGAATGATGAGTTAAAAAAAAAAAGAAACAGCAAGGGTTTGGTTTTTTTTTTTTTGCGAATTTACTGAAGCAGGACAGGGAAGACTTTCTTTGAAGAGTGTGGACAGGAAAGGACTCAGGTGTCCCACATTATGTTCTTTGTGACTGGAAAGGAGATGTAAGAAAGGTACTGTTGCAGGTAAGGTAATTTTCTTGGAATTGGGGAACTAATGGAAGAAACTACAGAACTGATACATAACCTGGTAGAACAGAAACCTTAATGTATGTACAGATACAAATAACTTTGGAATGCAGACCTCTATATGGAGCTATGGCTTTGGAGAAAAGTCTGGAGCCACATATTTCTCTATATCTTTTTTGCAATCCTATGCTAGCTACTACTCTTTGGAAAACAGAGCATCCACCTGTGTGCACACTTTTGGATAACACTATTGAGACACTGTGGCAGTAAAACACAAAAGCAGAACTTGCCTGTGAATATTTTCAGAGCTGAACAGCAAATAGAATTAGTAGATTTACTAATTGCTTCTGTTGGACAAAGGTTATACTGATATTTTAGGGAGAACTGAAGGTGTATACAACACCACAAGAAACTGCAAGAACTTCAGTAAACAGTGCTGGCTGGCTACTTACTTGACTGGATATAAATATCTCAAAAATTGTATAATTTTAATTTTCATTGTTAATTACTCTTTTTATGATGTTTGCCCTGGAAAGGAGTTATGTGAAGACACTGCACCTTTGCAAAGCATTGGTGTGAAGTTTTTGGAAGCAGCTATGGGAGGTTCCTAGCACACAAGAACAACAACAGCTCAGACACTGAGTGAGACTCCCAGTCTGTATTTACTTTGCAGGTATCCTTGTATCCACCTTTCGGTGGGTTTCTTAGCTGTACTCATTATGAGCTCAGTTAGAAAAGTAAAACTCAAAATCAACTGAACTGAACAACTTAAAGATCTATCTGGCTTATCAATGTTAGTGAGATTTTAAAATCAGATTTTCTGGAAAGAGCGGTCTCAATTACTACACAATTACATGAGAAAACAAAGTAAAAAAAATCTTCAATATCTACATCCCTTAATTAATGTCCTCAGAAAGTGCTTCAAGGATAAAGAATAGAAATGTCTTACTGTGTGCATTCAGACAATATCTTTGACTCTCTTAATATGGTAATAATTGAACCATTTTCTCAAACTTGGTATTATTTACAAAATTAGACTTTAGGAAGAAGCATACCTTGAAGATTTTTGCTTCAGTCATTTTTAAACTTATTCATGGAGAAAGGATAGTCTCTTTCTATGCTTTTTTTTTTTTTGTGTAACGTTTCAAGAATGATGGGATGGAAACACATTTCTTTATGGCATGATTATAAGTTTAGAAAATGTCAGTGGCAGAGAAGAGATGTATGAGCATCTAAAAATAATATTAAAATGGACTTTGGAACTTAACTAGAGCACATGTTCCCTTCACTTGTTATATTTAACAAAACAAGATTTACTTTAAAGTATTGCATTTACCTACTTCTTCTATTTAGAGATTATTCCATGTCATTGCAGATGTAGGAGAAAAAGGGAAGTACAGAACAGTAGCATTGTAAGGACGAGTCAAAAAAGGGGCTACATAGCTCAGGATACTTCAGGGACAAAAAAAAAACCTGTAGTGCCATCAGATAGAAAGCTTTAAGCTTGTTCTTTGAGCAGTCAGGAGCAGAATTACGTTTAACTTTGATGCTGTTACGACTTCATTCTTTCCAGTCAACAGCTATGTTCAGATCTCAGATTTTCAACGTAACTTTTGCCCGAGTTGGTAATTTTGAAAGTTCATTGCAGACACTCTGCAAGCCAATTTCTTACCTATACATTACCAAAATTGCACTTGTTATAAGACCTAAACAAAACTGATATTTTTGTCAACTCTTTTCCAGCTCTTACTAAGTATATTGGAAATACTGCATAGAGGGAGAAAAAAAAGGAGACTTCTGATCGTAAGATTTTTTTTACTGATGACAAGGAGAGCTGATAATCAGTCAATATTTTCACAGGACTGTACCTCCAGTGAGTGGAACAAATCACAAATTTTCCACCCAAACAATTCAGTTTAGGCTTTTAGGGAAAATTTTATGTCAAGTAAATAAAAGTGTTCATCAGAAAGTCACAACAATATTTTTTTGAAATACAGTTTTAAAAAATATAGTTTAAAGAAATGAAAGCTTCTGGAAAATTTGCTGAAAATATCTTAAAATCTTCAGAGAAAACAACAAAAAAATCTCTTTTATATGCACTTTTAATAAGAAGAGTCATCTCTAGTAAGAGGCTTTTTGGGCATTCATGCAGCTACAGCGGTGTACCTCCCCAGCACACACATCTGGGCAGGCACAGGCAGATATAGCCTTGGGCAAGACACACATTCGTATCAGAGGGCCACAAGAATGCACAGAGCATCGGGTAGTGCTGCAGAACAAGAATTACAGTTCCTGAAGTCTCTGTGGGTAAATTCACAGCAAGGCTGTTTTGCACAGTGTGGTGTCTGATGACACTTTTGCCGATAAACCTTATCAGTACTGTGTTTACCTTAGAAACTTCCTCTAGGATACCTACAAGCCTGTGGTTACAGCGGATAGAGATTTCTTTCTTATCTAGACTTTCACTGGTCCTTGGAGCACACTAACTCTTGTTTTTTTTCTTTCTTCTTTTTGGTGTGGGTCCTACTTGCATTGTTAAGAGTGTGCCCAGATGCTGTGAAACAGATATGCAGTGAAAGGAAAAACATAACAGCAAAGGCATCTCTATGTATTTGCAAGCAAGTGAAATCTGTATGAAGGCTTCTTTGTAGGCAGTTCTTCCGTAAAGGCTTTTATAGTTTTCCAGGGGAGGACTAATTCAACAATAGTTTTTATTCCAGTTACTTCCATGCTTTATCTGTGTTTAAGATGAAAATTTGCTTGGAATTTAGAACCTGCTTTAAACATTTCAGTTGAATACTATTTATTAAAAGGTCTTCCTGCTGAGAAAACTCAGAGATGTGTTCCCTGTTGATTTGTTAATACTATTAGCAGTTCTGAGGACTGTAGCCAGCAGGGCAGGCCCAAACAAGGCAATTTAGCAATCTAGCAATTTTAACATGCTTTAATTCATTCAAGGCCCGTTTATCACAGGGGATGAATGGTCCGAGGTGAACCTGGTTTTGTATTTAAACTGGGACAGCTAACTTCCCATCTCTAAGCAGACAGGATTCAGAAAAGAGGAAGGTGAATAGTCTCAGGAATAGACAAGAGATCAAGCAGGGAACAGTTCAATACAGAGATTTCCAGTTCAAGCAGGAAAGATGGCCATAGTGAGAAATGCTTTCTCGTTCCTCAAACACATCCCCAGAACCAATTCCCTGTGCAATTCTTACTTAGCAAAGCAGCAGATCATGTATATCACTGCTAACTTTCACTGGTGGTCATCACTGTTGTATGAATTACTCCTGCAGCTGAAGGATAAAGAGACTTTTCAGTTAAAAAGATGAACACATAGGCATAACTGCATGGAGATTAACTAAAAATAAGTGTAGAATAAAACACTCTGTGGTGGTCCCAATATGACAGAGAACACTCTCAAAATAAGATCGCTCCATCTCAACCAATTATTAGAAGATTTTTTTTTTATTCAAGCCTCAGTGAGCTTTCTCATTTAATTTCTGCATCATCCTCCCTGGCACTCTGAAGAAAGAATTTATGATTCCTATTTTCTAGTTGAGAGAAAAGAGAATGCCCCCAAAAGACATCCAGACCAAATTTTGGATAGGATCTTTCAGAAGTGGCCAGCCTTAGATAGATTAAATCTTCTTCAGAAAGTGCCCAATCAAACACATCCCTGCTATACTTTATGGGTCTGAGAGGTTGCATAAGGAATTAATTGGACTTAATAAGCTTCAAATAATGTATTTTATTGTAATTTTAAAGTTTTTTTTTTTTCTCCAGATTTTAGTACAATCTGGAGATGTGTCAGCTTCTTGCATTTGTGCAATTTAAAGACTAAAAAATTTCTAGGATTAGCGGGACACTCCCAGCTAGGTCAGAGCATGTTATTATACGTCAAAATTTGAAGCGATGAGGAGCAGTAATTGCTGAGCTTTGAATGCATCCTGTCTACGCTCTGGGCGGTTGAGGGTGTGTATACATGTATTTGTTTTAAGCATGTCTGTCATAACTTGCTTTAGGGATTCAACCAACTATTTGTCTGCAGCCTGGCTTAGTAATAACTAAGACAGAGGAAGGAGGGGGACTGGAGGAGGGGGATGGGGGGCGGGGGGGAAAGGTAAGACTCTACAAAAGCTTGAAAAATATAAACACTAGAAGGGAAAGAAATTACTTAGAGGGTTTACACTGTGGAGTAACAGGATTAAATTCAGCTGGGAAAAATTGATGAGAAATAAGGAAAGTACTTCTGTTGCTAAAATGACATTTACAAACTCCTCTGGACGAAAGTATTAGTAAATGTACAGTATGAAGACAGTTTAAATAGATTGCCTGGTTTTCTTATACAGCCTTTATTGTAATTATGGAGACCTATGTTGAAATGGAGAAATTCAAGGCCTCTTTCTTTCTCACAGTCAAACTACTGTCCTGCAGTTGTGCAACAGCTACATCATCCAGCTTTGCTTCATCATCCAGCCTTTACACATGGCATATTTGCCTGTCAATCCATCTATGGACAAACACTGGCTAGTGTCCATCTCTTACCTCGCACAAAAAGGCTCTGTGGTCTAGATGTTTTCAAACATGTATGAGACATGGAGTAAATGCCCTGCATTATTGCTCTTCTGCCTATCCCAGGCTTGCCCGGGGGTTTTGTAATCCACCTATCCGTGTCACAGCGCCTTTTCAGCTGGACAGCTGTGCTCCTATGGCTGCTGCTGCTGCTGTCCCTTTTTTAGCCCTTCTGGAAGAGCACAGTAAGGGTCTCAGGGGACAAGCAGAAAACATATATGTCCTATTTCATGAACATATACTGATGCATATCTTAGCGGCTGGAGGACAGGGGTGGGTAGGGGGGCTATCCCCTTTGTTCATTACTGTATGCAATACCAAAATAAACCAAGAGTTTCTAGTGGTGTTTCAAATCTGGATGAACAAAAGAGCAGGCACAGAAGCTCAGCCAACTGGCTGGGTATCTTGTCTCAACCAGTAGTCAAACTGAATGCCGAAGGAAGAATATAATACACAAATACAGTGACACTTCCTCTGAATACTCTCCCATGTCTCCAGCAATTTGTGGTGCAGAGGTTTCCTGGGCCAAAGGCAGCGGGGAATGCAGGAGCTCACAGCTTCTCTTGGAGAGGCTGCCAGCAGAAGTGACAGTGGTGCACCACAACTCCTCAAGCTCTCTAATGGAAGCAAGCACTGAGAAAACTAAGAGAAGAAGAGAAAGCAGATGTCTTTCCCTACAGCATGCAAAATAAATACACTTTGGGGAGTTAGATGAGAGGAAAAGATATGAGAAATGGTTGAATGCATTCTTTATTTCTACCATGAGATGTTTACTATTTTAGCATATTAACACATACAGTAATTGATTCTTTCTATAACTATTCTGAATTTTATGCTTTCTGTGCACCTTCACACATAAGAGCAAGCGTACTCATATATTTTAAGCATATAAGGATTATGCTTCATTTTTTCCTGTCTAAACAGTGCTTTATCTGCATCCTTTTTTCCCCCTCTGTTTCACAATGTCATAGAACAGTAGGAAATTGTTATTGTCTTTTGGAAATAATACAATGTGCCTGTGTGAAGTCTAGACCAAAGGCAAGCGAAGGGTCACTCAGTGGAATTACAAAATGGAACCTTGAATAGGTTCATCTCCTTCAACTATGAACACTTAGCTCCAGGTGTAACAAAAGCAGTCATGGAAAAGTTCAAATCTAGGTGATACTCAGGCTGCCTGAATGATCCAAGGCAAAATTCTAGCTCTAACTCACCGAAAGATATCTCATGTCCCAAGCTGCAATTGTTACATAGCTATATTAAAAAAGAAAAAGTCAATATCTGGAGTAAAACTCTTGTAAATTAATGGAAAGAGCCACATGTACCTGAGAAAAGCTAACAGAGGTCTATGGGACTCATCTATTTGTTGTGTTAGTAGACTCTGCCTTGAGCTCGGAAGTTCAGCAAGCCATGGCTAGAAAAAGCAGAAGAGAAACTAGCAAACATTTTAGTTACCCCTTAATAGTTTCAATAAAGTGTTAAGCCCCCTTCTTTTTTTCTGCGGCCTTGGCCACGCAGGTTATTCCTAATTTTCAGATATTTGCAAACTCTTAAATTAAAACTATATGGAGACTTTATTTTTCTGCACTTGAGTAAGCATTGGACAGTGTGAGAAGTAGCAGGTGAGTTTTGTTGAGGAAAAGAATTAGATATTGTCCTACAGATACGCTTGATGGGGAGAAAAGTCCTCATAAAAGCAGACTGCAGCAACTTGAAACTGAGAATACTTGAGATGAAGCTGAGACCAAGATAGGTGATGCTCTGTCCTAATCTGGGGGTAAGTAGTTTTCTGGCCTTGCTGAGGTGGCTGTCAAGCATGGGGCAAAAGTTTTAGCAAGGTGAGCAGCAGAAAAGCTAACACTTCAGTCTAGGATGCAGAGTTAAATTTAACATAGAGTTTAACTCTACCCACAACTTTGCTCAAAATATTTTAATATATAATTGCTGAAATAAAAAAAAAAGGAACAGTCAAACTTATTATCACTTGTTTCTGTCTACGTTGGCTTCTTTAGGAGGGCGCATTCAACCTCCAGTCATACTGAGTCATTTCCTAGGAACTTTACACCAAGCATAAATGGATCCAGATGGTAGGTTTAAGGAGGGCAAGGGGAATGCCTTCTTACTTCTACTGTGCCAAGAACATTTTGGCTTCTACCTCCCAATAATTAAAATAATACCTGTCAGGATCTTAGGTTTCCCAACAAGCAGTTGTAGGAACCTGGATATACACAAACCATGTAGCATGGCTCACCTTGTTACAACATCTTAGGATGACATTACCTGAATAGCCAAACTCTCTGTAAGCAGCTGGTTGGCTGATTGGACCCCAGCTCTTACTTGAGCCAAGCTCATTACCAGTCAGTCATCACTGTAAGTATCTTTTTGCTGTCTTTAAACTCATGGACAAACATGTCATGATACAATGATGACTACATCAGTCCCACTAAGCATTACCCCCTAAAACTTTTTGTTCTTTTCTTTAAATCTTTCTCAGGAAGAAAAGTTAAGAAATTAGGAAACACCACACCAAATCAGTGAGATAGATTTCCTTATCTGTTGTCTAGGTCAGAAGCTAAGACTTAAAGCTGCATTTACTATCTATTCAGCCCTCTTGTTTTAGGAGTTAGACATATCACGCTATGCAATGTGTCTTCTTTCCATAAAATTATTTAGCCAGATATAGACAATAAAGAGGCAACATTATTAAAGTCTTCCATATAACAGGCAAAGAATTGTCAGCTATTGTTTCTCATCTTTGATATATGATGATGAACCAGCTGAAGTGCAGAGAATTTATTGATGCCTCCCCCATACCCAGATGAATATATAAGCAATTTTGCTGTTAGAGAGTAAAGCAAAATTCACCAAACCTCCTGCATTATATACATATTAGATTATTCAGAGATCTTTACATAAAAACTCAGATATTCAGTAGTGAGTACTTCGTCATAAGCATTAAATGATTCTGTTTGTGCTACATAATTTCTTACATTGCACCAATTAAACTCTCAAAGACCTGCCGAAGTATGCTTTGAACTTAATTAGTAGAAAACTTGAGAGAAATTCTCTTGAGGGGCAATCATTTGTTTGGCTCTTTCAAAGTCACATTCAGGAATTGGAAGGAGATATATTGTGAGCATTGTGTTTAGAATAGGAAATAACAATGTAATACTAACCGGCAACCTACTTCTGAGGCACAGTCATATTGTGGGAATGGGGAGACAGAAGATAAGCAAGTAAATACTGTAATATGGATTACCTTCTACCATTCCAGCTCTGCTGTCACATAACTTTGATGGCTCTCTTGGGCTTCAGCGCGCTGAACCAATTTACAAAGACTTCTGTAGAGCTAGCTTTTGATTTTCCTTTTTTATTTCTTTAGTAGGGAAAGGAGGAAGGAGAAGATATTGGGGAGGAAATAGACAAAAAATGCAGTTAATGCAAAATGGAATACTTCTTTAGGAAAATGCCTAATTTATCATAAGTTCTATCTTTATGCTGATACCACTTTTTACAGTTCAAGGAACATGAAACACTGCCACAGCACAACGAAGTCTTTTAAGACTGGTTCCACAGTTAGGTAAGTAATGAAGGCCAAGTACCCTGAGTCCAACTGGTAAATTCGTTGCTTCCGTGCATGTTAAAATACCCAACATGCCACTGGCACAGCCAAAGCAGATTTGATAGCATCCGCAGGAAGGAGGCCACTTATTTTTTCATGCGTAATTTATCACCACAGGTATTTTTGCCTACCTATGTGTCCTCTGCTTAAACTCATGGCAGCACGTACATTTGCAGCTGGACGTGCTGTTGCTGTAGCAATCATGCTCCACCCTTCAGCTCACTGGCAGATCCTGAAACAGGATGTCAGCATGAGGTGCCTCTTTGCAGAGCTACCGTCTATCAGAAAGAGACAGTCTTGAGACACCCTGTAGGGCACTTTTTTAGAGGAACATGGGTAATTACTTAGGATATTTAAGTATAACATTAAATATTTACTTCTCCTGAGAAAACATTTAAAGTGGCAGTACTTTACACGATTCCTGCAAATGCAAACTCACAAGCTTGGCTGGGACATTTTTTTCTCATTCTTCATAAAAGTAAAATTCATCTCTTATTTCACATGTATCTACATTTTTTAAGTTTATTGCTTTTCTCTAGCCACCTTACCAAATTACATTTTTTTTTGTATAGCAAAGAGAATAGTTCTGAAGCCCTCTTTTCATCCCAGACTTGAAACTGTTTGTCAAACCTCTGCAAGCTTTGGGGAGTTTTGCTTCTGATCCACATGACAAACTTCTTGTTTTCTATGCTTTAGATGAAGGTGCATGCACCCTATAATTATGGCTGTGCAGCTGGTTTTGCCTTGCTTCACTGCCTTTGCCTTGCCTTGTCGGGAAGCGGCATGAGGTGAAGTCATAAAGATCGCTGTAAAGGAGATGTGATGCATCTTGTAGATTTGAGTACGTGTGTGTGCACACACCCCTTTGCTCCAGACATAACTCAGTGTTCTTTACAAGTCTAACTGATACTCACAACACTTTCTTCCCACACACTCCAAGTACTTCCAGTTTGACATGTCATCTATTACAGCTTCAGTTGTGAACAACCTCAACCCCTCCCCCCCCGCCCCTCTTGTATTATAGACTTTAATAACTGGTGTCTGTTGTGACAGTACAGCTGATGAGGAAGAATGTCGTAACACATCTATTATGTACCTTCCGCCACCTAGGAAGATTTTCCTCCATCTATTTTTTTGGTGACTTTGCTTGTGTGGGAAGATTTAGGGAGTGTTGAGACATGGAAAGTTAAATCTCCGATTAGCCAGAGGTCATGACAGTCAGCCAACTTGTGTACTTCCCTTTCCACCTCTACACCCACTACACTGTCCTGCTGCTGACCCTGAAATGGAAAGACCACCCTCCTTCGAAATGAAATCAAATCCGCAGAACTTGCTCATCCTTGGGCCTCTCCCAAACGCTCATGCTGCCAAACATGCCTAATTCAGCAGTAGTTTCATAACCTGGTGGGCTTCTGCTCTCTTGCGACCTGAGCTGAGGTCATTGCATTCATTTCCATTTACGAAGTTGTCTTGCGTTTAAATCCATGTCGTCCCAGAGGTAAATGTGCGTCTGGGTTTTTCCCACTGCGTATGCGCTGCCCTCCTCACACAGATGAGGTATTTTTGGCAGCGTTCTGTCACTCATGTTGTTATGCTTTGAATAATTATTTTTTTAAAACTTCTCCAGTCCAAAGTTCACTTTTTTCCCCTTCTCTCATGCTCTTCCCCCCCTCCTTTTTGACTCCATTGCCATCCTCAACTCCTCCAATTTATCTCTGTGTTATTCTTGGCCTGTCTAGGTGCTGGTTGGGAGCTAAGTTAATTTAGGTGCTTGTCTGCTTGCCTGTCAAGTCCTATCAAGAGTAAAAAGAATGGCAAGTTAATAAATTCAAAATTATGTCTGGCATGAAGCAAACTCCCATCCCATGCTGTTTATCTGGCAGCAGGTGGAAAAAAAAAGGCCAATAAAAGAGAAAAAAATATGGCCTTTCACATGCACACACAGACATGCACATGCACACTCTTTGAAACGAAGGTGAATGGCTGCGTGTTACTGCCAAGTGGCCACCACAGAATTAGCTGGTTGTCTCAGGCCAGACCTTATGGGGCAGGTGTCCATATTACAGAAACCACAAGCACCATTCGCATGCTTCTTGGCAGCTACAGCGCGAGGACTGATGTACAGTCTGACCAGTGCAGGCGAGTCACTTGGTGAGAATTTGGGGATGGAAGTGGAGAGGAGGGCAAGTTTGTTGTGCTGCTGCTCAGGCACCATTTGTACTATTTAATAAGAGATGTGTCCTCCATAGACAACAGCTTTGCATCTGCTAGGAAAGTGGGACCCCTGGAGTTGGTCTGGTCCTCGGGAGAGTGTGTCATGGATTCATTAAATTTCGAGTGAGCATTATTGTACTAGAAAGAAAAGCCTCAAACAGGACCATAGAAATTGGGCCTTTGGCCTCCTGGGGATTTTTTTCAGCTTCCTTATGAAAGTTGAAACTAAGCTTTGTCAATATATTTTAGAGTATATATTGGGACTAATTGTAGAAAAGGTGCTCTAGGATGACAGTGGAATAAGAAGGTTTTGGGAATGTCTAGAGATCTACCCAGATTCTGAAGCAAAAAACACAGAATCACCTGAATGGGAGGAGGGAAAATCCTTCCTCGCTTTCCTTTTGCTTTGGTTTACTGAGCTTCACATATGTAATTTTCCCTTTCTCTTTACTGTAAGAAGTGTCATGCCTCCCAGGCTTCAGGGCATGGTATTTCTCAGGCTTAAGGAGGAACCTCTTTCCCTTGGCAGATGTGTTATTAGTTTCTCTTCACTCACACTCGCTTTTCCTACTTTTGCTCCTGGAAGATAACGGAAACCTGTGTCTTTCCTTACAGCTTTGGACAAAGTGCCCAACATGATGGATGAGATTATCACTTCTGCCCAAGAAAAAAGCTATGACTTCAGACAACTAAAAATGTAGTATATTTTTTCTTGCTGTGTTCTTTTTCACTTCCAATGTCTTCCTCTTTATCTGCAGTTATCCTAAGAGATCATCTTGAAAAATCATAGCCGTGAAACTAAGTGTGGACATCTTTGTGATATCACTGCCAATACATCCAGCTCTTAAGAAATAAACTGCTGAACTGCATCAACAACCCAAATTTCCAGTGGATTTAATTGAATGCTAGATCAGCATTTAACAGCTGTCTAGTTACCGAAAATTTAAAGCCTTCGTATGTGAGAAGGCTTCAAAGGTTTGGCATCAGTGGCAAAACATACATAATTAATGCATAGATCATAACATGCCTTTCAGCAGCATTGAATAATATGTTTGATTATGTATTTTATCTGTGTTTATATGTATACTTCTAACTATATGAATTAGACATGTATAATTATGTATAATTACATACTTTCATTTACAGATGTGACTGGGAGTTTCCCGTAACCACTGTTACACTCTTGAAGTCACACACTAGTTGATAAAGATATAAAAGCTCCAATACCATCTGGAAGTTTATACAGAGTATCTGTGATTTAGACACCAGAGGGACCCACAGGAAACATTACCAATGTACAATTGAATGCAAACCACAAAGAGAATAGACATTTGAGGATTATATATATTAAGCTCCTACTTGTTATTAATATTCTCATTAATATTTAAAACCTGTCCAAGTGACAGGTGGCCAGTAATGGCCCGAAGCACTAAATTACAATCTAAAGAATTCTTTTTTTTTTTTTTTTTTCAAGGCTGTCTTTCTGTTTATATTTCTTTTTATTTAACTTTCTTATCCTTATTGATTTTTCCTCCCAGTTCCCCAGCAATGTCCTATCTGGTCATGCTGATCCTTGCTTTTATCCACACCACGACTTAAAAGTAAAAAATGGAGTTCCTAAAATACTCCTGATACCAAGTATTGCAGTTCACTGTGACTATGTATTTCAAGCACTTCTTTTAACAGTACCTGCCTTGCGAAACAGGCATCTGATAAGATGACAAAATTTGCTCCAAAGGTGAAAGTGATGGAACAACTACAGGGAAGGCCATGTTAGCTGAAGAACATAAACTATCTAGGTTTTCTAAGGAAATGGGACTTCTTTGCTCATGATACCTGTTTGACCGTCTGCATCTTTCTAATAACTTTTGAATCCACAGGCTGAATCCATCAAGTAAACCTGACAGAAGAATCATGGTCTCAAAGAGAGTAAGCTACTATGACTTGTGAAAATTGATATCTTGGGGGAGGAGGAAGGAAGACACCCTGACAGAGCCCTGAAGAAAGGGCTCAACCTTTACTTGCCGTCTTTGCTGTGTGTAACAAATGAGAAGTAGCAGTCAGTCAAGCAGTCAGGAAAGCCGTAGTCAGAAACTCTGACAGTACTGCCCATCTCCTGCTGAGCTAGCAAGGCTCCCAGTGGTAAGTAGAAGGTGAAAAGGGCTGAAGATGTCATGGGAGTGGCTGGTTTGGGCGAGGCGGAACAAATTACTATCACATTTGGGAAAGATCTTCAGGGTGGTGGGAAAGGTTACTGGGGTTACTGTAGTGTGAGGATGTAGGGCATGCAGAGTATGTATACACAAGAAACTAGGCTTCATCAGTCTTAGTGCTCGCAGACCAACTTCTGTTTTCAAGCTGCTGGGCTCCTAGCACTATAGTGGGTGATTGGCTTTGTGCAGCTTAGTGACAATAGTGGAAGGAGTGGGACTGCTTCACTGCTTACAGGCTTTCTGCAGACTGTTGTTGGATTATGGCCATAAATGACCACAACAATGAGCTTCAGTGTGTCCTACAGATAAAAGACATCAGTTCAACACGTGTAAATAAGCACAGTGTCTCTTGCATTGAATTCCACTCTTATTCAACATATCATTTACAGCAATAGAACTCATCGCTGTGGAGCAATTTCTTCACCATTTGGTCTGCTTCTGATTAGTGTGAGAGAATGATGTATGGAAGTGACTCTGTAATAAAGATGATGGATAGTCAATGAAGCAGCTGCAGATTAGGAGAAAAGGAAGCTGACTACTGAAGTTTGGTTTAGCAAAGAAAATAAAAATAACACAAACAACAACATAAGATTCTAACTGTGGATGTAAAAGCCACTTGAAATTCTCCTACTGGTATTCTTACTGGTATGCATGTAGAATAGTAATTTCCCAGTGGAAGTAAAATAATCAGATGCATGCTAGGGGACTAAATGCCTTTTAGATCCACCTTTTAGATCAAGCACTTACCCTGAAATGCCTTCATCTCCTCTGAAATTAATACTTCACAGGGAATAGGAAAAAAAGATTAAACAGTTTTGAAGTAACCAAACAACATTCTCTTTAGATAAAGCTTTTAGTCTAGGGTGTTATTAAGTCTGTGGCTTTCTTAAGCTCATATATGGATTTTACAGACCAGGCTGAGTCAGCCTAGCGTGGGATGACTGGATGACTTTATATCCTTAATCAGATTTTGAGTGAATAGTTATTTTCCTTCTGTTTGCACCTGAGGAAAAGCTTACAAGTGTTTGCACCACCTTCTAAACAAACAAAATGAATCGTGCAACAGCAGCCTGGAATACTTTACAATACTTCTGATTCTGCAGGGATCTTGCCCACTTTTGCTCTGTTTTAATCAGAGGTAGCCTTTCGTTTTAGAAGGTGGCTCAGCATGCCATTTTGAAAATGGGGAAGTAGCGTAGAAGAGAGGAGGAGACCGGGGTGGGTGGGGGGTGCAGAAATTTTTACTTAATGAGTCAAATAGCTCAGCTGTCCAAAAATTTCCCTAAAGACATTAACTTCTCATGTCTGTGTGAGCTCCTACAGAAAGGAATGGAATGTGCTATAGTTTTCCATTAAATGCTGCAGAGAGTGGATTGATTCACTGCTCTATGCTGTGTTTCTCCTCTGGCTACAGTAGACTATACTACTTTAAGGCCATGGCCTATTTCTTGAGTTTCTTGAATGTGATATATGCTTATAAATGGATTTGATATTCTGTGGCAGAACTGGAAATGATGGTAGCTCAATCCAGTTCTGTTGCTCTTTTAAATTATTTTCACTCGTACTGAAGTAACACAAGATCAATCCCGTTCTGCAATCTCTGGGTGTTTTGAAGAAGAAAGTATGTCTGACCATGCAAAGCAAAGAACTACACACCACATTCAAAGGGAGGACACATGAAAAGGACAGGAAGTGTCAAATTATTTTAAGTAAATCTATTTCAAGAAAATGTTTAGTGCTTGATAAAGAAGCAGGATCGATGGCCCAATGATGGGCATCTGATTGACAGAGCAAGATATCAGGCATTACTTTTTCAACTGTGTCATGAGGATGCTAAAGGCCAATTTACCTTCTCTGTGAGCAGGGAGTCTTCCTCCAAAGCTAAGACTGTAGCTAAGATGTCATCTATTTATTCTTGCACTATCTCGTCGGATTTCCTGTGACAGGGCAATGTGTTGTACTAATGATTTTAATGCTAAGGAAAAAGCCTGTCTTTAAAGTGATTGTGACAACATCTGTTTCAGATAGTTTACTGGACAGCTGTCATAGATTGTCACTTTTGAGTCATTACTTTATCTATCTGAACTTAATTAAAATGCAGCAATTTAAGTCCCTTCAGTTCAACTAGTTGACTCCTTGTTCCACAGCTGTAATAAATTTTTACATTCTAGTGGGGTTTTGTGTAGTTTACAAATTTCATGTAATTTCTTATTATGTACTCTCAACAGTTGAGGCATTGCTTAAAGGTTGTTAGTGGTTTCTCTGTTATTATTTTTAAATCAAAACCAGTGCCAGCCAATGTGTCATGTATCTCAGCACATGTAGCCAATCCCTAAGGCAGACTGTTCTTCACACTCTAGCACACATGAACAGTGTTACCACAGCCCTTGAACAGTGTATCAGCTGGGAACAACTCACTATTTCTGGAGCAACACTCAAATGACAGACTAACCTGTATGCCCCTTTGAAATAAAAATATGTTTATAAAGACACAGATTTTTCGGTTTCAGGATTCCCAAGGGCTGTTATAGAACAGCTGAGGGTGAAAAAGATCATTAACTATTTCATCAAGAATAAATCTAAAAACCTCTGAATGATTCCATATATCATTAATGAGTAAAAGTTTTGCAGCCAAAACATCACTGGCATCCATGGAAATTCACCTCATGATGCTGGCTGATTAAATTTTGTTGGCATCATTACTGAGATTTTCTTCAGACTCAGAAGTGGACAAAAGTGAAAAGACCAGCCTACACTAACTTCTAATTTAAAAATAGCTTTTGTGCTACCCAGACAATAAACACTGTTTTGTTGCTTCTTTTTTCCCCACTACTGGATTAATTGCAAAAGTTCCCTTGGGGTGAGAAGCAGTTTTCATGTGTATTTTATTCTGGGAAAGTCTGAAGTAAAGAGAAAGTGTATCAAGTTGGCAGACAGAAGTGTGAAACTTCAGGTTAAAGTTCAAGAGCCTATTGACTTTACTGGACTTCAGGTTTTGCCTCATGACCTGAATCATACTCCTCTGAAGTCCTTCAAAGACTTTTAATTTCTGTAATCATACATCGAGTTTTCACTACAACTTCTTAGATGTACTTTTTGAGAAAACAGAATTACATTTTTTTCTGGTTGTTGACAGATAGTCTCATAACTAACCGGAGCAGAACTAATGGGAGAATGAAGAATGTTGAACCAAACCTGATATGCCTTCTCTTTCAGGAAGGTTTGGGTTATATCCTTCCACCACTGGCTTGGTCTTAGCCCAGTCTATTTTTGAAAGTGGAAGGAAGAAGAAATTTTGAAGAATTTTCTGCAGTAGCTGCGGCAGAATTTGATCCTAACATCACAAGGAAATTTATTCCCATAAACCATCCCACTCAATTCTGCAGAACCAGAAAGGCTGAAAGCTTGGAATAAACTGTAAAGTTGTTGAAACAAATGTTTCAATGATTCTTTAAGCTCCGCGTCTAAATCTTTGTCAGGTCATTCATTATCACTGCTTGGCCACTTCTGAGAACAAATGAAACAGATCCCACTGGCTTAGTCAAAATTACATGAGCTTCAGTGACATGTTCTGTCTCATTTTCCTTCAGGGAATATTGACTGTATCACTGATAAGCCACGAGTACACCATAGTTTAGTAAAGTAAACAGGAGTGCTCCACATTTTCTCTGTACCATAATAAAAGTAAAATTCAAGTCTGCACCTCCTATACAGATTTACTGCTGTTGAAAACAGAGGTTACTTATTAAAAAAAGCCACTACTTCTCTGTAAGGGAAGTCAAAGGTAGCATTAAGGCCACCAGCATGAAGTTTTCAAAGAGAAGGAACCTGACACTGAGGCGCTCAACCTGTACCAATATCTAACTGCCATCTTATCTTTAAGGAACCAAGTACATGACAGCTGTGAGGTCACCAGCAGCTTCTTAAGAAACAATCTGTTCGATAGTATGGAAGGTGCTTTAATATTTTAGGCATAATCCTATACTTCATATTCTTTAAAACCTTGTCGGATGGCTATTGGCAAAAATGCTATGATTTCAGGAAGGGAGGTGGAAAGGGTCATAATTTGGTCATCAATATTTGATGCATCCCAGAAGAGGACATAAAAAGGTCTCATGCTAGGAGTGATGTGTTGTTGTTGGCTGTCCTTGTCCCCAGCTGTCACTGAAACAGATTCAGAATTTTAGAAGTGATAATAAATAAGTAAATTGTAAGTGCCCTAGCTGTTTTGTCCTTGGTTTTAAAAATTATGAACTGCTCTGATTTTTAGTCTGCAATGAATCTATTTTGTCTGTTTCATCACTTTGAATATTTGCCAGTGAGCTTTTAGTGGGAAAAAGACCATAGCAAATGTCTTAATTTACATATTTGGATTTAAATGCAAAGTAAAATAAGACACCTCTCTGCCATTCCAGACTCCATGGTACTCTCCATCTAGAAGTAGCACTTGGGTAGCTTAGCAGCCAAGAATCTAAAGCAGCAAAACAATCCATCCTTCCCACATCTTCTAAAGCCTGACCTTCACTAAAGTTCTTCACCTTGTCTGCCTCTACAATGCTATTTAAGTACTATGTATAACAGAAAGCTTGTTTTTCATTAGTGTCCAGTTTCCTTCTTTGAAGTATTTTTAGATTTAATGTACTATTAATATGCTATTGATTAAAGATCTCAAATCAGGAGCGATGGATAGGCTGGCCAGTTCTCCAGAAAGATGAAGTCTAGTTTTTGCATTTCAAGATGATTATCTGAAATAATAACCTGAGTACACCCTCCTTCTCTCATACTTCTCCACATAATTCCTTTTACCCTTTCCGTCCGCTCAGCAAATGTGACCTGAAAAGGGGCAGACAATCTTGTCACAGCTGAGCCTAACCCTCAGATTACAACTTTGCTGCATGCATCCCAAAAGGTGGCTTTGTACCTGTAACTAACTGTTCTTTGACAAAGAGGTTTGGTGATTCCTCTGATTTCTTCAATTGAAGCCATCCATGACAGTGACGTAAAGGAAACTGCATCTGTTCAGATTGAATTAGTTTGAGGTCACCGATTATTTTCACATAGACCAAACAGACAAAATACTTAGAATCATAGAATTGTTTATGTTGGAAAAGACCCAAATCCAAATTGAGTCCAACCGTCTGACCACATAGATCAGTGATCAGATTGTCAGTAACATTTGAACAATCTAAGCAGGACCTCAAGTTAGGATTAAGGGTGGAAAGATCTACATCAATGTGAAAATCTTGCTCCCCTGACTAGCCTAGTTGTAAGCATACTACAAGATGGCTGGGGTTGTGTGGACTGGTAAAGTCATAGAGGTGAGAGCTCAGCTTAGGAAAGAAATTGATTTATCTCAATTATTTGGAGCTAATACAAAATAGAGCTAATAGAAATTTGCTTCATAAATCCTCAGGAACTAGAAGAGTATAAGATGAGGGAGGAGTCTGTTTTGAGGTGGCTACAGGTCTAAAAGATGATAGTTAGATTTTTTTCAGAAGGGTATGAGTTAATTTATTCCCTGAAATATTCAATTGATTGTTGACTCAACTGATTAATATATTTTTGGTTGAGGAACTGGAAGGAGTAAGCAAAATGCTTAAAAAAACCCTATCATGAATTGCATTGTCTTTCACATGTTGCCTTTCCTTCTGAGGGATACTATAGTGCTCCATGATACACACTTCCAGGTGAAATCACTTGGTCCAGTCTCTGTGATGGACTGGAGCAGCAAGCTGTTTCTGTAGAGGTCAAATTTTAGTATTAGGCATAATGGCATAAATGCAGACAAATCTATACCATTCTTAAAGGTTTCCTCCTATTTAAATTTTTGCAGCAGAGAAGTGAGCTCAGTAGGACAACATGCACTACTGAAAAGTAGCTCAGAAAATTCAGAACAAACTGAGTTCAGTTAAAACTTCAATTGAGCTCTAACTAGACAAATTACAGTTACAAGGGTAACATCTTGATCTCTTTGATTAAGAGGTATTATAAATTGTGGTCAGTACTTTAAAAATTACATTTTAATCAAAAGAATGAACCCCTAGGAAGCTTTATTCTCTTAATAACATTCTTGGGCACTAATGTTAGCACTAAATACCACCCACTCAAAATCCTCTCTACAATATGCTGTGGTTTGCCAGAAGGCCAAATGATGATATTCACGTGGTTTGTTTGTCAGATCTGAAGAGATTCCCACAGTGAAGTAGGATGCATAATAAACTACTTTGAAATCTTTGTCTTGAATCACAGAAGAAAAACAATTTCAATTTGAGTATTACACACGGAGTGAAGATGCAGAAATATCTTTCATTGCCCACCTCATCTGCCCACTCAGAATCCCCTCCTTCTAGTGGAGGCAAGGAAAACAGACTTTTTTTTCCATGCTAGCAGTTCATCAGTTCTGTTTGCGTGAGAGTTTGAGTCTCACTCTCCGTCACTGAAATTTGTCCAGTCTGAATTCTGCCAACATAGGAGCTCTGCTCTGCTCCTCTCCACTGCCACCCACTATGTTTTCTATTTCACCACTGGAAGCAAGACACGCTCAAAACACAATAAAACAGCAGGAATCAACAGCAACACTAGATATCTTACTGCCTATCTGTCTGCTTCTGCAAGCATTCATTTTGCCTCCTGGACAAAGTCAGGCAAGGGATGGTTCAACAGCCCAAAGAATGTCCTGGCAGTGGAGAGTCACCACAAAAGACAGCAGGATGCAGACTGAAAATGTGTCTGTGCATTGTCACAGTGATGCTGCTTTACAGAAGGCAGTGGTGAAGCCCAAACATGTCCACAAAGCAAGAGAGCGTTCTCTAGTGAAGATACAGCATGGTGAGGATAAATAGTCTATCTCTTGTCAAGACGACTATTAATTTCTGCAAGATTAGGATAACCTTTCTTTAAAACTGAAACCAAAAAGTTGCAGTTGATGTCATCTAAAATTACTGTCATTTTCAGTCTTTTCTCACTTTCACATCTCTTTTCAGTAGCTTACCTTTTTGAAGAATACAAAGACTTTAAAAAATCAGCTGCAAGTAATTTCTCCATCTTAAAAACAAACAGAAATTCTAAAATTAATCCCAAGGCAGAAACAGGCTATGAACTAAGATCTAGTTCAAAGCTGGATCTCTATCTGCTAATACAGCCAGTTCAGCCAAAATAAATCTTTATTTTCACCAGATGCCACGTGTGGCTTAAGTATTCCCACACATCTGCATTAGAATAATTTTCAGAGAGAAGATAAGTCCTTCCCTGGACAATCTAAATGTAACTTTTGTGAGCTGGCCTTCAGATGATCCTTGATTTTCCACTCTTTTATGCAGTCCTCTGGCCTTTCAGGGATTAGCACATTCAGCAGAAGTGGGGTCACCTATCAGACAGACTTGCCTGTTGTGCCCAAATGAGTGTTAATCATGATCCAGTCAGGTTACACGGGGCCAGCTAACATCCACAAGTACAGTTGAGTGAGGCAATGTGACAGAACTAAGCCTAATCATTCTGGTGTGCTAGTAAATTTTTTTAAGTGCTTCATGTGTTGACACTTCTAAATGGTTCTTACAGAAAGGAGAAGATTCTGACTTCAAAAGCACCTTTTCAGAATGCACAATGGGGATATAGTTGAAAGAAATGGTGGATTAGATAGTTACCCAAGAAGTGTAGTGCCCTGGTGAATAAATAGGTTAAGCAAAGTGAAGGAGAAATCATAGCCAAGCTTTGTAGCTCTTGTGAGACCCCATGTTCATAGCAGATTTACTTAAAGACTCAGTCCTCAGCACTCCATTTCTCATGATAATCTTAAACTGAATGGCCCTGCTTAACATCTTTCTCAGCGACATGGACAGTGGGATACAGTGCACCCTCAGCAAGTTCGACGATGATACCAAGCTGTGTGGTGTGGTCGACATGCTGGAGGGAAGAGATGCCATCCAGAGGGACCTTGAGAGGCTGGAGAGGTGGGCCTGTGCCAACCTCATGAAGTTCAACCAGGCCAAGTGCAAGGTCCTGCACCTGGGTCGGAACAAGCCCAGGCACAAATACAGGCTGGGTGGAGAATGGATTGAGAGCAGCCCTGAGGAGAAGGACTTGGGAGTGCTGGTGGACAAGAAGCTCAACATAAGCCCACAATGCACACTTGTAGCACAGAAAGCTAACCACATCCTGGACTGCATCAAAAGAAGTGTGGTCGAGGGAGGTGATTCTCCCCCTCTACTCTGCCCTGGTGAGATCCCACCTGGAGTACTGTGTCCAGCTCTGGAGTCCCCTACATAAGAAGGACATGGACAAGTTGGAGAGGGTCCAGAGGAGGGCCACTAAGATGATCAGAGGGCTGGAGCACCTCTCCTATGAGGACAGGCTGAGGGAGTTGGGGCTGTTGAGCCTGGAGAAGAGAAGGTTCCAGGGAGACCTTATAGCAGCCTTCTGATACTTAAAGGGGAGAAAGTCTCCAGCAGGGCCTGTTGTGATAGGATGAGGGGAAATGGTTTTAAAATAGAAGACAGCAGATTCAAAGTGGACATAAGGAAAGAATTTTTACAATAAGGGTGGTGGAACACTGGAACAGATTGCCCAGAGAAGTGATAGATGCCCCATCCCTGGAAACATTCCAGGCCAGGTTGGATGGGGCTCTGAGCAACCTGATCTAGTTGGAGATGTCCCTGCTTCTTGCAGGAGTATTGGACTAGATGACGTTTAAAGGTCACTTCCAACTCAAACTATTCTATGATTCTATGAATTGAGAGCAGTTCTCTTCAGGCCATCACAGCTTAATAAATTAAAACTAGAGAAAACCTGGAGGCATCCTTAATTGGCTTACAATCTTAAAAAATAGTTCTCAAAATATATTTTCTTTAAATCACCACTTTTGTAACAAAGAAATGTTGCTTGCAGGACAGTGGGAATGAAGTGAGAACCTGGGAAAAAGTGTATTACTTTTTACATTAGCAGAGGGAGAGATGGAATAACATTCAGATGTATTCAACAAGAGTATCCAAGACTTCCTGTTCATTTTGATCTGCCTTACTAGTCCAGGATCTTCCTTTCCAGGGTGACAACAGGCTTCACCCTGTTTTCTGCTTCACCCCAGATTTAAGCACTTCTCTGCCATAGGAGTATGAAAAAGAATACAATAATATCTAATTAGATGTGGAAGGCAAGAAACCATGAAGAAAGCTGAAGGTGAGATAAAAATGACCTTTGAGGGAAGATGTTCATATCAGACAGACCACATAGAAGAAAGACAAAGTGTTTGAATGACATGAGCTTTGTCAGCAACTTTAATTCTGTGTATGGAGATGGGGAGATGGACTTTAAAGACAAACTAAAGAAAAAAAAGAAAAACCACAATTTTGACTGACAGCTTTAGCAGTGAATTAAAATCTCCAACCCTTCTGTGAGATGTGGTGACTGGAAAAAGTAAATATTAACAGAAAAGTTAGAAAGAAGGACTTTAGGGAAAAAAGGTGCTTGTCATCTATCCAAAATGTCTGTTGAGTAGTCTGAAAATGTAAGTTTCAGAGTCCCCAAGCAAGACTTCCAAGCCTCTGGAACAGCCCAAGCCACATGAATGTTAGGGAAGTGTACAAAACCACTGCTTTCCTTTGGCCCATTCACCTAGAGTTGTTAGAGTTTCCTGCCTAGAGGAAAAGAATCTGCTACAGGGAATTCAGGAAAAATAGCTGCCTGGAACCACTATCACCCAATTCACCAAAAAATAATCAACAGTGTTGGATTTCACTGATACCAACATCAGTCAGCACAAAAATACTGCACTTACTAGGAATGCTTCATAAATAAAAATAAGATACTTCCCCACAACAACAATAAAATGGAAATGACCATTTAATTCTATCTTTCTCCCTAGTAAAGCGTTGTCCTTCTATCAGTCAATCTTCCTGCCTCTGTTTTGTACTTTGCCATGGTTAGATATGAAGCCACATCCTCACAAATGTGACTCAAGTGAAAAGGGTTAAGGAAGAAGAGAGGGAAGATAGACTGCAAGGAAATAAAGTACCAAAACCTATATTTTTACTGGACATACTTACTTGCAAAAAATTGTTCACACCAACATAGTATTCAAGGAGACAGAGAGGAGTCTTGGTTATAAAAACTTTGTGAATCACCACAAGCAAAGCAGTGAATAGGTACTCTGGTTTGCTAAACCTGTTTTGTCCTGTACAGCTCTTACAGCGTTAATTTTCCCCTTACCCAGATGGAGTTCCGTGAAAATAGGGGATGAACGTGATCATCTATGCTTTGAGATTGCTTTTTTGTTTTCGCTTCAGTTCATGATTCTTATTGCCTCCATCTCATCGAATTGATAGCTTGCCTGGATCCTCTGTTCTCTATTCCTTGCCCTATCCCATCTCCCCATCCCATAGCTTTCACTTTATTTAATTTCTGTAACAACATCCTTTTCCATCTCCTGTACCATTCTTCCCTTCCTGCCTTGCTGAGGGCACGTGTCCTCCCACTTGTGCTTCAGGCAGGCCAGAAACTACTTTGCAAATATCCTCCCAGCTCT
Organism: Tetrax tetrax; assembly: GCA_009806455.1. Lineage (NCBI taxonomy): Eukaryota > Metazoa > Chordata > Aves > Otidiformes > Otididae > Tetrax > Tetrax tetrax. Next base: position 497,022 of record WHYT01017060.1, read on the forward strand.
CTCTCCCACAAGGAGTTAAACATAATGCTAAAGGGAATAGATCAATTTTAAATTTAAAATTCGGTGACATTCTGTCTGCTTCAGCTGAAGTGCCTGAGAGAAAAAAATTGTTCAGAGGATGAGAGGTAGCATGTGATAGTTTTGAATTTCTTGCTGGGACTGAAATGGGAAGCTGCAAAAATGTGGCAGCAAGAATGCATCTCTGCAAAAATCTTGTGTTCACTGAAAAGGATGTGAAGGGATTGCCAGGAGATCCCAACCACCTATTGATATTCTGTCAAACTTTTCACCCTCGTCGTTCCACCACACCCTATTATAAATCCCAGCTCAGATTATTTTCATTTTTTTAAAAATAGCTCATGATTTCGGTGGGCCTACAGCTCACGGAGATTGTGTTGCCACTAAAAACACAAAGCTAAACGCAAGTGGGTAGAATTCAAAGGAATCAAGCAGATATATTTATTTATAATTTATTAAAAAGCTCTGAATACAGATTAATGTTCCTTACTCAATACTTTTTTATTGTTTCACCTGCTATACAGTGGGAATTGAAAAGGCTGACCGGTCATCTAATCTGGCTGTAGCTGCTTGAAGTGTCAGAGGATTCTCTGAGGAAATATAAACTAAGAAACCACCCACAGTAATATCTCCCAGCTTCCCTCCGAAGGTCAAGGCTCTCTGTGAGAGATCTCCAGGCTCTCTCAAGTCACAAGTAAGCAGCTTCCCGTGCAGCCAACGACATTCACCCCTTCCGCTAGCGTTTGCCTAGTTTGATTAGAGAAGGAGGCAGAGATGTGTCCTGTCATTCATGCAATGAGCCAGAAGTCTTACCCCGCACTCCCCATAATTGCCCTTCGAAGTGCTTACTACGTTTTTATACATAGGTTTATTTTTGGATGCTCTGATGAATCTTCTTAGCATTCTTTGTTGCTGTGAACTTGCCTCCAGAACTGACCATCTGGAGGCCAGAAGTAGCACGCTCAAATATGGCACTTTCACTAGTCCTAGCAGGCACATGCAGCACACAGTGCAATATTTACCGAATCCCAAGCAGTGGGCATTGGAGTGCTTCATTAATTATCCTGTGCTATGTTCTTGCATCTTTTCTCCAGGCTTTCTTCCATTTTTTTAGGTCTGTCCTACGTAGTTAGATGATGATGGCTCCTCTATGGCTTCTTTCTTTTTCTAAGACTGTAGTGAACCGTATTTTTGTCTTTTCTGGGCCTTCTCTCATTATTAACACAAAGCCTGTGTTGCAGTATTCCTAAAGCCTCAGTACCCAGAATGAGACATACTGTGTTTGGTAGGGGAATCTTATTTTTAGCTTAATATTGAAAGGCGTTACATGCAGCAATTCTTTTGCTTCTGTGAACTCAGGCTGTGCAGAAAAAAGTCAGATTAATATTGTACTCCGCGGTGACCTCTGTATCTCCCCCACCAAAACCAGCCTGCAGAAACGTTGCCCATTGGGCACACATGAAGAATGTATCCTATTTTTGTCTTCTCCTGGTTTCAAGTGCCAGCTGTTACTTAATAGCTGACCTTGAGGTTGGTTGAACATTCTTGGCTTTGTCTGGAGAAGAATCATTCATGCCATGATCAAACTTCCAATGGGGAAGAGTATTTCTTAGTCAGAGTAAGGAAATATCAGCAATTAACATCATTAGACCTCATTCCACTAAGGAAAAAGAATGGCTGGTAGAATTACATGTTGCATACCTCATACTCAAAGCCAGGATTTTTGTTAGAAGCAAGCAGTCCCATTTTCCTTTTGCACCAGGGCTATAGACTCTTATATTAGGCAAATGAGTTATACCGGAAAAGATTTAAAACTATAGCACAAAAACTAATGAAACGTCACTTTTGGGTTCAAAATGTTGTGTAACAACAAATAAATCTATGGAATCTCCTGCCCAACTGGGAAAGTATTTTTTTTTTTAATACGACAGAAAAAAAGTCTCTTGCGAACTTTTGAACCTCTAAACTTTTCTTTTTTCCAACAAAGTATCTAAGTTAACAGGGGAAAAATAAAGTTTCTAAATAAAGTCTTCCCCTAGGACGGCATTTTTGTCTTGCCAAATTAAACTAACCAAAACTTTTGTTTCTCTAGCAATTTAGCTTCCCAAGAAAAATACACCTGCAGCTATCAGGAGCTTTGCTTAAGCATGCAGGCCTTCTTTTTCATGAACAACATTAGAGGGCACTTCTGCATTGTGGTAGGCTTAAGTCAAAGAAAGGGACAGGCCTGACCTTATCGGCAGGATTGTGCTTGAATTCAGAGGCAACCTGAGATCTCCTCCAGCCTTATGTGGATTAATAACTTATTCTGCCAGTAGCCTCTTTGATCTCATAAAAGCTGATCCTGAATGAAGGTATGACCTGCTGTGAGGGAAGGTGGAACCTGGTGCTTTTTAAGTAAGTCAGTAACTGGAGAAGTGAGGCTGAGAGGTGGGCTCCTGTCCTGCCCCACATTCCTGTCTCCCTGCACTGAAGTACCTCTGCCCTTGCAAGATCCCACCCAGGGCCGGGCGTGCTGGATCGAAGGTGGGTGTGAGATCTGCAATGCAGGGTCCAGCAGGCAAATGCTACAGTTTTGACAACTTCATTGACTTGTTTTGAGTCTTTCTACATTTGATGCTTTTACAGCTTCAGTTGACAAAGGCATGTGACTAAGTTATAAACTCTGCTTTTACTGGAAAAAAACCACACCAAAAAAACCTTTCCAACCTGTGTGATTATAGAGGAAAGCTTCAAAAAGAGATCTAAAATCTTAAAAATCAGAAGGTTATTGGGAGGGAAAGTAGAAACTCAGGCTATATTTATTTATTTATTTTAGAAATGCCATGATTTTTAAACTAATTTCCTTATTTTGAGTGTGCTGACTCACATTTTATGAAAGTTTCAGGTTAGCAATGCTGACATAAGCAAACAAAAATCATCAATGTAGTTAAACAGCTCTAGTTTATCCCAAAGCCTCTAAGCAGCCTTTTCAATATGTACTTTTCTTCAATTATGTGATCTCTTCGCAAGAGTTGCACAAAATTATCCGCATATGCACAGAGGGCTCACTGGGCTTATTTTCCTATTTACCATTCTTGAAGGCCTGACCTACAGAACTGAGCTCCTGAACCCAGAGTACTGGTGAAATGCAGTTACGATTTATCCTAAGCCTCTCTCCCCATTAGGAGGTAGGATTTCACAATATGCCTCAAAAGCAATCTTCAGTATTTATTATTGTACAGTCTAAGGAGGCAAAGCCTGCTTGATTTAGGCATCAAGTTCCCCTGTTTGCTTTGAACTTCCCATTTCTCACTCATAATGCCAGAGAAAGGTTGTAGGAACCGAGTGTTTTCTCCCAATCTCCCCTCCTGGGTGAGGAAGTGAAAAAAGACAGAGCATAGGCAGGGCATTATGAAAACATCCGTCATTCCTTTCCGGAATGAGTGACCATGACCTCTCCATGGAGAACTCAAATTTTAGACCTAAAATTCAGTTGGCACTGAATTTTGTCCTATACAAGAACAAGCAGCTTCTTACTGGAAATTATTTGTTCATCATTCAGGACAAATTTAATGCTGAGCCTTCTCTCCTACACTACAGGTATGCCTAAAAAGCAGGAGCCTGCAAAGACTCTCAGGTAGGGTGTGTTTTCTTGTGTGCTGCCTCATTTTCTGTTGGAGGCTGCATCCCACCTTGCATCCCTTGTGCACCTGTGCACATCCATTGCATAAACAAAGAGCGCAACTTGGTGTGGCAGCTATCTGAATCTGTGACTTTTCCTGGGCAGAAGTACATGCTTCACTATGGCAAGAGTGATTCAGATTTAAGGTTTTTCCTGTCCTGGATTTGAAGCCATCGTTCCATATTTAACAACATTTGGAAGGCATATGTAGGGGAGGTATAAAACCTCTCATTGAAACATGTCAGATCTGAAGACCTTGCTGTCTAACTGATGCCCGCATTCACCCATGTCCACAAGCAGTAATCTTACAGAATAACGGAGGCCTGTTTTGGCCAAGCTCAGAAGTGAGCAACAGTCTTGTAGGTGTGTCATTACGGTTGTCTGGTACAATGCGCTCTGAGGGAGCGCGAACACTTGTGCATCTGTTCATCTTCTCCCCTGTTCAGGAACCTGCCCCTCGCCTTGGCAGTAGCTCTCTTCAAGATTCAGCCATCTGATTCATGCAGCAAAAAGTCTCCCCACAGAAAACATACTGGCTGAACCGCTTTGTTTTTTCTAGAGCAGTGCAAACAGTTACTGCAAGGGGAATTTTAGGAAGATTGTGCCTGGCAAGGAAAGCTCGCTAAGTAAATATGCAATGTTAATTATCCTTTGCCTGTTTCAAGTGAGCATTTCAAAGTTCTTTGCAAACCATTAATTAAGCTGCAATTTAGTACCATGAGGTAGTTAAATATTATTAACACTGTTTTCTGCAGGTGGGAGACTATGACACACAGGGTGAAATGACCTGGATGAAGTCTGTCAGCAGCAGAGCCAAGCGCCAAACCTACACATTTCAGTTCACCAGCTCCCTGCTTCATTAGATCTTTGTATTGTGAAAAGACACAGTTACCTCACGGAGTATGATAAAAACTTGTGAAAATTTGAGCAGCAGATCCAGAAACCATATAGCATATCACCCACACGACAGAAGTGTGGCTGGCAGGAGGAGCGATTCCCTGCACTGTGCTGCTAACACAGCCTTGTGTCGTGTGTCCCCCAGACCCTAAAGCAGCTCTTGGCTAATTGCAGCCTCTGTAGTTAATTACAGCCCTGATTCGGGTCTGCCCAGATACTCTGTTGCTAATGCCTCTGGTGCCAGATTACACAAACAGGTCAGGCATTTAAGTCAGCTCTATGCGTCTGACAAATTTTGGTGTCTAGTGTTTCTCTGAAATAGCTGTACCTGTTTCAAGTGCCTCACACAGCCTTTCCCCTCCTGCTTCCAGTTAACTCCTCCTTTCAAAAAAGTGGCCCTGGTGAGTGTCTCAGCTGAAGTAGTTCTTGAGTGCCAGAAACTGAGGCATCAAGGGCTGATGCTGAGAGATGTTCCCAGAACTGCCTGTGTTGGCCAGTGAGTCCTAACTGAAGGAAGTGAAATCCTAAGCTGAAGACTGACTCTTCAGAGATGCCAAGCATCGCTTCCAAAAAGCAGGACTTGGGTAGCAGGGCTGTTTCACCAGCCTCTCATAAGATCTGTGTTTAATTATCTTTTTTTTGAGTCCTGCCTTAGATAACACATCTCCCATCAGACGCCCCACTAGTTCCTATATTCTCCCACCATCTTAGCCAATCTTCTTCATTTGTTTGATCATATTAAGTATATTCTCAATGGAAACTCTAAATTGAATAAAAAGAATAAAACAACTCTAAAAGAATAAAAGAACAAGAATGGTTAAGAAAGAAGCGTTCAGCCTTGAGTGTTCATCTGTGGGATGGACATTTACAGCAAAAAGTCAAAGCACAAAAGCTGGGGAGCTACTTCCATATTCATCCATCCCTCTTTTCCCTTGCTTGTATGCATTATGCCATTTTAGTACACATTAACTTTCACTCATTTTGAGAGATATATAATCCCCATGGCACCCTGGAGCCACTCATGATCTACTGGGTGCGAGCTTTCTGAAAAGTCAGCTCCTTTTCAAGGTGAGTCCATACAGCAGTGCTGCAGACAGCCTCTGAACTGCCAGCCTCTCCAGCCAGCTCGGAGGCAGTCCCAGCTGGTGACAGCACTTCCAGGGCAGCCTGGAGCTGTATGCTGTAGGTACACCCAGGGGATGGCATTTTCCATATACCTTATAGACTATGCTACCTCAGCTACAACCCCCCCTACTGCCGTGGGGCAAGTTTGTTGTCTGTGCCTGGCAGCTGCCAGTCACCTAAATAGTGCCCAAGTGATGCTAAACACATTTTGAAGGTGTTTTGCTGAACACCTCTGCACCATACTGTATGCAGGCGGATGAAGACATACATATGTTTATGTGTATTTCCATCCATATGTATACCTTTATTTACACATGTCCTGGATAGAATTAATTTTCAGCTGAGCTGGGAGAGGAACTGGAGCTGGTGGCACCTGTGGCTGGGGGACATAGCTGGGATAGTTTACTAATTAGCCAACAGCTAGGATAGTTTACCCAAATTGGCCAAAGGGATATTCCATACCATGTGACATGATGTTTGGTGTATAAAGCGGGGACTGTGCTGAGGGGAGGTTCCTGCTGCTCGTGAAAAAGCCAGGCATCAGGATCCACCATGAGCTATTGTTCTGTAAATTATGTGTGTTGGTATTTTCTGTTATTGGGGTGTTTTTGTTGGTTTCCATCCCCGCTTTCTTTTCCTCTGTTGTTCTCTTAGACGGTTTTTATCTCAACCCATGAGTTTTGCCTTCTTTTCTTTCCCGGGGGAGTGAGTGAGAGACTGCGCGGTATTTTAGCCGCTGAGCAGGGCTACACCGCGTTTCTCGTTCCCTCACGTCGGCAGACGGGCGAGAGGGCAAACGTACAGACGCAGCGAGCCGCTAGGTGGCGCTATAGGAGGACGGAGCGAGCCGTGGGCAATCCACCGGGGTGGAGCCGAGCGGCGTCTTCAGCATCCTGGCCCCCGCGGGATCTTTATTGGAAAAGATCAACCATAATAGCAGCGTGCAGCACCTGTAATCTCACCACGGGAGGGGAAGCAAGTATGTTTTTCAGGCCAAAGTGCACAGTAGTTCACCAGGAAAAAAAAATATTATATCCCTTCAATTGTAAACGCTGGGTGAAAGTGCTTATACGTTCAGAGCACGAGGCAGATGGTAACAAACCACATGCTTGTGGATTATCCCACTTTTTCCACATTTGCATACTCAAAACCACTTTTGGTGCCCGTGGTTTAACCTCTGTTTCCCTAACTCCTGTTTATGAGTTGAGTGGTCACATGTCAACATGTTGAGTGGGAAAGTGTGTACAGGGGATAAGGAGGTAGAAGTGGTTCCATATGGCGAAAGAAGCGACTATGCCAAAGTATTAAAAAAATACAGAAAGAGGGAAAAGCAAGAGTAAAATCTTTGGAGATCGGGGAATCTAAAATGCTTGTGACCTCATATGAAGGAAGTGGTTTGCTGCACGTGAAAGGGAAACTTATGATTTGAAATGCTGATAATATAGGTTTCATTGTTTGGAGCAAGGCTGAAGGTTAGACAGATCTACCTTACTCTGCTCTATGCATGGTTCAGGCTGAAGGTTGAAAGATTCCAGCTGGAGGATGGGAGGCCGTGGAGAGACCATGAAATTGCCGACTTCAGTTCTTCTTCCAATTTTAAACTGTTGATCAGAAGGAGAAAAAAAAAAACAAAAACATCAAAAAACATTTTAGCTCTGTTCACAATAGTATTATGAAGTTGCTGACGCAGTACTAAGTATGTACTTGTGGTTTCTTGAGACAATTAATCTAGCAAAGTTGGAGTCCTTATGCTTCAGGGAAAGATGAACAAAACACAACAATTGCCCTTTATTCAGAGTGAGTAGCAAGGGTCAAATTTATTATAATAATAAATAATAAATGAAATACCACAAAATTACGGAAAAAAAACAATGAAAAATGTTCTTTTGTATCCCAGATTTGAAAAAAAGCAGACAACAGTGACAAAAATCCATTATTGCTGGATGGGGATATAGTGCTCTCTGTGCTGGCAAAACCAGCTTACAGAACCACTTTTGCCACAGTAATCAGTTATCAGTCACGGTAATCTTGTTTAGAAAGATCAACCAAAGAAAGATGAATGGGAATTCAACTCCAAAGCATACTTGTACGGTGTAAGCATTCATTGCTGTTGTGTGCTGTAAAAATTTGACAAATGAAAGGATTTTCTATTACCAAAAGTGACTGAGGTATCCACATTTTTTATTACATACATTGAAGTCATTTGAGAAGTCAATATTTTTAGATGGAATGACCCTTCTGAAAATCAAGTATCTGACAGATTTCTAGCCGGGCATCCAAAATGCAATATATTTCTGAATATTTAGGTCAAAGGTGTTTGGTTTTTAGAATCAGTTATGTAATCATAAGCCAATCCCAAAATGGAGTTCAAAGACCATCTTAACTGGCATTCATACAGTTCATTATTGGTGGTCCTGACAATTGCAAACTTGAGTTGGAACTGATTACAGAAGTAAGACTACGAAAAGCTGCATGTGGTTCAAAAGTACTTAGCTCTACCTTCAAGGCGAAGCAAACTTCGTGATAAACCTTGCCAATACAGCAGATGATGCATAGACACCGGGGTGAAATCCCAGTTTCTCTTTGCCATCAGCTTCAGTGTGGCCAGGATTTAAACCCAGTTGTTTTAGGGACACATCCAATACTCATTTTATCAACTCAAAGACTTCTATTGACCTAAAAGGGAAGTGGATTGTGCTCTCAGAAGTCAGTTTACTTGTAATCACAGCTCAGGAAAATGTGCTCCACTTCATTATTTCAGAAGTGGAAGTTGAATGAATTGGACTGGAGAGGGGAGAAGTCAGAATGACAGTCACAGGTCAAGACTAGCACCAGGGTGGCAAAACCAAGCCTGCTTCATCCCTGTCAAAGAGAACTGGATTTCTTGTAGCAGATCTGAAACTTGCCCTGAGGCAGGTTTAAACCTGAAAATTGTACAAAAACACTTTCCATTCGACTAGACATCCTATTACAAACCTGTTCTATATTCTGTAAAGCTGGCGGTGGGTGGCTTTCAGTCGACTTCCTCCCCCCACACACACTCATTGCCCTTTGCTGCCAAGTCAGAAAGATGAAAAATCATATATATTTGCATTCACCAAGTGATCTCCAAAGCAACTTAATACTGGTTCAAGTCTTCCTTGTCTTATAAATCGGATTCTTTCTGTAGATTGTTTACCTACCACTTCTAGTGTGTCTCCAATAAATTAAAATCTGCTGAAGTGGTAAAATGTACGAAAGATATAGTGAATGGTCTGCAGGCTGTACAGTGGAGCCATTATTCTAAGAGGAAGTAGGAAAGGCAATCATAAAATTCTGAAAAATTATGCAATAACTTTGTAGTTATTGCCCATCTGTATTCATTACAATGATCTATTTCACAGGCATATAAATAGAACTGGCAAGTAAAAGATGTGCTGTTTGCCTCCAGACGTGGCACTAGGCTTCAGCAAAAGAAATTCAATAAAAGGCTTTTTCTAAAGACTTGCAAGTGTTCATCAACAGATGGAATCTAGTCACCTCTCTCTCCCACCCCCCATTTTACATTCCCCCATGCTTGCTCTTACCCCCACTCAAGACTACTTTGGAAAAAAGATGACAAAATTTAATTGCTTCTTTTGCAGGGCAACCCTGATAGACTACATGACTTCATTCTCATAAGGCAACAAGTCCCATAAATCACACCTCCTGAGTGCACCCATTAGAGCTCCAGTATGACAACTTTATGCCTAATACTCTCCAAACAAGGACCACACAAAACTAAGACTGTAAAATTGCCGTTGACTCACAGAGGCTTTTATAACATGCACTTAGCTCAAAAAGACTTAACTTATATGGTTTTTAATCATGTTTGGGCATAGGAGACCTCTCAATGATTCAAGACAGCATATGTTAAAAAAAGAATAAAAAGCAGAATACATTTGGCAGAGCTCTATCCCTTGCAGTTTCCAAGGAGAAATACAACAGTATAATGAAAAAAATGACAGTTTCATTTTGTAAAGAAAAGGAATCTTGAGAAGTGTTTCTTCCTAAAATAATAATAATAAATGGTATTTTTTGTGTGTCACCATGAGGAGGGAAAGGAGTAGGAAATGTATTTCTGAGTTAGACCCTCAACTTGTGTATATCTGCACGGAAGCGGCTAGAGGTACACATACTTGCTTGTGAGTCCCAGTGCTGTAAGGGTATGTCCTGCGTCCAAGGATATTTGCAGCATCAGGCCAGTGCGAAATCTACACTGTAGTGGCCCCATTCGTGCCGAATGCAAGCACAGGCATGACTGCATTGTCAAGTTGCAGTGGTGAGATAACACCTGAGAGGAGTGAGCCTCAGTTGCGGAGCTGACTGGTGCTGTTCACAGAGTTAGATAAATGACTGGCATGAAGCATTGAGGATTCAAAAATATCCTGGTCGAACTGCCTTGTGAAGCTGGGAACCTCCAGCGCAGAGGCTGCCACTGGAGACTCCTGCATGAACAAAGGGTGCAGAAGTAGCTTGTGAGTGAGTACAAAGATTTTCATGTGCTTCAGACTAGGGCTCTCATAGCTTCACTCCAACAATACGATATGTATCACCACATTTCACTGAGAATCTCTTATTTCTTTGCACAATAGATTTTTTTTTTCCCCCACCCTCCCTACGGCTACAAATGAGACTGAGAGGGTAAATCTTACACACTGTCTAACAGATTTCCTTGCATTTGGAAGCAAAAAAAAGGGGGTTGTATAATCAGGCTAACATGCAAATCAACTGAAATTACAATGGTATGTTAGAGTATATTCCTTAAGTATTCAAACCACAGCAAAAAAAAAAAAAAAAAATCCCCTCCACTAAACTACAAGGGGCTGACTGAAACCTACAAAAGCTGGGAAAACCGTAAGGTCTGACTCAAAGCCTGTCCTTACTTCACCCCTGAGGAAAAGAATAGAGTGTATAGATAATATTGGTTGCTTTTCGGTGGGCCCCAAATACACAGCAAAGCTATTAAGTCCCACAAACTAGGAGGCTTGCAACCGTATCCTCTCTGCCATTCCCACGCAACCAGAAATCTAACTCAGATGCTTGCAGGGCAGCTCCTTTCTTTCTGTCCAGGACCTTCATTTCCACAGGCACCAGTCTTGGCTCTGCTTCCCTGTTTGGTAAATTTTAAGACCTGCTGTGCTTTTCTCTCTCCTTGCCCTCACAGAAAGAGGTTTTGATAACACCAAGACAAGAGAAAACAACACCAAAAAAAAAAAAAAAAAAAAGCAGAACAGCTCTGGATGCCTGCTTTCCTGTGGATTCATGTTGTGTCCCCTTTTCCCATATTCCCCATTCCCACCATCTTTATCACATCCACAGCATCTCGTCTTCTTCCCCTCTCCAGGGTGACATGCCGTATGCCTTTGCAGTCAGCTGGGGCAGTTGTTCGAGCTGTTTGAGGGCAATGGATGTGCTGCCCGCTCAGCTGGTTGGTACCTTTTCAGGCAGATAAGGAACGAAGTTGTAGTTGCCTTTTTCTTAGTGAAAGCACTAAGCTGAATCTTCTTCCTCTACCCAGCTACCCCTTTTTATAAAAATTCACAGGCACTTGTCTTCAATTCTACCACACTGCCAAATTGAGCCGAAATGGATTAGTGAGTTCAAAAGTTATTATGAAGGATGGATGGACAGACTGTATGTTCATAGAAACATTATTTCTTTAGACAAGTCAACCTAAAACTAATCCTATCACAGAAGCCTTTAAGACCAGTAGTAAATGAGTCAAAACTACAGAATTATCCATAGATCATAGAATCATAGAATGGTTTGGGTTGGAAGGGACTTTAAAGATCATCTAGTTTCAACTCCCCTGCCATTGGCAGGAAGACCTTCCACTAGACCAGGTCGCTCAAAGTCCCATCCAACCTGGCCTTGAACACTTTCAGGGTTGGGGCATCCACAACTTTCCTGGGCAACCTGTTCCAGTGCCTCACCACCTCACAGTAAAGAATTTCTTCCTTATGTCTAATCTAAACCTACCCTCTTTCAGTTTAAAGCCATTATCCTTTGTTTTATCACTACAAGCCCTTGTCAAAAGTCCCTCTCCAGTTTTCTTGTAGTCCTCCTTTAGGTACTGGAAGGCCACTATAAGGTCTCCCTGGAGCCTCCTCTTCTCCAGGCTGAATAACCCCGACTCTCTCAGCGTGTCTTCATAGGAGAGATGTTCCAGCCTTCTAATCATCTTTGTGGCTCTCCCCTGTACTTGCTCAGACAGCTCCATGTGCTTCTTGTGTTGGGGCCTCCAGAGCTGGAAGCTGTACTCCAAGGGGGGGGTCTCACAAGAGCCAAGTAGAGGGGGAGAATCACCTCCCTCGACCTGCTGGCCACAATTCTTTTGATGCAGCCCAGGATGTGGTTGGCTTTCTGGGCCGCAAGGGCGCATTGTCGGCTCATGTTGAGCTTCTCATCCACCAGCACTCCCAAGTCCTTCTCAGGGCTACTCTCAATTCGTTCTCCGCCCAGCCTGTATCTGTGTTTGGGATTGCTGTGACCCATGTGCAGGACTTTGCACTTGGCTGTCTTGAACTTCATGAGGTTTGCACAGGCCCACCTCTCCAGCCTGTCAAAATGCCTCTGGATGGTATCCCTTCTTGCAGTGTGGAGTGTGTTGACCACACCACACAGCTTGATGTCATCAGCGGACTTGCTGAGGGTGGACTCTATGCTACTGTCCATGTTGCCGATAAACATGTTAAGCAGCACTGGTCCCAATTCTGACCCCTGAGGAATGCCACTCGTCACTGGTCTCCACTTGGACATTGAGCCATTGACCACAACTCTCTGAGTGCGGCCATCCAGCCAATTTCTTATCCACCATGTGGTCCATCCATCAAATCCATTTCTCTCCAGATTAGAGAGAAGGATGTCATGCGGGACAGTGTCAAATACTTTGCACAAGTCCAGATAGATGATGTCGGCTGCCCATTCCTTACCCATCAATGCTGTAACCCTGTCATAGAAGGCCACCAAATTGGTCAGGCATGATTTGCCTTTAGTGGAGCCATGTTGGCTGTCACCAATCACCTTATTTTCCATGTGCTTTAGCATGGTTTCCAGGAGAATCTGCTCCATGATCTTGCCAGGCACAGAGATTAGACTGACTGGCCTGTTGTTCCCCAGGTCTTCCTTTTTCCCATTTTAAAAATGGGGGTTGTATTTCCCCTTTTCCAGTCAGTGGGAACCTCACCGGACTGCCATGACTTCTCAGAAATGATGGATAGTGGCACTATCAGATGCACTGATCAGGCAACTCTGCAGATATAGTAGATTTTGGTTTCACCTACAATTCACATAACTAAAGTTTCTCACCTGTGTAAGACTCATCTAAGTTTCCGAGTCTTCTAAGGTGTCTGCCAGGGTGATCAGTGAAGAAGGATTTAGATTCCTCTGGCTTTCCCATCTAAAAATACATTAATGTGTACATGCATGTACCTCATCTAGGTGCACATGTAGGACCTTCCATCCCTATATCTACACAACTGTAAGTTTCAAGCTCTTCACCATCTTGTATTTTCTAGAAACCATACTTTTCACTCTGTAAGGTAGGAAAGTAGTTTTATTTCTGTTTTTCTGGTGAAGAGCTGAAGACTCTCAAAGATCAAGATCCTAGTAAAGTATTGAATTTCTGTGGTTTTCAGAAGTATTTAATTAGTTATGTACATCATAGAAATTGGGCCTCACAGGCCTCACCCAAGGAGTTACCAGAAATTCATGGAAAATAAAGGAGATGAATGTAGTTCCAAATCCCAGATTGATACCCTAGTTCCATCCGCTTCCATCCATCCCTTAATGACCTATAATGTAATTACCCGAGGGTTCAAAAAAAACCCAACAAACAAGCCAAATACATAGGGAAAGATAAAATAAAGAAAGATTTCAGTTTAGATTTCAATTTTACTTGTACAGTTTTCCAGTCCTGTGTTACATATAGTTTAGACTCAAGCATATGCCGAGGACACTTTAAATAACCCTAGCAAATCAGAGAGGTCTTGAAGAAGGCAAAATCTCTCTTTGCCTCCCCAACTCCTCCCTAGGTACTACTGTATAAAATATACTTTACCCTAATAAGAATCAGCTTTTAAGTCTCAATAAATACCAGATTAACACTATTAGAATATAATTTTTTTACAATACTATCTTCTGGAGGGGAAGCAGCATGCTGTAAGGATGGAAGCAGCTTCAAACTCTGCTTGAAGCTGGGGAACAAAAGTTTCTCTGCAAACAAAGAAACATAAATTAAATTTAAAAAGCAATGTTTCACATTCTTTATGGGTTGGCATGAGCCTGCAGGCTGACAGTTTGGGACAGTAAAGCCATGGGTGCACCCTGTGAAAGACAACCCAAAAGTTCTGACACTGAGGCATAATGGTTAGGGCTATTCAAATATTCCATCTGCTTTGCTCTGTTTTTAAATGAATATGTGTGAAATACTTGGGGTTTTGGGGTTTTTTTCCCTCAAAGCAAGCAAGTATTGTTTAGCTGTTAGACAACAGAGCTGGGCAACCTGAGGACACATGGAATAAATAATGCAGAAATTTGTATGAAGCCACTTATATTACATGCGGTCTTATCTATAATCAGTTCTGTCTCAGCAAAGATATCAGATAGTTTCCATATTTGGAAAATTTGTGAAAAATAAAAGATTTCTTCACTTTAGACAATAAGTAAATAACAAGGAACAAGTGAAGAATGTACAAATCACAGATGCTTTGAAAAGGGAGAATAGGGAAGTTAAAAGGTAAGTCACTTAAATATAGTGAAAGTAAACACATTTTAGTAGAACATATAATTGATCATTGCTACAGAATGACCTTGAAACAAAGAATTTAGCAAGATGTAAACAAAGTTTACACATATATATCTATATATATATTGAATAACAATGATATCCCTATTATTTATTGATGCAACAGTTAATGGTATGATTTTGGGGTTGGAGAGCTGGATAAACCTGATTAGATTTTCACACATTTAGAAAATTTAAAAGCCACAAGAGACCACTGAATCATCTCCTATTTAGTGTTGCTTATTAAATGTCACCCAAATCCCCTCATACTAAACCCAGACGCTTGAGTTGAAGATTTTCTGTTCCCAAGGGATGGGTCTGAATAATGTGAGTGAGACCAGGAAAGGCTGAATTTTCATCAGTGCCTGAGGCCCTTGCAAAGACAAAGAGCTGAGGAGTGTAACTGTGTGGCTGCAGCTCTAAACCACAAGACTGGTGTGAATCAGTAGGTACCTTCTCTTTGAGTGTCTGCCCTTCAAAAATGTGCAAGTAAAGTAGTATGGGGAAAGATACATATCAGAAATGTATTCTTTACTAAAAACTCAGTGTTGATTTGGATTTTAGGAGAGTTCTCAAGATAAACACATTCTGCAGGGATTTGCTGCTGACTATTGTTTGTGTACTGTACCCATAGCTGCTGGAGGATGAGAAAACAGGACTTTATGTGAAGCTTGCTTAAGACCCTGCTTCCAGTCTCCACCCTACCCTGCTCTTTGAGTATGTTCACCAGTAGCCTCAGTTACTATTTTTAACTCTGCTTTTAAGGGCTGCACTCTTTAGCAACCCTTACATGTGAACTGGGAAAGAAGAAGGAAAGTGAGCACCACTGTTGAACCAGCACACTTATCTAGAGAGGAGGAAGCACCCCAGCATGTTTGCTGTATATCAGTGGACAGCACACGTCTGCAATGACAGCTCTTGGCTACTGAAGAACTGCCTACCAAGAAGAGAGCAATTTGAGAACTCTCTTTACGTCAGTCTTCACTGCATCTTCTTCTACTGTACTGGTGCAAAAGGGACTTAGTGAGGACTCAAAACTGAGCTCTACTCATGCTGGATGCCCTTACCACTACCTTACTGCATATCAGTGCAAAGACTGATTTGCATGCCTATGTTCATTTACTGTACTAGGGCAAATTTCTGCCTAAGAGCCATGGGAGAGATGATGTACTGCCATGCATTGATTTATGCCAGTTCAGCTATAGCACCTGTAAAACGTCTGTCTCAACTGAATCAGGGATGTTCTTAAAATCAAGCAAGTATGCCAGATGTAGATCTGATAAAGAACAAAGTGTTTAAGGTACAGCACCTTTACTTCTAAAAGGAAGCACAGATGTTTCTGTTAGCCACCTAGGCCTCCACAAGACTGAATGAAGAGAATTAGGCACTTCTACATAAGAAGAGATGATTTCATGCTGGTGGGGAACTACCTAGAAATTCTAGACAAGAAATTCTGAGTATGGGCTGTGTATCAATGTTTGTCTACCAGACAGTTTGTCTACCAGAGCTTAGTTATGTGACTTTGCAGTCTAGACTTGAAGTCCTCATTTGAGAAACAGATATCCTAGGTTCTGCAAGCCACTTGTCTACTCTTAATTTTAAAAAAGATAAGAACAAAAAACCCCACAAATTTTAGTTAAAGTAAAAAAAGAAAAAGAGAGAGACCAAAGAAGCTCTCCTTTTCACAGTTTTATCACCCAAGAAATTCTAAGCTTTGGTCAAGTTGCAGTGCTTCTGCATGTGTCACCAGAGGAATTCTAGGTAAAAATCTTATCCAAATAAAGTGCTTTCTATGGCTGTTCTTCCCCTTTGCCATCAGTTGATGAGTGCAAAGAATATTGTTTTTTTCTTTCTAGAACTTCATGGCACAGAGTTTGCATATGTTTAAGATGACATTACCATGATTAAATTCAATCAGGATGAACTGCTTTTCCTAGAGGATTTTAGAGTTGTCAGCCTTCAAACTTTTATACTGAATTACACAATAAAATATTTCTCTCCCTTGTGGTCTTGGGGACACTTGCCATTTTCTTACTTTTGTTGTGGTTTTGCTTAGTGAGGGGGGTCCTAAGGTGGTGGCTTCTGTAGGAAACTGCTAGAAGTCGCTCCCCTTTGTTCAGTGGACTCGGCCAGGCCTAGGGTGGACCTGCTGCTGGCCAAGGCCGAGCCAATTGGGAGCAAAATGTCCCCTGATAACGCCTCTGCGATAATGTATTTAAGAAGGGAAAAACAGAAAAAAAAAAAAAGGAGAAGAGAAGATGTGAAGAAGCTGAGCAGGGGCAGAGGTGCAGAGGGGGAGGTGCAGGCCTCCGGGGCCTTGCAGGCCTCACCCTCTGGCCTCTCGCCAGGCGGCCGACTGGGCCCAACTCAGCCCAGTGCAAGAAGTGGAGAGGAGATGAGATGGGTGATGTGAAGAGATTCTGAGAGGCTTCTGCCAGCCTGTTGTGAAGAACTTTTCTTGTGAGAGAAACAGCTGCAGATGCCAAGGTCAGTGAAGAAGGAGGGGGAGGAGTAATGCGGCTCCTGGCCAAGATTCCCCTGCAGCCTGTGGTGATGACCATGGTGGAGCAGGTTGTCCCCCTGCAGCCCATGGAGGTCCACAGAGGAGCAGAGATCCACATGGAGCCCGTGAAGGACGCTGCACCGGAGGAGGTGGATGCCTGAATGCAGCTGTGGCCCGTGGAGGGCCCGCTAGGACAGCCGTTCTGGAGAGACTGCACTCTGTGGAAGAGATAACCTACGCCGGAGCAGTTTAATGAAGGACTGTGGCGTATGGGTGGGACCCCACACTGGAGCAGGGGAGGGATGTGAGGAGTTCTTCCCCCAACTGTGAAGCAGCGGCGTAAAACAATGACCGTTTTCTTCCCCCCTGTGCCGCTCAGGGAGGGAAGGTAGTAGAGATAATGTTAAGTTCGGGATGAGGGAGGGGTGGAGGAGGTTTATCTTGTTTCTCTGTCTCGTTATCCTGCTAGTTGTAGTAATAAATGAATAGTTTTCCCCAAGTGGAGTCTGTTTTCACCTGTGACGGTAACTTTAAGGATTTCTCCCTGTCCTTATCTCAAACCTCGAGCCGTATTTCTGAAATTATATCTCCCTGTTCTCTCAGAGGGTGGGGGGAGTGAGAGAGAGACTGCGTAGTCTGGTCCCGATCAGGGCTGAACTACAACATTTTTCCTTTTGTTTTTTAGAGAAACTTTGGTATGGTGCAAAACTCAACAGACATAAAAACAGGCCAAGCCTTTACCATATAATAAACTTGATTTGAATAAATCCTCAGTGCTTTAAGGAGAATTGCCTTACTGTGTGGAAACATGTAGGGATAGCAGTACAAGACCTCATTACATATAACTCTTCAAATGCCACTCAGTCTCTCAAGATTCCTAACAAGAATGCCTGCAAAGGGAATAATTTTATATGGAGGACTTAGGGCCTCTGGTTTCATAAAGGAAATCTCTATACACATTAATTTGTTCTCGTAAGTGCCTTACAACTGGCATGCATGCACATGTAAAGGTCTCTAATTCTCTTAAAATTCCAATACGGTGTATAAATTCCCATCTATGCATAAAATAATGTGTGCTAGAATCTCAGCACTTCACCATTTATCAGTGACCTAGAGGAGAAGAGGGAATGCAGCCTCACGAAGCTATTTGAGGACAGTTGATGTAGTCCTCATGCAGAGCTGTCGTTCAGCTGAAGTACTGTACATGGGATGGACAAACCTCATGTAATTGTACCTCCAGGGGACTGATTCAATTGGTAGAAATTCTGCTGAAAAGGACCTGGAAGTCCTGGGGTCCTGGTGGACAGAAGGCTGGACAGAAGTCAGCATTGCACTCTGGCAGCAATGAAGGTTAACAGTGTCCTAACTGATACCTACAGGAACGCAGTCAGTTGATTGAGGGAAGTGATTATTCCCCTGTACTCAGCACCCGTTTGGCCACATCCAAAATACTGCACCCAGATTTGTCCCCACACTTCCCTTTTCCCTCAAACAATAAAGATAGATGCAAACTTATAAAGCAGGTCCAGTTGATGGCCACCAAGACAGTTACAGAGCTGAGACCCATCCACTATGAGGAGAGGCTGAGGAAGAACGGCTTATTTAGCCTGGAGAAGAGAAGGCTTGATGGGAGGAGGGCAGAGCTAATAACTTCCCATATCTACAAGGACGTTATTTAGAAAATGGAGCCAAGACTTTTGGAAGGTACATAGGAGGAGAATGAGCAACAGTGATCACAAATGGAAGAAACTGAGGTTTAAGTTGTATATATAAAAAAAAATTCACTGGAACAGCTGCCCAGAGATGTTGTGGAATATCTGTCCTTGGAGGTTTTCAAGATCCCACTAGACGAGTCTTAAGCAGCCTTACCTGAATTCAGTGTTGAATTCCCCTTGAGCAGGAGGTTGGATTAGGTGATCTCCTGATTCCTTTCCAGTCTGAACAGTTCTCAGATTATGACTGCAATGCACAAATGGAACAGGCAAAGTGTTGTGGTTTTCCAGCATATATTGTCAAAATTCTTGACTCAAACTTCCACTTAAATTTCATGTTTCTTAAATTTCACTTCACTTAAATTTCTGGTTCTTTTTGCTTTCTGAAGTACAGCACTTCTCCCTGGGGTAGAAAGTGAAGTGGTGCCTTTGCTGGAAGCAAAGCCATAGGCAGAGAAGGAAGTCTCCAAAGCTTTTTGCTCAGAGAAAGGGAGGAAAGGGAAAAATCTAGTTCAAGGCTGGGAAAAAGAGACAACAACATTATTTTTTCTTATTCTGTAGTTATGTCATTTCATGTTCTGTGGAAATTAAAATGCTTGCATATAGTAACTTCCCATTACTCTTTCCCACCCAGGCTTGGCACAGGTGGGAAAGTCTAGTCCTTGAAAATAGCAACCCCCCACCCCAGTCCTTACCCTACTGGCCAGAACTGGTGCCATCCTTCAGAATCTGGGACAAGGCTCAGCTGTCTCTCACAGGCAGGGAGAGAAATGTTTTTCAGTATCACGATCTCGTACTAATCTAATCTGTGATCTGCAAAACTGTGAAGATTTTTTTTTTCTTAGAGACAGTTATTTTAAGCCCCTTTGCATCACATTTTTTTATCCTTGATCCCTCTTCTACTTCAAAAAAACCCCATACTCTCAAAAAAGTGTTTACTGTGAAGATAGCAGGGAGAGGAATTGGGTTGTTAGTACTAGAGCACTGTCTTCCATCTGAATGAGTTTTGTATGCATTATTGCAACCATGCTAAGATGCAACTCAAAATTATCTATCAAAAGCTGTGTCCATATAGGCATAGAATCATGGAATGGTTTGTGTTGGAAAAGACCATTAAAGACCATCTAGTTCAATCCTTCTGCTGTGAAGAGGGAAATCTTCCACAACATCAAGTTGTCAAAGTACGTACCTCTCAGAGGAGAAAGCACAGCTATGACAAAAAAAGGTGTTATGTTTACTATCAGCAACAGCTTGAGTTGGACTGGACCTGAGTTACTGAGTATTTATATGCTTTTATTCCAAGAAGGGCAAATAAATCCTGAACAGTACCACAAAAATCGCATTTTTTATGGAACTGGCTTTTCCTCCAAGCATACAAGTGACAAATCTCACTTTGAAGATGTCACTTTAATTGATAAAAATATTTATTCTATACATTACTGTCAATGTTTAAGTTACAGTGACTCATGATTTATTGATCTGCCTTTATTTCAAAAGAAAGTTTTTGTAATATTAGTGTTTTATAACTGTTATTAACCATCAAACCACAAACAAGTTTAGGGAGTGGTTTGCGAGCAAATGAATGTGTGAATGTGTTGGAAGGCGCCGTGCCACTCTTGCTGATATCAAAGGTTAACAATGTTGAGCCAGACTCCCAAATCCCAAACCTGACTGGAAAACAGTTAGCTCCCTAAAGTTCTTTTAACAGTATACTTGTATATATACAGTATACTATACTAACTCTACTGCTTTTTCTATAAACAAAGCAAGGGAGAGACTTTATTTGTCACAGTATGCCCACTTGAAAATAATTTTATACTACATAAAAAATCCTCTTTTGAAAATTCTCGATATTTAAAATGTAAACCAGTTTTCAATTAAAAATTTTTCAAAATAAAAAATAAAATTAACATTAACAATATTCTTTGTAGTCTGGTAAGTTCTAGCCAATTCAACTTTTTTTTTATATAACACATTTTTTTAATAACACATTTTTGTTGTGTTTTGAATGCTCAGTTTATCAGCAACTTATATTTTGATGAAGAGTCATAATCAGCACTTATTGGAAAGAAATCTCCTTAAACATAACTTGTGTGTGAAATAATTCCAGTGACTGGTCTTAATAGTAAGGAGACTAAATTTTCCACTTCATTTATAATACCAGGGTTGTACTCAAACAAGACTTAGTTTAGTGGCAACAACTGATGTATCTAATATCATTGATCTCAAACATCTGCTCTGAAGAATCTACAAGTTCTTTATAAGAAAAGAACTTTCGGAAAAGAAAATCTTTCCCAAATTAAATGTGTACACATACATGTGCATATAAACTGAGTATGAGTTTTACAAGCTGCACAGAAAACTGTCAGAGGGTTTACATTCATTTTTATTAAGTCAAGCATGTAAATGCCTCAAGAGTATTTGAAAAATGCATTCAGACTTTTACCTCAAGACCTGAAGGCATAGTTGCCATTGTTTGGTATGGAATATTGCAAGTCATACCAGTGTGGATAGCTATGTCCTTAGAGTCTGGGATTGTAAGAAGAAGGAGATTACAAGAATAATTACTGAAAAGTTCTACATAATTAGAACATTATTGCTTTGTTAAAAAATCTCATCTAAAGTGGAAGAAAATACTTGTGAATATTTGTTAAAGCACTTGCGCAAAAGTGTTGTAAATAGGAAGGAGAAAATAATGAAACCAGATTATTTGCTGGCTGACTGGATGGACTGTGCAGAATATGTGCCTTCTGCAGAGAATGGCATACTTTTAACTACATGCCCTAGAACAGTTTTCTCCTGGCACGTCTTCACCGTTAGCAGTGTGATGAATTAGGTTAAAGCCAAAATTTATTAGCAGATGAGAGTGAAAAAGTGTCTGTTTCAGCCATAGAGGCATGGTTTTCACATTTGTACCATTTTCTCTGTGTTTGCAACATTCCTAAAGTGATGCTTAGAGCCATGTCTCAGTGTGGGAAGAAGGGGTATTGTTACCCCACTGTATACAATAACAGATTTGCAGCAAGACTTACCCATTTTTCCCCTTGACATACATTATGACTTCATGACACTCTGGAATTATCTTTCTCTGAGACACTGCCCAACCACTTTTGCACTGTTGTGTTTTTCCCCTCAAATTGCTGTTGGGCAGTCTAGTAATGAGCTGTGGATAGGGCCCCTTAGCAAGTCTGTCTTCTAGACAGCTTGAAAATGACCCTTATTTCTGACACACTCCACCCATACTGCCTGGCCTAGCTTTGTCAACTCTTCTATCTGGTGCAGAAAAGTCATCTCACTTGCTTTCCTTTGGAGTGGCCACTAGAGAGTCAGAGAGTCACAAGGTGAAAACTGAGCCACATCTCAGAAGTGCGTACTAGAAAACTAGGAACTCCATCTGCTTCTAGAAATTTTTGCCTTGTCCAAGTAAAGAGATATGTGTGTCTCTTGGAGCAACATAATCTCTCACTCTTCTTGCAAGTGGTTGCAGGACAATGAGAGATGTAGCTAGAGACTTAACCCTACTATTGCGAGAGCCATCCTTCAAAGTCTAAAAGGGAGTGCCTGAAGAAGGGAAGGAGTTCTGGCAGACAAGGTTCAGGTATGGATGAGTTTGTAAAACCTCATCAATGGCCCTGATGGCTATAAAAATGAACCTTCTGCATGTTAGATGGTAGAGGGTCCTCACAGATATCTGTCACCTCCTGCTTAATACCATACAGAGATACAGCCCTTCCTTTCTGTGGGTTACTGGAACAATGGATGAAAAATCCCTACATGTTTAAATCCTGTTTGTTATAGAGATACTTTCTGATACTTCTGACTGCATTCCACCTTTTATAGTAAGGGTGGGATTCTTTTAATCAGGTTTTAAAAGCAAGGTGCTCAGTTGAAACACCATGGCTTTGTGTCAACAAACAGACATGTACATCCCACAGCCTGCTTAGTCCAGATATGTATTCTAAGGACCTCTTAAGAGTGACCATTTCTCTTCAATGAGCATAGAAAGACTCTAGACAACTACTCTAGAAAAGATTCCTAACACAAAAATGACAAAAGTTAGGTCATACGAACTATGTCTTTAATGTGAAGTGTCATTTGTGTATTATATTTTACAATATAGCTAATCTCCTGGTGGAAGAGGCTGTGGCATTTTTTGCACAACCAGCACAACCTTTTGAGGTGGATTTTATATTGCAAGGAGGGCATTATCAAGATCTGTTCTGCCTTCTGTCAGAGCATCTCTGACCAGAGGGTAGAATGAAAATCTGTACAGGGCATAGCATGAGAACAGTCACCGAAGTTAATTAGGACCTGAGAAGGACTCCCTCGCCCTTGCTCTGATGTAGCAAAGGTCCCTCCAATGGGAGGAGGAAACTACTGGGTGGAAATAGCAACCTTGCTACTGCCCATCTGGAAGGTGTTTGCCAGTGACCTTGATTTAAGGCGACATGACTCTAAGTGTGTGGATTTGGTGAGCATCAGCACCCTTACCATGCTCTGCACAGTCGCGCTGGTTTGAGGACTAGTGCAGAGTGCAGGGAGGGCCCACTGGGAACTCTGGGGACCTTTTGTCCATTAAGCAAACTTCTTAAGATACAAGTCAGTTAAATCTGCCTGCTGTCAAAGTAACCAGCTCAGTAGCCAAACTGATGAAGGGTTAAAAAGAGCACTGGGAACTGAAAAAACATTTGCAGTAAACAACTATCAAAGTTTGAAAAGATCCAAATACTTACACAACTGGTAGTCTTCTTTTCTTCTCAGCCATATCAGGGAGAGTAACGGCTGCAGGATCTGGCCCTATGTGGGTAATAGCCTTTTTAATTTCCAATTTTTTTTTTAGGAGGATTAAATAGGTTGGTCTTTCTCTCCCTATGTAAAACCACGATTCATCCATCATGTCAATAGCATCATATTCATAAATATACCACCATGTCTGGTGTTTTCCACTGAAATTGGCAAATGTACTTAGAAAGAAGTTAAATGAAAATTTCAGGAATTTCCAATTGGGCTTAGCAAATTGTGAAAGAAGAGTGATGACTGCTATCGATGTAAAGAGTTATGAGCTGCCTGGTTCTTCTGTTTTATGGAACAGCTTAGCCATAGAGCATACTTACTTCACTGCCACTGTGGCATGGTCCAGGCCATGGCCTTAATTTTTCTGAGGATGTTATTCATAAATGTTCTCTTAATCAAGCTCAGGCCCAGAATTTTACTGTAGAAGCCAAACTAATTGCCAGGATACAGGAGATGCCAAAACCTAGAAGGTAAAGCTAAAATTTGTGTGTCCTGGCTCAGAGAACCACTATGTTTAAAATCTGAAATAAAAAGTGGGTTTTTACATTTCTTAAATAGTTGATTTTTCCACTGCAACAATTTGAACTCTGTGCTTCTCAAAGAATTCACACTGCGAATAACTACATCTCCTTCATTTTTTAATTTGACCAAAACAGAAATCTATCTCTCTTTTTAAATGGTTCGTTTTTTTTTTTTTTTTAAGAGAAAGAAGTAAGGATTATTATTCCAAAATTATCCCTGGCTAGTGTGCGTGGTTACCACACTGAAACAGACAGCAATTTTCTAGGTGAAATGGCATTGCCCTGGGTGCCAAGACCCACATGGAAGGTATGCCAAGGACTGTGAAGATTTTTATGTCTCCCCGGCCGTCATAAACAGGAATGTTATATCTTTAAACTGGGCAACTGGCATATTCCCCATTGATTACACCCTTTAATCAAGAAAAGGAGAGATTAATTATTTTCTTTATTCTTTTCATATGTAAAAGCTTCTAGAGGATTAGCAGTCTCTCGGTTCTTGATCAAAACATGGGCTCCAACACAAAATGTTGTGAGATCTCATAAAATCTTAGTATTGTTCATAATATCATAATAATCTCATACTGGAAAAATCACACTTATTGTTAAGGAACTGAAATGCTATTCAATAAGCAACATAATAACAATGCTGGGCCTTTTAAGTTCAAATTCTGCTAGCCCTCATTTCTGTGACTGTGGGAAATATTTCACTTTGCCATTCTCAATCACATGAGTAGGAAGAATTGAGATGAGGTGACATGAGATGCAGTGTGTGGACAGAAAAGCTGAGGAACCCAAAAACCTGTACACTTTTTTCTCTTTGTCTCGTCACTTGGTTTGATAAAAGAAGGCCACAGCTCCCAGCCAGCTATGCATCCGGTCTCTGAGTGCATCTCTCCATCCCAAAGAGTTTTGCTGCCTGGGCCCACAGTCAGCTCTCTGATATGGGACAACCATGTATGTTATTAATTCATGACATTTGTAAAAAAGCATCTTTGGAGAAAGCTGTCTGTATTTGTGGGGTCTATCTCTCCTTTGCTTGGGGGCCACTTTTATGCTCAGGCCCTTGCCACTCACCCGAGTTGCGTTGATCATACACTTGTGTCTGATTCAACACTTTCCTTATTTTGGCCCTTATCCCAGCACACTGATTTGACTTTCTGGCTCGATCTCAGATATGCCTCGTCACTGTGGACTTTTTAAACAGTACTGTTGGCTGGCTGTGGTTACTGTCACTGGACCTATTTGGGTATGCTGGAGCAGCTCCTTGTTGGTGAGGTCTGTGCCCCTGCCTATCTTGCAGTGACTCTTGGCTTCCTAAAGAGCAGCCTGTCTTTGCTGTGCCATGATTCCTTGCATCACTTCATCCTTTGATCTCCACAGTTATAAAATAGTGCTATGGTAGTATGTGGGATTCTGTGACCTTTAATAAATGAATATTACTTATTCAGTGGGAATCTTATCCTATCATCAGAAAAGATTCACAACCAAGCAATCTACTAGACAGATGCATTAGGTAGATATCTTCATGCTAAAGGAATCACTCCTACCTACTCCATTCCTCCACAAGGTAAACTTGAAACATTTCACTTGTCCTCTGGAGCCCTGAAGAAGACTCTTTTTTTTTGCTGGGCAGATAGTTCAGGACTCTGAAGGCTTGGTTAGATGAGGAAAAGCTGGAAGAGCTTAGTCAATGAAGGAAAAATCTGTCCAAAAAAAAAAGCCACCAAAACCCAACAGAAAACAATGAAAAACACTAATTCTATTTCCATTAATATCAAAGCCAGAAGGAATTTTGCCATAGACTTGACTAAGAACTATTGAATGTAGAAGTATGTTCTTGTCAGCAATTCTTAATTTATCCTTCCTGTATTCCAGAGTAGTCATCTAACATTTTGACACAAGGTGAAGGATTGTATATGATTGAGTACCATGAGCCATTTGCAGCAGACGTGAGTTAGACTTACTGTTGTGTCAGAAGCAGGCCATGTCTGAGTCAGATCCAAAGCGCTCGTAGTGGAGGTTATGTTCTTCTACAAAACAGTCCACTCAATGCAGTATTGCTTTTCACTGCCCTCTCTATCTTGAAAGGTGGTGTCCAAACCTAAAATATAAGTTTAGTGGTGATTTTATATAGATGTATATTAAAATCACACCTACTCTTCTCACAAAGGGTCTAGAAATGACCAAAGATTAGTTCTAGTGCCTTAAACCATCATCACATGAGATTTTTTTCTCAGCAGGAAAGCCAGGCTCTTGCTCAGCTCTACTTCACTCTTTTTCTTTCTGCCCCCACCTCAAACCCACCTCCCCTTCCACTACTGCAGAGTCATAATGGAAGAGAAGAACTAAATTAGGGGAAAACTGCAGATTGAAAATAATCCATCATGGGAAAAAAGAGGTGGTTTAAGAGGATCAGTAAAGGAAGTCCAAAAGTAATTGTGCCAGAACAATTGAGAGGGCAGTCAGGGAGGGGAAATGAGCAGCTAGTGTTGGAAGGAAGGGTGAGGAACAGCTTAAATTGATTTTGCCACTGAGAAAAATGCCTGTAGAACTCTAACACAAGAGCCTAAGCATCATTGACTTCTTGAAGGCTTGCAACTTCAGGCACTGTTTTTCAAGACAAAGCTACAGCTCCTTGTTTTCTCAAGGGGGTCAGAAATTTTAATCTTTTGTTATGGAACTAAAGGCATATATTGGATCTCACTATGCAAACTGCAATAAACTCTTTAAACAGTCAATTTCCCTCTTTCCCTTTTTCAAGAAGCCTAAGAACAGAAATCCTTATCTCTGCTTTAATTCAAAACATTTGTGAATATCATCAATAGACTGTTACTGCTGTGGAGTATTGTATGCAATATAGATCACTTCCGTGTACACTTACATAGCTAATTAGTGACATTAGACACTACAAACTGCATGATTGAATGGAAAATTGAAAAGTCATATTGCTTTAGGCTATACAGTTAAAGATTCTGGTGAAGAGTTCAAAATTCAAACTGTGATAAAAAGAATGCATTTTCCATGACGATTCTGCTATGAAGGCTCAAACATAAAAATGCATAGAAGTGTACAATAAGGGAACTGAAATGCACTTTTGAAGTTAAATGAATAGCTGTACGATGGATAACAATTTGTTTTACTCAAGTAAACAATTTGTTTTCACTCAAGTCTGTAAACATACATGATATTAATGGCTTAATGTCCAAGTGGAGACCGGTCATGAGTAGCGTCCCTCAGAGGTCTGTGTTGGGCCCATCCCTGTTCAACATCTTTGTCGGCGACATGAACGGTGGGATAGAGTGCACCCTCAGCAAGTTCCCCAATGACACCAAGCTGTGTGGTGCTATCGACACGCTGTAAGGGAGGGATGCCATGCAGAGGGACCTGGACAGGCTGGAGAGGTGGGCCTGCGCTAACCTCATGATATTCAACAAGACCAAGTGCTGCAAGGTCCTGCACATGGGTTGGAGCAATCCCAGGCACAAATACAGGCTGGGCAGAGAATGGATTGGGAGCAGCCCTGAGGAGAAGGACTTGGGAGTGCTGGTGGACGAGAGGCTCAACATGAGCCGGCAATGTGCCCTTGCAGCCCAGAAGGCCAACCTCATTCTGGGCTGCATCAAGAGGAGTGTGGCCAGCAGGTCTAGGGAGGTGATTCTGCCCCTCTACTCTGCCCTGGTGAGACCCCACCTGGAGTACTGCATCCAGTTCTGGAACCTCCAACATAAGAAGGACATGGACCAGTTGGAGAGAGTACAGAGGAGGGCCACAAAGATGATTAGAGGGCTGGAGCACCTCCCCTATGAGGACAGGCTGAGAGAGTTGGGGCTGTTCAGCCTGGAGAAGAGGAGGCTCCGGGGAGACCTGATAGCGGTCTTCCAGTACCTCAAGGGGGCCTACAGGAAAGATGGGGAGAAGCTGTTCAGTAGGGCCTGTTGTGATAGGACGAGGGGTAATGGTTTTAAACTAAAAGAAGGTAGATTCAGATTGGACACAAGGAAGGAATTTTTTACAACCAAGGTGGTGGAACACTGGAACAGGTTGCCCAGAGAGGTTGTGGATGCCCCGTCCCTGGAAACATTCAAGGCTGGGTTGGATGAGGCTCTGAGCAACCTGATCTAGTGGGGGATGTCCCTGCTCCTCCCTAAGGGGATTGGACTAGATGACCTTTGAAGGTCCCTTTCAACCCTAACCATTCTATGATTCTGTGATTCTATGAGTATAATAATAGATTAATATGAAAAATATGGACTTGTGATTCTGGATAAGCACTCAGAACTGTCGGTTCTTGTGCAAGTTATCTGGATCATTTAGGGCATGGAAAAAATGGGTGGGGAGTTGCATGAGATCAGGGAAGAAAAAAGGAAATCTCATGAGAATAGAGCTACTAGGATTGCTGCTCATGGTATTTTGGCAGTTTCTCAACCCAGAAACACATAGCAAATGAAAAACAGCAATAACAAACTCCAGATACAGTTGGGAATTAACTGAGCAGCCAAGAACATGGCAGTTTCTGGGACCCTACGCACAGATAGAGAAGGTTTGTGGCGTGCCACCCTCCAGTTAGCTGTTCACAAAATTGTACAGGGATGGTGTTTACTGCTGATTCACGCTGGCAAACAGAACTTATTTATTCCAAGCATGATATAAGAGGATTTGGAGTGTGTTATTGGAACAGTGGAAACTTGCAGCTGCAACAGAGGAATCCCCCAGAGAAAGCTCCAAGAACAGTTGAGAAGAATAGTTGGGCTCTGTTCTTACTGTGGCTATTGAAAAGCTAGAAGCCAGCGAGGGGGTATGCCTCAACCTGCAATATGTACAGTCTGTTCAGAAAAGGGTGGTAGTTTAGCTGCTTACAAACACTTTCCTGACCCATATCATTGATGTCTAATAAACAGATTAATCATTTGCAAAAAAACCCCAGTCTGCTTGTTTGTTGTCTGCTCTAACCTTCTGCATCACACCACCACTGATTTTATTAACTTTGGTTGCTCTCCCTCTGATGCAATCTTTTATAATACTGAAAAGGGGACTTTGGGGACACACACACACACTCATGTTTATATTGTTTTACACTTGTCCTGCATTGAGTACAAATTATTACAAGAACTACAGGAGAAGGAGACTCAGAGTCAGAAGGTGTTCCCCAGCAATCTAGTAAGCTTACAGTCCAGTTTTCAGGATCTGCTGCGGATCTCTTGATAAGTATCCTTTGCAGAAGGAGCTGGCATAAAAGGAATTTGCCCTTGCATTAGGCATATTCTTAAGTGGCACAGGTTGGCACAGCCCCAATAACTCTGATGGAGCTACCCAATTTACAACAGGTGTGCAGGAGCCTGGTGGGTTTTCAAGTAGTACATTAAAAAAAACCCTCCCACTAACAAGGTGAGATCATATGTTGGCATAGTCTCAGAACATAAAAGTTCTAAAAGACCAAGCTGACGTCTTAAACCACGTTAGAATGAATAATAGAACTCTCTATGTAACACACAGCTAATAAATACATGCCAAAAAAAAAACCGGACAGGCCTCCACCAGCCAGCTGTTCATACTTCTGCCTCTACCACCAAACATCATCATCAGAATCAGAGCTCTTGGTCACAAGGATCAGCAAGACTGGGGCTGCTCTGCAAGGAAGAACAAGTCAGAGCCAGGAACAGTCCCAGCAGAGGCAGTGATGGTGCCCTCACCAACCACGACATGGTTCCAGAATGTCTGAGCAACAAAGGTAGAGCAAGGTGCTGATTAACAGGGTCCCTCAACAGCCTAAGGCAAGGCAAGACAAGGTGATGAGTCAGGTTTATCCATCCATCCCCAGTCAAAACCAGCAAGATGAGGCCAGAAGCAGGAGTGGAGATGAAGCTACCTACAGTATTCATCCAGAGTCCATCAAAAAAGTCCCATGAGTAAGCAAGCACAGACAGGACTGGACACACAACGGGGCTAGGAGATTAAATGGAGCTGCTGGGGCAATGGCCATCAGGAAGGCAAGTGGGGCCTCAGATAAGGCTGCTCAGGGAAATTGAAGCCTTTTTGTGCCCTCAGGAAATGGACACTTGGGTTACAACACTACAAAAATCTTTGTATGAAACAGTGACACAAACCTAAAGCAAGGCAGCAAAAATATGCTTCTAAAACTTTTTCTCTCCAGAAAGATGTTCTGCTCCTAAGTTCGATGAAAGATTCACAGTTCAGAAAATCTTAAAACACAAAAAAATGTGGCTAATTTGAAAACTGTAGGCACAGCTAAAACCACATTAGTTTTAGGCTATGGACCACATTCCCAAGTCAATCAGCACGTAAATGGCACGGAGCAGCAGACAGGGACTATATGCATTTAGTCCGAGCTTGTAGTGTTTGGTACTTTTATCCTTCTATGAAACTAAAGCCAAGTACAGCTTAACAAAGTAGTCGTTTAATGAAACCTGTCAACAATTTCTATTACTTGGATCTAAAATGAAGTTTTTTCATTCTTATGAACAAGCATTATGTTTTTTTTCAGATGACAGAACAATGGGCTACACCTTCATTATCACTATGTTTAGATATACAGTAAGTTAATTTATTATTAAATAAAACTTGAATGCTACCTCATAATATAGCTATCAACTTTAAGAGTTGCTTAGATTTGAATGAGAAAGATTCTCCTCCTTGTCTTTCAAAGACAAAATTTTCACAACACGTATTTCGAGAAAATGGAGACCATCATATAAGGTCCTGCTGGCAGGTGATTGCGGTACTTTCAAATAAAGACATCTAAATCAAAGGAGCAAGGAGAGGGAGAGGAACAATCTCTTGACCATTACTGCTATATAATATTGATATAAAATTATTGAAGACATAATTCAGAAGAACTAAATTAAAGGATACATACTGCCTTCAAGAGTATGTTGTGTAAGAAGCAAATCTGAAGACACTTGATCAAGAATAGCAGGGTTTTACTTCCATTTGTAGTTCCTGGAAAGGATTATATGAACCAGGACAAATGATCTAAGGACATAAACATAGATCTATTCGGCTGGAGCCCAGCCATCTGTAAAATGCCCCTGAAATATTTATTTTAGGTTGGCTGGAAGGACCTATGTTTCACCTTGCTGAAGTGGATCATAGTTTGTCAGCAGATGTCTACATCTAGAACATCATATTGTAACCATATTTAATAGCAACACAAGACATGTGAATCTTGATAGAACTCATGACTACAAGGCAAAAGACAAAGAGCTGCTCTTGGAAAGAGACAGTCCTTCAATCTCTCCTCTCAGAGATACTGGACAGAAGTAGTAAGGAATTTGACAATGAAGTACTTCTTCTGTTGACAAATATCTACATATTGAATCAGCTTTGGTGAAAAAAATTAACAGATTCTAGAATAGAATTTCTGGACAAAATAAGTAAATGAACAAAACCAGACAGTATTTTGGAGATGCAAGCCCAGATTCAGATTCTGTTTTCAGGCAAGGACATAATGCCAGACTCCAATATCAAAAAAGATCTCTCAAATTACAGGAGAGCAGAGAATCAGGTGGGGCCTACTACACGTTGTGTGAAAACATTCTCTGCAACAGACTACAAAGTCCTCCTCTCAACTGTAGTAATTTCTATGTTTACATAGCTATAAGTTACTCAGGGGTATCTCTCTGTTAAAAAAAAAAAAAAAATTCTAAAGATTTTTGGTCTCTTCCAGCATGAAAATAAATCAAATGCCAGAAGACCCGTTAATTTTCAAAATGAAAAATGCTGTTTATCAACAAGTCCTGTCACAGGCGAAAGTCTGTTGCTTATGATCAAGATAGAGAGGTGTAAGGGCCCAGAAAGCTTCTCCCGTGCCAGAGGGTGGGCTGCCTGGGCTCAGGGCTAGCCTAGAGACAGCACAGCTGAGATCAGCCCCTTTCCCTAGGTTATGCTGGGGAGCAGCTCCCAGACTACTTTACTGCAAGGCGGCAGTCAGGACTTGTTCTCTTCCCGTGGGAGATGTTTCTAAGCTGAAGCTCCAAGTGCCTGGACCCTGCCTGAGCTACTGCTCCAGCTTAGACATCGTCTTTTCCAAGCTAATTTTTAGACACCTAGTTTGTGAAAAACTGCTGTCCCTTTGCCTGAATTTAAGACCCTCTAGGAACTGAGTATGGACAAAATGCTGAGATAGATTTTCATTTCCAAAGTGATTCTACCTAGCAGGCATTTCTATAACTCTGAGACAATTTGGCGTATCTGTTCTGCTATCAGAATATTGATATGGTGTTGAGAAAAAACCAGCATTACTGCTTTGTTTGATAATTTAATGAATTAATAAATTAGTTTAATTTAATAGCAATTTTTCTAATGAACTGTCACAGCTGGTGTAATTTCAAATAAAGTTGTGACAGTCAACACGTTTATCATTTCAGAGTCAGAGTAAATCAGGTTGTAGAAGCTGTTCCATACAGGGCATTAAGGAGATATCTTCTGTCCTGTAGTCATTCAGCACTGCGAGATCTCTAGGAGTATTCACAAGTCCAGCTATGGCTGTTTCCAAAGGAAACACTGGTGGATCTTTTGTGCTATTTCTAAGCCATCATCAAGCTGTGACTTTAACCATTCTATTTCCCCTGAGGCGAGACAGGTATATTTCCTTCAAAGAAATAACATGGGAGTGGTTTTTTCCCCTTGGAATTGGTCTTTCCACACAAATTCCATCTTGATTCAATAAAAAAAAAGCCACATAAACTAGCAATTTGGTGGAAAAGAATAAAAAAGATAACAGGATTGGTTTTTACACTTTCTTATTGCCAATCACAGCAAAAAAAAGTACTGCAGAATTAGTGGCACATGGGTTACAGTAGTCTAGTGTTTCAGCCAGTTATGTAAGTGATTCCTTATGCTTATAGATGGATACAATCATCCATTTGACAGGACCAGAATACAATTATTTTGAATATTGTAAACATATTGTGGCCCTCTCCACCCATGATAGTTGAGGCTATGGCAGTCAAGATACTTGCTGTGCAGAAGCTTTTAGAGTGAAATTGCCATTTGATCTGAATTCTCCTACCTCCTGGTAGATTTCTTTATCCCCTTGATTATTATGCTTTTATGTCCTCACATCTAAGGAAAAAAAATATTGATTTTGTCCCTCTTAGGAATACTTTGGAAATCTCAAGCATCTTGCCGGGACGGGAATACCATTTTCTACCTAAGTTTACATTTACTCCTTTCAGGTGTTTTTTCTCCATCTTGTTATGAAACTGGCATGTTTTGCTTAAAGCGTTGATATGGCCTTGCCAGACACGATGACCAAGACTGCTTTGCCCTCTTTCATTGCCAGTTGCTGCTACTGGTTGAATTTTGTACTTCTCCAGAATGCCTGGCCTGGAGCCCAAAGACCCACTGTTTTCCCTCCCCTGAGTGGAATAGAGTTAATTACCAGCCCTGCAGAATAACAGGAAACCCACAGAATTTCTTACAATAAGAAATCATAGTAATTTTACCATCTGCGGAAGTTTTTTTTGAGCTGCAGCAGTCCAAATGCAAGATTTCTGATATAAGTCCACCAGGTATTCACAGTTTTTATTTAATTAAAAACTGTAAGTGCTTTTACTCCATTGGCTCTGGGCATGAGAAAAGCTAAATTATCCATGCTTTCAAAACACAGAAAGATCAATCGAATTTCAGGTTGTCATAGAAGCAGATTGTACTGCCAATACCAGACCTTTGTAGTTGCAGATAATTAACCTTAATTACCCTGACGTACTGTTGCTGAAAATGTTTGATTATTTGTGATGCTTGCAGTGCATAAGATTGACAATTGTGCTCACTTTGGCCTGCGTGGTTTGATAGCAAAACATATTTCAAAAGTAGAGTTGACACAAATTTGATTGTGTAGCGTGATAACATTTTAACAACCATGCTCAGTCTCGCAGTCCACCTTCTAATATCCCTGCATCTGAACAAACTGACCTCAACACGCTGAGGCAAAGTATTCAGAAAAAAAGTCATAGTTTTATTTAATATTCTTGAGATATTTTGCCAACAAATATAAGGTACTCATCACCTAATTCTTCTTCTTTACTAGCCTGGCAGAATGAGGAGGAAATCAAATTTTCCAAGTTCCAAATACCAACATGAAAAGCCTGACAATCCAACCCCTTTTTTCTTCAATATTTCATTTTACATTTAAATAATAGTGGGATAGTGACACACAAACAAAAAGAGTCACAAAGCTCCCAGCTAAGGCCAGCAACTTGCCTGCTGCTATTCTCAAGATCTCATTCTTTTCTTTTTCCTTTTTTTCTTCTTTGCATAATACTGCATTTCAAAGGCAGGCATGTCAGTCTCACCCCCAAATTTTTATGGCTTATGCAGAATTGTAACATAGGTTTAATGTGAAATAAAGAGGTTTGGGAGAATAAAGTTACTTATTTAGTACTTAATTTCTTTTTTTTTTTTTTTTTTCTTGGTATGGGAGGGATCCAGACATAGAAAGAAAGAGCTTGGGATTCAGGTCACATTCCTGAAATTGACTTTAGACAAAAGATAGAGCACCTACTGATGTTAATGGGGTATTTTAGGTGCTTGGTTTCTGTTTATGTTTTCCTCTGCTTTCTAAAGAGTTCGGAGAAGTGACTGAGATTGTGCTTTGTGCTACATTCTGTAATTTGACCTGAGGTTATTACACCCCAGGCCACACTCATGTCTCTGCCTAAGGACCTTTATTAAAACTTTTTGTCTTTTCTTGCAAAATAAGCAATTCTGAGACCCTCCTGATGGGTGCCAAGATAACTTATTCCTTCTCATGGCCACAATGCAATTGTCAATTGTAACATTCAGGCCCCCCAGATACCAAAACTAATCTACATCTTTAATCTTAATGAGAGGAGGATCAGCCTTGTCCTAGAGTGCCTATCAATCTTTTCATGCATTTCAGCACATTCCTCAGATAATTCTGATGAATTTGTAAAGAGTAAGGTAAGTCTCAGAAATGGATTAACTCAGAACGTTCTTTTAAATGTTGTGTTATTAATGTGCTCTTGGTTTTATGACATTATGGTAAACTCTAGTTAAAGTTTCAAATCAGAATCAGAATATGGGAAGAGTGTTAGAAAGACTCTAGTAAAAGCCTTGTCTAGAGCAGAAATATTATCTGCTGTTGGCATCAAAATGAACACAGTTGACTGTTGACTGCTGTTTAGATGAACGAGCGGATGAGATTAAAACACATTTACAACTGTGCTCTGGGATAAATATTGAATATGGCTTGCATTTGTCTCTGCTTGCAGTGAAATTATCTTCAGTATTGATTGTGATGTAATTTTCAAACCTAGGCAAAATTGAGAAAGATAGGTAGTAAATGATGGTGAAAAAATTCTGAAATGCATCCAAGAAAATACACTAAAGCTGTACTTATGCCATTTTCATTTTGACCTTTGATACTTCCATGGGAAGTGGTTGCATCAGGTATTTTATATGAGGAAAGATCATTAGGTCACTAGGACAAAGTCTTTTAATCCATTTCTCAAATATTTATTCCACAGAAACAATATGAAGAATTGACTGTAGAATTTGACACTTATGTAGGTGTTCTCCCTCCTTGTTCCCTAAATTTCCAACACTCTAATCTACAAGACAATTCTTCAAGGAATATTTTCAGTGAGGATCTACAATTACAGATTATTTACAGAAAGAGGAAAAACTCAATGGTTTAAAGTCTTAAGGCTGAGTTCTGACATAAACAAAGAAGTCTCATTCACAGAGGAAAACTAGTCAGCTATTGGGACAGAAATACAGATACCAGAATATCTTAAAGTAGATGTCATTCTGAAACAAAATACACTTGCATCTCAGAATAATTGATATATACTTCTAAAATGGAATAATTCTTTGAAAGAAAAGACCTCTAAGCTAGGGCTAAGGGCTAAGGGCTCAAAAGTGGTCTACTTTCTGTAGTTATTCCAGCCAATGTTCCATGAAGATAAGCTCTTCAATAAATAAGAGTAGTGTCTCCAGTATTACGTATAGGCAGAGATCTTTGTTTCTAACCTTCCTGGACAGATTCCTTTTTCTGTTACAAGAGTGTGGTTGTAGAGACTTAGGGGTACCATGGTCTAAAAGCAATAAAAAAGATTGACAGACATATGTCAGAGAGTGTGACATCCTTGGGGCAAGATTCTTGTCATTGTCTAATGTTGTACCGGTAGTGGGGAATAGAAGGTTTTGGATTGTAATAAAACAGTGTGGTGATTGAAACCTGAGGCAAGTAGTTTTCATGCAGATAAAAAGATCTGTGTTGGGTATGATGCTGCCTATTGTTGTTCCTTTCACATAAGTATCCATATGAACACAATTTGCTGCCAGGAACATTCTCAATAAATTTTAAGGGACTCTAAAAGGGTATTCGTGAGAATACTAGTTCAGCCAGGGTGAATGAATACAGAATACTTGTTCAGTAGAGACCTACTTGAGACCAAACAATATCATGTGACTCACGCATCCAATTAAAACTGGGCAACAAAGATCAAATTTTAATTTTTAACAGGGAGCAGCTATCTAAGCCATTTATAGGTGTGGCTTTACAGAACAGCTAAACAACAAATTGAACTGAAGAACATTCAAAGTTTCTCATGGATGTGCCAGAAACATTAAGAGAGATTAAATTGGGTTATCAGGGATTGTTCACAATGGAATAATAAAACACTTTACAGCAAGCTGTTGATTGAGACAAATAGGAGAACTGGAGGCTGAGAAAAAGGTAGATTTGTGCAGTGATACAAAGAAAGCCTGGCTTCAGACGACCTTGCATCTTATGATTGAATTCTGTGGTTTTTAATGAGGGAGGAACTCATAATGCATCTCCTTCATCAGAGAGACTTTTCCTAACTGTTGTCAGGAAACTTAGAGAAAAATTCATATGCTTAAGACTGCTACTCCACGTTTATGCTCAGCTCACGATTTCTTAGCTGAAATAAAAGAGCACTGGGAATGCAGTGGAAGAAAGCAAACATACACTTTTGAAGCTGGACTGAAATGCACCAGTGAGTAGTGCACAGCATAGGAGAGATCTAGTTTAAATTATATTCCTCCCAGGGGTGCTAAGGGTCAAGGCAGACTTGAGCTGCTCTGCATTTTCTTGACTCAGTTCTCATTTGTGCTGACATACAGTCATACATGAACCTTCCATACGTTAGTTAAATTTCTTTTTGGGAAGTACAACTCATTCTAAGAAAGGGCTGAATTAAGGCATTAAAAAATGTGTATTTCAAACAGATAAATTTATGGATCTGAACTCTGACTGGCATGACCACAAGCCTGGGAATGAGATATTAGTGCTCTTGGGAGAGAGAGAGAGTGTTGATTTTCTGTTGGGTATTTCTAAACATTAGTGTTCCAGGCAGGAGAGTCTTTCATAGTTACTCATTAGGTTGGTTGCTTCTTGGGAGGGCAGTTTAATCCCTCCCTCACCTCCCTGTTCCCTCTCTTCCTCTCAGCTTCCTGTAGAGCTGTCTCCAGCCAGCCAAGATGCTCTGCCTGGGTGTTACCAGACAAAAACTCATGGAATTCATCCATATACTTTCCAGTAAAAGTGTAGAGAAGAGTAGGCATGATGGGAAGGTTGCAAGATTACAGCTCTAGAGAGGAAGAGGCATGCTGGAGCAGTTTGGCTCACAGAAGTGGTTAGAAGCATGTTTTCTATCACCTACCGGAGTCATGTCGAGTATCCTGTCGGACAGCTTCCATTTTCTTTAATATGTGCTTCCATAACAAATTTATAAGGCCACCAGAGGCCTGTTAGCTAGAAACAAATCTCAAATCATTATGATGCTACGACTGTTTACTCGTTATTATGGAAATAAACAAAAGCAGGCTTTCAGAAAAAATCCAACCCGATAGCAAGGGTAACCACTGCAGGATGCTGAAGATGCCAATGCCCCAATGTCTTTAGCATTTCAGTGTATGTTTTGGCCACTGGAGGCTCAGTTTTTCAATTAAGGATCAAAAAAAAAAAAAAAGGCTTCAGGAAAATTTCCCAACCTAGACAATGAGATTCTTGTTCTTCATGAAAAATTGTATTTATTTAAGCTTTAAAATTGTGTTCATATTTACTTTCAAAGAGCACAATTGTGCTGGAACTGGGCTGTACCGTGTTTACAAAAAAATATTATGGGAACCTGATTGAAAATCAAGCAAGAGACTCACATGAAGATGCCGATGGTTATGTGTCATAGGACAAGTAGCCCCATGGAGAGGAGAAATAGAACTCACTTGGAAGTGAGGGCTTTTTCACTTTTCTGCTGTCTTGTTTGCTGGGCTAGGGAAACACGCTCCTTGATCTACCTCAGTCACTAGCTCTTTACAACCTGCAGGGAACACTGTCTGTCTGTCACTGGCAAATGGAGAAGATAATGGGAGGTCACGATTTTTGCAGCAGGTAATGGGGCAACAGGAGGAGTTATCCTATCAGTCAGAAAAGTAAGTATATTCAAAAATCCACATTAGAACAGCTCTTCAGCCTCATATGCTGTGCTTAGGAATAGAAAGGCTTCACTGTGGTGTGTGTCGTATCTAGTGAAGCAAACCAGGTTTTAGTTACCTCTGCTGTAATGAATGCAGGCCACCTCCCTTCACAGGAATGTTAATAGTGCACTATGAACTGCAAACCACCTAGCTAATTTTTATGCATTTTCAGAATGGCTCTTGCAGTTTACAGAGAAACCTCTGGTTCCCCTCCCCAAGCCCCTACCAATCTGCAGCAGTAAATTGAACCAATCATCTCCCTTTTTTCACTTTTTGTGTAAAAGTAATTTTCCTAGTCATTTTCTAGCAAGAACTGGAGAACTGCAATACCAAGGGAGCACTGTCTCACACACTGGTGAGAAGTGGAAGAGACAGAAACTAAAAGTTATTTACAAATATTACGACAGTTGGTGATACCAGTGGATACAGAATTAGGAAAGAGTACTTTCACCTCCACTTTAAACTCAAAAATCTGAGTATGCAGATGCTTATCAGAACCAAATAAAAACACACAAAAAATTATGTACTGGTTAACTCTAAGATTTATGAAAGCCCATTAACCCTTTCCTATCTTCAAATACTCAGCCGGCTTATAAACAAAATACTTTGCTCAGCCTTGGTAGCAAATATTGTGAGACTGCACTTATATGGGATTTCAAGCCCTGCTTTTTTGAAGCAATTACTGATATCTCAAATATCTTAACATATAAAGTATAGTTCTCATTTGTAGGCACTCAGGAATCCCAGGTTCTTTACATATTTTCCACTATCCATGTGAAACGTTCCAGTATCCACACAAAATAAATAAAGAGATTGTTACTGTGGAGAAGTTGGTGTTGAGTGACTACAAGTAGATAGGTAGCCTATATTTAATACCTGGCACCAAAAGAAAATATCTGATTTTCTATGTCATTGATGGCATATTGTCCGAATACTATAGTTAATGAGGCAGGCAGGTTAATGTGTACTTTGCTACACTTCAAGAAACAAGAGCCTTGTCAAGAGATGCTAATGAGACTGGAACATCGAAGATGCTAACACATAAACGTAAAAAAGGTTGGAGTTTGGACTGTACAGAAAAGATTCCTTTAAATTCATTTTTTTTTCCAAGGGGAAAGGCTAAAGTTTTATCCTTTCATATAGAATACTGAAACATGCTGAAAAATTCTTTGTTTGGAACACTGAAAATAATTTGTGCCTTTCAAAACTGTCTGATGGAGAGAAGCAGAATACTCAGATCTGTACAATATGCTTAGTCAATGATGAGGTAATTCCCTTGTCTACTTACAGTGTCCTCTTACTTTCCAAATCATCCTAGTTTTACTCAGTTTTTTTCAGAATGGCGGATCATTTCCTAGGAAAAAAAAAAAAGAAAAAGATTCTACATCTTACAACAAAGGATGTGCACTATTCATACTGTGACTTTAAATGTAAAAACACAGTAAGGCCAAAAAAATATTTTCATTGTGTTATGTGCAATTGTCTGCATTAAAAAAAAAAGCCTACACCCGTGGTCTCAATACAGCTTTGATGGATCTTAACAAAAGTGATGACAAGCACAAGTTTGCAGTCAATATGGATAAGAAAGCTAGCATTAAATATTTTTTTTTCTATAGTACTTTAGATTTTCTTGATATATTCTGCCTGAATTTTTTCAAAGTTTTCTACAGCGTTTAGATTCCAAATATTTCGTCATTTTTTTTTTAATTTGTAAGTCTTATTTATATATTATGTACTGTCAAGAATTATCACATACTGACTATTTTATCCTTTTTTTGCTCTCATTTCCTAAATATAAACCCAAGTAATTTATTTAGATATAATTCTTATTTCCATCATAGTATCTTGATTTTTGATTATTTAAATCCCACCACTTTTAAAGATGCTTAATATTCTTACTCATAGTCATAAATCACTATTCTGTTGATTAAGTTGAGTAAATTGAATATGTTCTGTGCATTAAATCTTAACTGGTTATTTATAACTTAAGAGTAAGTCTAATCTAATGAGAAGAAGTCTCAAAGAAACAGATACATCTGAGGGGTAAGTAATTTAAGAAAGAGTTCAATGTGAGATCATTTTGTAGTCATGGTCCTGATTTTACTATGTAAACATTCTGACTGTGAACAGCATTATAAGATTTGTTGTCAAGCGACTTCTTTTTTTCCACTACATCTGCATCACATAACTACATATTATTTAGATATCTTGGAAATAAGGAAGAAAAGATGAGAAAAGTAAGGAAATGCCTGACATATTCTTAAAAAAAAAAAAAAGGAGCTAGTGGTAAATGTAACATTAGAAGCAATGTAGATGCAAACACTAGAACTGTTTGTGTTTGCTTTGTTCTTCAGCGATTTTCACAGAAGGGTGATTGGCAAAGAAGCAAACTACAAAACAGAAAGCATATGTCATACACTTCATTATAAAATTCACAGCTCTGTTCCTCAGATGTGACAAGTCTCTAATAGCTCTCCTACCAGCCAGGATGCCTAAGAGGCTGGAGCATTGTTGTTATTTACTTGGAATCACACAGATTCAGTTTGTGGTTACCATCACTTCTCCAGTCCCTCCGTTTGACAGGATAGAGAAATAAATGAGAAAGGCCTGAAAGATCAAGTTAGCTGAAAATTTAGTTTAGTGATGGATGCAGTAAATTACTAGCCAAAATTTCAGTTTCTTTAAAAAACAGACAAAAAATTACAACATAAAATACACTTAAAGTACACAGACTAGTAATTTAAAAGTTCTAATTGAACAGCTATGTGATGCAGCTCACAATATAATACTTTTCTGTTTATTGTGTTTATTTGTGTTAATAATAGTGTAAGTAGTGGTAATATTTTGATTATGTGTTATAAAAAGGGGCTAACCAGTTTGGGAATGCCATTGTTTAACATACTGTACAAACAAGGAGGGACACAACAACATACTGCCTCATGCTACTTACACTGCCTAATAAAAAATACTTCTGTGCTTTGCTTTCTTCTGAAAAAGTGCTGCTGAATGCAAACGGCTGATGCCATGTGCTGGCTCTTCAAACTGAGGCACAGATTTCCAAAGCAGTATAATCTTGAGCCCACTAAATTATATGAGTCCAGATTCTAAATGTTTTTTTTTTTTTTTCAGTACAATGTGTTGGCAGAGCTTTTAAGAGTTTGACAGAGATTTTAAGAATAAAAATGAAGTAATTGTGTTGCTAGGTTTTGTGCATGTTAATTTTGTATCATAAGTATGGATAAATAAGTCCTTAGTGTTCATATTTTTGGCTTGTGACTGAAGCTGATGAGCATACAGTGGTGCCTGGTTTTATGATGCACTTTAGCTCCTGCAGCCATGTGAGATCTTTTGTGTTTATTGAACAAAAAATTTGTGTTGTTATTTGAAGGTATTAATGCTAAAGGTCAAAGAGCCAAAAGACAAATAAAAGAAATGTAAAATATTTTTAAAACTTCATGATCCATAAACTCTATCCTACGATTCTGGGAGGATGGTCTATTGATTTTTCAGACATTTAGATTTGGCCATATCGAAAATAAGAAAGAGTGTCTATATGTTACCATAAGGAATTATGTTATGTTGGAATGGGGCACTGCATCTTTCTACAGGCTGGAACTTATGCTGCTAAAATGTCACATATGCCTGCAGGGAATCTGCACCTTGTGATCAATGCCTAGAACTAGCTAATTATGAGACAGAAGGAACACACGAATGTATGTGTAATTATAATGGTGCATGCTGAAGCAACTAGGTGCATAGAGTATGAAAAGGAAATCCATTGGGCACTCAATTTCTCCTCAAAGTGTACCTGGAGGAACAGTAGAGGCTACTGGGTCATTTAACAAAATAAATGTGAATGGAAGACCTTATAATCTGGAAGGAGAGGAAGGATTTCTGGCTATCTGTTATACAGTGGTTCGCAACTAAGGAAGACTAGACTCAGCATCTTCCTGCATGGTTCCTCCAGATGTTCTGTGGAGAGTCTGATCCCATCTGTCTGTGGAGTTGAGTGCTTACTCCCTCCAGTTATAGATGGCAGAAGGCTTGCCAAATAGATCTGGTGAGCAGCCTGAGTTCTGCTTCTTTCAGCCACGAATATTTTTGTTTGGGGAGCCATACTGCCAGCAAACTGAGGGCCGGGTGACTGGGCTTTTAAGAACTAGAGCTGTGTTTCAGTCGGGACATCTGATATGAACTACAGACTCTCTTGGTTAGCCTGCAGTCTGGCAAGTCACGGTTACAGAAGCAGCTT
The DNA here is from genome assembly GCA_009806455.1 of Tetrax tetrax. Classification (NCBI taxonomy): domain Eukaryota; kingdom Metazoa; phylum Chordata; class Aves; order Otidiformes; family Otididae; genus Tetrax; species Tetrax tetrax. The sequence continues at coordinate 539,798 of WHYT01017060.1, forward strand.
CTTTCCAAACAAGGTAGTTTGTCCTCTGTGTGTTTCTGGTACTGTTCCATGTATTGCTAAGAATGTTGGAGGCCCAAAACCCTCTAAAGCCTTTTTAGGGTAAGAAGAGTGGTAACACATTAATAATTTACAGTCAGGCAAGCAATACTGCACCTCATCAAATGGACCTTAATATGAACAGCAGTTCAAGCACACTTTTCCAGCTTTTTCGTGTAAGTGTAGGTTATCAGCTATAGTAATGAAACGGTCGACAAAGGATAGTACATTAACAATATAATCCTCCATATTTCTCTGCTAATAGTCCTCCATCTATGCCTCTTTATGCAATATAACATCTTCTCCAGCCAAAGAATGCTACAGAACACGTCCTCTGGAGTCAATTCGTGCCATGCGTTAAGTAGTTCTGTATGTTGAGTTTGCATGGCTATGTAGCAATACAGAACACTCCGACTTCCTCCCAGAAGGCATCAAGTCACATTTCTATGAGGTTGCTTGGGTACTCGTGTATAAGAATGATATACTTGTTACAGGGGCTATAAAGTTCCTAGACAAAAAGTTTCCTTATTCCAAAGAGCAACTATGCAGTAATTATTTGTCTATTTAAATGAAAGAGCTCTTGGGGTAAGAGAGACACAAATAAGCAAACAAAGAGATGACAGATTATCTGTATTAGCTGGTAAGATTTTTACCTGTGGCAAAACTGTTGATGTACCAAGGTTTTTAATCTTGATGTATCAAGATTTTTAATACTTGTATTTTTGACTGTTGGATATTTGCTGTCTGTACTTCAGTAAAAAAAAAATATATATATATTCAGACTATGTGGCCAACTGAGTGGATTACTTCTTTTCTCTCACTTTCACTCTTTAAAAGACGAAAGGTTGAGACAACTCTCGTGGTACTGGAACCTATTCCTGCCAAGCAACATTTTATTTTAAAGTGAATGCTTAGAGAACTGAAGTCAGCCCTTTAAGTGTGCAGTTTGTGATATCTTGCATTATCTCTCATTCTACAACCATCGACATGCAGCCATTTACACTTGGAAACATGTGGATTATTCCTGGAACCATGCTTCTCAACCTCCCCTGCTCCCACTTTTGGTATAATTGCTCTTGAGAAAGAGAATAATTTTTAAAATGACCCAATCCTTTGCTCAACTACTAGCCAATTCATTCTGGCAGCAAGATGCATACTTCAAGTAAATATTGTCCAAATGTGAATAATAAATGCAGAAACATTTTGTTTCAGAGTTGAGTTTTTTAGTTGTGTATATTTAAAAAAAAAAAAAATCTTGACTGTGACCCCGATGAATAATCCTTTAGAGTTTTTCTAAATTAATTTTACTTTTATATATAAAAGAGTAAGCCCTGCAGACACACAGGGCTTGTACAGCAAGATGTTTCTGCTCATAGAACATACCATAATGGGTCTGCTTCCTTGGCCACAGAGTCATAGCATGACACAAAGCAGACTTTTTTGCAACAGAGAGGGACATGTTAATTATTTATATCTTTCCGTAATGGACCACCACCATGGTCAAGCTATGAACCAAGCTGTGAAAACACCATTGACTCATATTAAACTCATGTTTAGACAGTGGAAGATGTAATTTTTAATAAGCCTTACCCTGATGGTGGTTTTTTTATTTACTAATGTCACTTTAGTAGCCATAAGTCTAAAGTCTATCACTTGGAGCAGTAGAAGCTGTGCTCTGTGTAATTTCAAGTGAAACACTGCCTCCACTATCTGCATTTCTTAAACTCATTTTTTTTTGAAACAGTAAAGTATTTCTGAGAGAATACAAAACACAGTTGGTTATCATCTAAAAAAAGCTTCCCTCTGGATTTATGGCTTATTCTGAGCATGAAATAGTGCTGGCACTGGCAACCTGTAAGAGAAGGACAGGATGTGAAAAATCTCCCTTTCATTACAAATGGACTTTTGTCTTCTAGCTGTAGAATGCCAACAATGAGAACAATTAAGGTCCCTCTGGCCAGTTTTCAGACAGGGACAGATGAATGGAAGCAGCAAAGAATTTCCTGAGTGAGGAGGAATGAATTCATAGCTGTCAGAAACAGGGAGCCTGAATTTGGAAGTACGACCTAAACACCTGTTTTCAAGCCCAAATCTCATTAAGAATGGAAGCTGGAGGGAAGAGATGCAGTAAATTGAGAGAAATTCCCATTTGCTGCAATGCTTTCAAAGACAAGTCTAGGATGGCAAAACTCTCTTAAGTAAAACTTTGGCTCAGATGAGGTCAAACAGTAAAAATCCCCTTTCCTTCACTCCTGGAATATTGCCCCTCTTGGACTATTCTAGGACTGTAAGAGCTGGAAAAGGACACACTGAGTAAAACTTAGGAAAAAGCCTCAAAAATTTCACTACAATAAAACAATATCAGCTTCACCACTCTAGCAGACCTACCTCAAAGGAATTTAAGTTAATTTGCCTTCCCTACAGTAAACCTAATGCCTTGAAGTGGAGAATTCCCTGCCCTTCCTGCAGCTGTTGTGACAAAGGAGCTTTATAAAATGGAGTATGTGCCATAAAGGCCTAGATAGCAGAGATTACAGAGGGAGAGTGCTGCCTACTGGATTTGGCCCTTGGATTTGGTTAAAAGAAAGCCATCTTGTTTTACCCAGTGTAGCTGGGAATGAGCGCACCAGTTTGGTTAATAAAAGTATAGGCCTGAATCTTAGCCTAAAAGTTAGACTCTGTATCACTATCATGTCTCTGAATTTCCAGGCTGAAGCAAAAACCCAAAGTGCAAAGCTCCCAGACAAAGCTTTTTTTGGAAAGCTCTTCATGCTGAAAGCCCAGTGAAAGCAAGCAGTACCATAAGTTTGCCGCTCAACTGGGGTGCTCTCGAGTGGTCTCTGGACATAGTTTTTTAGAAATGTGTACTGGGTCTGGTTGGGATTCAGTTAATTTTCTTCCTAGCAGCCCATACGATGCTGTGTTTTAGATTGGTGACCAAAACAGTGATGGTAACACACTGATGGTTTAGCTGTTGCTAAACAGCCCTCACACAGCCTCAAGGGCCATCTCTCTTTCTCACTCTCCACACTCAGTGAGGAGGCTGAGGGGTGGGCAAGAGCCTGGGAGGGGATGTGGCCAGAACAGGTGACCCATATTACCTAAAGGGATAGTCCATATTTTATGACATCATGCTCAGCAATAAAACTCTCAAGGAGAGTTTTTCCAAAGCAGCTGTTACTGGGTGGCTGGGTGTCAGTCTGCTGGTGGTGACTGCTTTTCACCACTTGTTTCCTTTTCCAATTTTTTTCCCCCTTTCACTTGCTAAACTACTTTTCTCTTGACTCACAGGGATTTTTTCTCACTTTTGCCCTTCTGATTCTCTACCCCATCCTGCTGTGGAGGAGCGAGAGAGCAACTGCTTTGGGGGCTTATCTGCCAGCCAGTGCCAACCCTCTACAAACCAGAAAGTTCATAAAAGCTTCTCTTAATTATACTGAATGAGTTGGGCGAGCAAAACACTGTTTATCTGACCTCTTATTAATTTAAGGTTAGGTTATGTTAGGCCATGAATTACATTGCACTGACCATAAGGTGAGAAGTGCTTTAACAGTACCTGGATTCATTTAATCAGAGGTTCATCTGCCTATGGATTTTTGAGGATGGCTGGGAATGGGTTCCCTAGATGTCATTAACGCTGCTATTGCTATGCAGCTTGATGACCTCAGAGGGTGACCCATGAATTACAGTATTCCGTGCAGAAATCTTCCTTTCATCCTAAGTTTAAAACAGTGACAATTCCAGTGCTGAGTTCAGAAAAGATCTTTCAATTTGAATATACATTTTGCTGAACTGGACAACCAAGCCTTTCTTTTACCTACAGAACTGAAAAAAAACCAGGCATAACACTTGTGCAAGTCATCTCTTCTTTCGGTACGTTCTACTGATGACCTGAATGGAGACATTTCAAAGACAGTAGACCAAGAGCATCCATCAGGTGGAAGCAACTTTCAGTTGCTCTCGCCTGAAACAGAATAAAACCAAGCAGCCTAGAGGTGACAAGTTCCTTACCCCATGGCCAGTCTCATGACTTCTGCGATCCCGTTCAGTTTTCATCCCTTTGATATTAGCAATATAAAGAACAATCTCCTCTCTTTAAATTAGAATTAAAACTTAATTTTTTTTTTTTTTTTTAATTTTAAGAACAACAAAGAACAGGTGCCAGCAGTGGATAAGATATGGGCCAAAGTCTACAGGCTTCTGGCACTGCGGCTCTGTTTCTTCCAGCTGAGGAGTAATAATTTGACACCCCTGAAGCAGCAGGACCTCATACCCTGACAACTACAGCCTTGTTCTACAGCTCTAAGCCATTCAAACACATGACAGAAATCACAGTCAGCAACATCCATAGTGGATTTTTTTCCCACCTTAGCAGTTCTTTCTCTCCTCTGATGTGGGCTTGGAGATACACTCTGTGGTATCACTGTTAAGCTTTTTATTTATTTTTCCACACTTACCTACACAGAATGAAACACTCCCTTTTAGATACCAGTCCAAATTATTCAAGAATACTTTTGACAGCTGCCAAGTAATTTAGAACGATACCTTCTTAACATCTTCTCAAAACAGACCTGACAACCCAGAAGAGTAAATCTTCTCCCCACTTTTAACTATTCTGTGCATGCTGAATTTACCAAGACTATTAATTTCATTGAAGTACACTTTTTTCCTTCTTAGTTGGGTGAAGGTGCTTCGTGTTACTCTGGGCTAGGATGCACGTTGCCATTTACAAATTACTACAGTTTTGCTCCACTTGTCACCACGAAAATACACACTCTTGCTGATAAGACCTTAACAGAATATGGAGTGTTTTAAAGGATATAAGTATTTTCAGAGGATGACCTATTAAATACTCGATGAGTTCTGCAAGAAACATACAAGCTACTGAACTGGTCAAACTAAAGTCTTGCTTTTAAGGGCCTGATTGTATCACTTCTATGTTTAAAATACAGCATATATGAAATTACTTTATTAGTTTAATTCACCTACATATCTTGGTTACCCCTCATTTTAGGAATATTTTTTTCTTGCATCAGTCCACAATAATCTACTAGGAAATAAGATGAGATACTAGCTGACTCATTTTGCAACACTGAGAAGTGGTCCATGAGCAGAGCATGAAAAACCTGGCATGTCTTCAGAATGAAGGCTATTACAGAAGATAGCTCACTATCATTAAATATTAATCATAGAATCATAGAATCATAGAATCACATGGTTGGATGGGACCTATAAGATCATCTAGTCCAACCGTCTTCCCACTACCATTGCTGCCAGAGCTACTAAACCATATCTTGTAGCTCCTCATCAAGCCACTCTTTGTGAGAAAAAGTAAATAAATAAATAAAAAGTAAATAAATAAAACATTTAACTTCAAATGGAGCTCTCACAATTATCCAGTTAGAGTGCATGTAGCCAGGAATGCTTTTAGATACGTGGCCTTCTTTCAGAGCATGTGGCCATGAGCAGAAACCCTTGGGGTCAAAGTTATTTGATTTAGGAAGCTCCCCCAAACTGGAAAAAAAAAATGAAAAAGCTGCATCACTTACATAAAACAATATGTCCCTGTGAAATGCATATAAAATACCTAGGCAGCATAAACCATGTGTTCATCATTATGGATAGATACATCTATCAGCACTAGACATTTTAGAAGGTAGATTAAAAAAGAAAGTCCCAAGCACTGTTAAAAAAAAAAATAAAGCTAAAAAAACCCAAAACAAAACAAAAAGCAGGAAGGACCTATCATTGCTGCATCAACTAACCCTTCTACCTTGTCCCTCACTCCTAAGCCTCTGTTGACCATGACTTCAAGAAGTTAAACATAGATAAATAATATATATGCAGAGAGTAATGAAGAGCAGGGCCAGGCAGGCTTAGGTTTAATTTTTGGTATAGTCTTTGCTTACTGAGCAGGCCTCTTCTCTGAAGGAAGCTGACAGTTGACATAGAGGTGTTGGAAGAATGAAGCAGTATCTTGCACTTCAGGCCAGGTCTCAAGAACCTCACATCCCATTCTCAAACAAGGAACACAAGTCTTCATTATTGCAAAGGGTGTTACAACCGCAAATGTGCTCCAAATTGACCAGTACTCCCAAACTCCTAGTAGCTACAGAAAGACTGGAGACAGGAAAGTGTGATTGCTCCATTTGAACAGATGTGTCAGATCTGCAGGATATGCTGATGACCTGTGCCCCTTCCCTCCTCTCTATGGCGTGCAGCTGTTAGAAATGATGGGTTTCCTTCTGTTTCAAGTCTTTAGTGTGGCACAGGGATCTTTTTAGGAGCTCTGCAGCATAGTTGGGCTAGGCTAGTACTCGACCTTCATGAAAAAGATGAGTCAAGAGGAGGCAAGGACTACGGTTAGCCATTCAGCAGGTGGCAGCCTTCCCCTCTTTATTTGGTCCTGAGCCACTGCTTCAGCAAGGCACTTGGAGGCATGATGTTGCCAGATATTTTAAAGGCACACAGAGATAACTAATATTTGGAAGTGAGGATTTGCTTCCCTTTTCAATCTCACTCAAAGATAATGTTGTAATACATTACTAGATTCCTCCTGTCATTCAAGAACCCAGAGAGACTGACTGAAGAGGCTTTTCACTGTCACAGTCTTCCAGGAACATTGCTTGCTTTTCTGATAACTACAAAAGTGACAAAAACCAATCCAGACCTCTATCCTTTCATTATGTTAAATTTTTTTGTTTGTTTCTTTCATTTTCAAACAGCTAATATGAATCCCTGAGAGTACACTCTTTGGAAAAGCAAAATTTTTGTTGTTGTTGCCTTTGGCCAATGGTAGCTCACATGTCCTAGCTTATGTCTAGAAGCCTTTAGAGCTTGTAGTTAGGTCTACTTGCCTGACATCTCAGCTGCGTCACAACTTACCTTTAACTGGCTAAGATGTTTGCTATATGCATCCAGTTGTTGCATTCACGTTAACTGCAATTGTATAGACTCTTAATAAAAACCCACTGATTTCATTAATATAATGAATCAATTATTTTTTACATACATTTTTATTCTTCCTCTAGCAGCAATCTCTCACTACTGCCACACACATACACATTAAAACCTGACACGAGGGGGTAGTGCAGAGAAGGGAAAGAGGAGGGTGAAAGTATTTAGAAGTATTGTAGATATCAAAAATGTCATGTGTTTTCCCTGTAGAAGGCTCACAGCAGGTGGGAAATTAAGAGTCCAGCAATATGAATAATGAAATTGATATGTTACTTTTAAATTATGGTGAAAATCTTGAAAAGACTGAACCAGAAAAAAATGCATTGATTAAGGAATAGAGTGGGAGTCAATGTTCTGGACATTCCCAAGAAGTGACTTCGGAGTAGGATGAGAATCAAATTTGCAGAGAAGTAGGAAATGAAAATGAAATCCTTACAGCCGCGGTTGGAATAAGAACTCCATGATCCTAAAGCTGGAATCCCTTTATTAAAAGAATGTGAAGGGGAAAAGGGGGAAGAAAGGGGAAAGGACATGCCATCCCAAGCAGAAGAAGGGGAGTATCTCAGCAATGCTCTGAGCAGCTTTCCCAAACTAGTCAGCACCTTGGAACAGCGACATGCTGCCAAAACTGGGAACCACTGCAAATGTTACAAGTCAAAGCACATAATCCTCACAAAAATACAGGTAAATCTGTATGAAAGAGAAGCTTTTTTACATTAATGCAGCCAAAGAATGAGTTAGGAAATAGGGATACCTGAGATTAAGGGTACATTTCCCAGGCTTCTAAAAAAGAAAAATCTGATACGGGCTGACATAATCCTGTGATCCTGTGCAAGGTAATGAGGAAGAAGTTCTCCTGAAGAGCATTATCCAGTGCTCCTCCAGCAAGTAAAAGACAAAGCTGAAAAATCTTATAGACTTTCTATCCTTTTTTTTTTTTTTCTTCAATATAGAGATGCTCTTAGAGAAGAAAAATGAAAGCAGGGGATTTTGTGCTTGAACTAGGATAGAATGAAGTTAATCATGTTCTTTGGTTCATCTGATGACTAATTCACTGGCTTAGGGTGGGTTCCAAAAAAACTCTCTCACTTGCTTAAACCAGCTATTTCAGAGCAGAACTGCTGAGCAGATGTGACAAGAATTGTCTCTGATATAGCTGAAAGCTAGCTGTAACTAGCTAGCTTGAAAATATGTAGTCCTGGAACACCAGAGCTTCTGATGAGCTATCAGCAGATTATTTAAGCAAACTGAAGTTTGTTTGTTTTTTAACTTTTCCCAGCCTTTGCTACAATCCTTGCCATTGCAGATGCCCTGGTAGCAGCATGGACACTGACTACTTACAGGAAATTAAAGTGCATCTACAATAAGTACATTCTTTGAAATGAATGTTATTTAGCCGATCCCTTAGATGCTCACATCTTTGAATATGACTACAAAGGTACAGGAAGCCTCAAGAATAAGCAACAGGCTTGAGCAACTCACTGTAGCCAGTTGTTTTGGAGAGCTAGTACTGCTTTCTGTGCTAGTCCTCGTTCCAGGAGTGAATAGATACGTGGTCTCCTTGTTAAGGAGGATCGTTGATGCAAAGAGTTCAAAGGAACTCAAAGTTCGTGAGTTCAGTAGAAGACTGGACAAGCGTACAGAGGAGATCTGTTACTAATTGGACAGTGTGCATCAGACTTAGGAGCTATCTGAAGCTGGAAATAGTTAGAGACTGGGAGAGCATTTGGAGAAAGTATAGTATAATTTGATCTTGGCTTGGCTACAGTTCGTCACCTGTTTATGACCACTGTTGAAGACTAGGACTTTGCTATTCTGTCTCAAGTGACCTTTAGTACAGCGGTTCTTAAGTGGTCAAATGAACTTGAAAAGCAACTTGGATTCTCTGGAAAGGAAGGTGTGACATTCCTGTTTAGACAATGATCAGGGATATGGGATTTGGTTTGAGAATTAATGGAGTTCATGCAGGAACAGTCCTCAGATTTTGTAAATCTGCAGGATCTCACTGGCATTAAGCAACTTCACTCTTTTACCACAGCCTTGTGCAAAATAGATAAAAATATGCAGTTTAAAACACTTAATGTACTGAACTACACTAAGCAGATGAATACATTTAATAAATTATTTGATTCATGGCTTTGGCATCTCCAATGAACATTTAAAATTGTTAATGGAAGTTCTTTTTACTTCTGGATAAAAACTAATAAAAGGGCTGACTCAGAAATATTTGAGAAGTTTGGTTTGTATTAATGTTTAAAGGTTGGATTCTTATCCCAAACTTTTTGGATATTTTTGGGTAGTGAATTATATGTGAACAAGCTTTCCCGTGTGGTTTGTAGGCCTTATGCTTGGCACTGTTAAAATTACCACAGGAAGAGCTTTTTCTCATGGCATTTTGGCTTCCGGTCACAAGCATAGCCTGGAAGTCAAGAGGCGTGGGAAATTAAAATAAGAGGGGAAACAGTTAACCAGAATTCTGTGAAAAGGCTTTGGATTCACTGGAAATTATGGGAAGGTCAATACTTATTGTATCCAGACCCATTCTCCCATGCCTAATAAATTACAGGATTAGGTCAACAAAGTTAGACATAAAAAGAGACACTAAAATGTCTCAGGTTTTTCTATTTGCCAGCTGACGACTTTTCTCCCTCTCTACAGCCTCTCAACTAGGTGAGACAAACTGTTAATTCCCTGGTTAGAATTCTGATTGCTTCTCTTGGGAAGCCATCTACTTCTTAATAATTCACAGTGCCTTGGTGCTTTTTTTCCCTGGTATTTAGCAATATTAGTTAATTTTATTATTGTTTAATCTAGTTACTCTGCTGAACTCCTTTGAATTTATGGATTTATCCTATTACATCTCTCTAAAGTAGGAGAACATAACTAATGTACATTTACAGACAGTATACAATGAATTTATGACATGCCATAGACTATACAGAGAATCTGAGCCAAATCAGGCAACAGAACCCAGTTTCCCAAGTTTGAACAAGTATTTTAACTCCAAGAATACCTACATTCTGTTGGAAATGGAGTGGTCCATTTTGGTCCAAACAGTTATTCAAAACCACATCTGATTTGGAAATCAGCGACTCAGAAATGAGGTGTACTACTCAATCCCCAGTGTTTCCTCAGTCCAGCAGCAATTCTTCCCACTCTGCTGTCCCTTCAGGCCTTGACACCTCTGTGTGGACATACACAGCCCCTGATTCTTCACCAACCCTGTCCCACTCCTGCCATCCTCTAACCAGCTGACAGTCTCCTGAGAGAGCACCCCTCAATTCTACACATTTTCCTGAGAGAAGATTCACTTTATCCTTAGTGCTGAATCTCTTGGTGTATTCAAATGTTGCTGCAGAGTAGCTTTTCCATCAAGGCTCAGATCTTTCTGGGTCTTCCCTTTGCCTTTTATTGAGAAGGAAAAGAGAGACTCAGAGAAGCTCAACCTTCAAGTTTAATTGAAACTTGAAATAAAAAGTGTGAAATCTTCAGTCAGATAATCCAGGTCACTTGACAAACTTGAGTTTTCAATCTGAAGTAGGAGGCCATATCAGAAGAGATTTGTATGATAGGTCGTCTGCTCTTCCACACCCCTGGCCCCCATGGCATGGTCCTACTTATTTCAATAAAACCAATCACCTGAAAATGCGAGATATCTCTTTTTATATAAAGGGAGTTAGTTTTAGAGAAGTAGATTTTAGGTTGGGAAAAGCATGTTTGATTTAGATTCCCATTTACTGCCACAAGTATGCAAACTGAAAGCCCAGCAAAGAACAGTTGATATCATCTTCAAACTTTATCATCAATTTTATTCTGTAGAAGATAATACTTTATTGATATTTGGAAAAGGAAAAAGCCAACTGAGTAAGTGATAGAGTCGGTATTTGTCTCTTCTGCAAATTGAAAAATTAAAATTGCATGTTATGTTAGGGAGAGCTAACTGATGCGAAATACTCAAATGTCACAAAAATCATTCAAATATAGCGAGTCCACCTCACATATGGGTTGAGAGAGAGTGAAAACTAAAGGAGGATTTCAGTACAGCTGACCAGATTTTGAGCTGTATCCAAGGGTTTCTGTTCAGTATAATGAGCTAATTAGATCCTATTCTGCCTTGTACTTCCCCACATGAGAGACAACATCTTTCTGTTACATTCTCAAGCTGTTGAAATCAGCATAAGTTCCTGACTGCAAGCTTCATTGGCCCAGAAGAAAGGGAAGTGGTGGTGCAATATTATACAATGACTATTTTGCTTTGGAAATCTTTACTCCTTTTGATTCAGACTAGTTAGTATTTGTCTGTCTCCTGGATTTATTGCAATAGTCATCTTTTAAGAAAGATTTGCAGGATGATGGGATATTGCTCACAAGAAACAAGTGAGATAAGTAGGTCTTCTCTGTTGGAGAGAAGGTGAGGGAAAGGGAGGGTTTACTGTATGGTTTATTTCATTCTAGTGACCCATGGCCGCTGGAGCTATTGGTGTGTGGGGAGCTCTATTTAAGTGAGATTTTAATCTTTGCCATGGGAGAAGTTTGGGAGAGGCATCCTTTTACATCGATTTGTTAGAAATCAAGTATCTGTATATGGAAATAGCATTTTATTAGAAACTGTCTACTTTTCTTCAGCAGACATATCAACTCTGGTTTCAGAGCATCCATCTTAATCTGTTTATCTTCACAGACATCCAGAAAGTTTTACCACAGGAAACTGATATGCAGAGATTAAATGACTTTCCCAAAGTCATATAGGAAGTCTGCGGCAGAGCAAGGAAATGAATCCACATCTCCTGAATCCTTGGCTACTGTGTCAGCCACTTTTTTTTTTTTTTCTCCTGCAAAACAAATTTTATGTTAGAATAGGTGTCACTGGGAGTCCAGGTCCATACATTTAGTAGGGCCACTGTAAATTTTCTCCAAAGCTTTTCTGACTCAGAAAGTGGAAAAATAAAGTAGGTCTTTTATGTAACTGAGTCAAGAGGCAACTTAGACAGCAGCCAAGCCTTTCAAGGAAAGTGGATTTCCCTTGTGTGTTCTGGCTTATAAATCCTGTCTCTTTTATTTTAGGAATATAATTGTTGCACCTTCCAAAACAACACACAAGAAGCCAACTGCAACAGTCAGTGTCTTGTGTGCCTGTGAATGACTTTGGCCAGTGCAAGGAAAGAGGAATTGGTATCAAATCAATGAAAAGAAAAGACAGAAAAAGCAAAACAAATGGATTTAATCACCATGAATAACTCCCTTTTGGCAAGAAATCATCTGCTGGGTATAGATAAATTAGTCATTTTGTCTATATGATCTCTCTAATCAAAGAGGGGAATTGGACCCTTCAAGATGCTGATTCAGTCCTTCTGAGGTAAGTTTCCAAAATAAGTGTGATGAAACATTTTTTAGCAGCTCCTGTCTTCCTTCACTGGCTGCAGAGGAGTTTTCAGCAGATACATGACTTTGACACAAGAGAAAACCCAAACTTTATTTATTTTATGTATGTGCCAGTTACAAAGCTTGTCCTAAGATGTAGACAAAGCAGTTAAGGCATCTTCCTATGTCTTTGCTCTGATTTACTCCAATCACATGTTCATCTGTATATACTGCCTCAGATTTGAAAGAAAAAAAAAAAGATAATGAAGGAGCTTCCAAAAATTTTAAAGTATGCAGGACACATTTTCCTATACATAAATATCACCTATTCATTTTACATACAGTTAAAATTCCTTATAGAACCAAAATCTATTTAATCACTTAGTTGTGTTTCTTCTTCAGTTAGCTAATGGAGGAAACTGATAAACATTGAAGTAAAATCAGAATCTTCCTTGAAAAGACACTCTATTGTAGAATATTTTCCTTCTCCAGCAATTCCTGTTTGTCACTTGTCAATACAGAGAAAGAACAACAAAACTTGTAAATCAATGAGATGTTGCAGCCTTTTACCAGGACATCAGTGTCCAATTGCTTCTGCTGCCTATGTAGAAGAGTTCTTTTAGGCCACATGATCTGCAAATGAAAGGAAGAAGTGGCTTCTCATCTCCTTCCACTTTCCAATAATTTATTTTATCCTTAGATTCACTTTCATCTAACAATATTTTTTAAGATATCAATTTAGGACATTTTTCACTTCAGAATATTTTTTCAACTGCTTGATTAGAGAAGGAATATTTTACCATTATACTGTCTACTGTCTAGCACAACAGCACCTGGATATCTCTGAGTGCTACCTTTATGGAATTTATTAAAATAAAATCAGGAAACTAAAAGATCTACTTCTCCTTTGAGTTAAGAGTTCCTCCTTAATTTAGGCATCCTTGCAATGGAGTGATCAGCATTACATTGGTACACATATGATGCAGAAGAACCAGGCTATGAGTATGAGTATACAAGGTTCATGCACCAACACTCATGTGCACATGCAGCAAAAGAATAAGCAAAGTCTGCAAACATGAAGTAAATCTGACCTATAACAGTATCTGCAATGCAAATGTCTAACTCTTGCAACATCAAAACCTAATTTTTATTCTGTCACATTAGAAGTCTCATTCCTTCTTTGAAAGTCTGCATGTTTTTGTAGGGATCTAATATTAAACTAATCTTTGAGGAAACTTCTGCAGAAATGCACTGAGGAAGAACGTGATTCTTCCAGTTTAAATTCTAGAGTGAACTGAAAAAAATCATACTATTTCCACAACGAATGTGTAACTGTAGAACAATCACATTGTTCTTTGCTAGTAGTTGTTTATTTTGCAATAACCTTGTTCTCCTACAGACCTCTTTCTGTCTATTTTTTTACAGTGCTTACATTTTTAAAAATTTCCTTTCTTAACTGCTCTACTGAGGTGGTGCACTTTCTTGCACATGAGCAGCACTGGCAGCCATTGGGCTATCCACACTGCCTCTGATGAACTCACCAGTCAAGATATTGTCTCCAAAACATTCTCCAGCCTCAGGATTCCCTTCTGGCAGCGCAAGAGCTGATCTCACATTGTTGGGCAAAGACAAAATAGGAACCCTGCTTAAAATAGTAGACGATGACATGTAGATTGTCCGGGATTTTATTTTTAACTAGGCCAACTCTGTGCCAGTGAAAGGGATGGCTGAGATGTCCAATTAAAGTCATAAAGTGATTTGAGCTTGCTGATGAGGACCATCTCTGTGGGCTGTGCCAGGGTAACCCAGCCCATAGCTATATCAGACTCTGACCTTCCATAGGTTACTTTGACCATCTCTGCAGCATACCTCCGTCCCAGCTCATCTCTTCTGCCTGCTTTTCCTGTCTTGGCTGTTTCCCAAATCCCATCTACCTGCTGCTAATTCAGCATAGCACTCTCATACAATGATATGAAGGTACTTCCTATTCCATTACAAGGTTATTTGGAGTAAATAATATCCAGTTCTTTGGTCTGCAGTACTGTGGGTCGCTTGGAGATGAAACTGAAACATTCTAATGCTGAATGAGGATGGTAAATTATCAAGTCTGGTGAAGAAAAAGCACATGTGTACGACACATATAATGCACCACGTTTTTCTTCATTAGGAAAACAACAGGCTCATGTAGCTCTCTTTTTCAATTAAAACGTGGTATGTACCATTTCTTTAGACAACAGACATGAGACTGGTGTGATTAAAGCAAAATATATTTTTTCACTTGCAGGAACAGATAATTTGGACCCAAGACTATTAAAACAATTGTCCAAGGAGATCTCAAAAACATTAATAATGTTAATTTTTAAGAAAGACTGGGACATCAAGAAATTCTAGAGGCTCGATAAGAAACAACTACTACTAATAATTAAGAGGTCATTTGGGAGAATCAGGGCAAGAACAAGATGACCGTAAGATCGATCTTAGGCAAAATCACAGAAAGGCTGCTATGTGACACTATCCAAAAGGAATGAAGAAATTGGAACATCAAGATGAAAGATATACTGTCATAAAAGGCTTGGGTTTGTTTTCTGATTATTTCCTTTCTTTTCAAGACGACAGGGTTGATGGTTAGAGCTAGTTATGTAGACATAACGTTTTCAGGACTCTATTAAAGCATTTGATACAGTCCTGTGTGACTTATTTTTTCATCTGAAAAATGAATAAATAATGCTAGCAAAAGTGAACATCAGTGTTGCTCATGTTAAATATACCACAGGTTAGCAGATTACAGCAGTTTCTGTAAAAAAGAGAATCATCATACAGTACTGTTTCTACTGGTATCCCATAGGCTTCTTTTCCTGGCTGAATGCTACTTGGTGTCTCTATCAGATAACTCAAAGGTTGGCAGCAAAATTTTAAAATATGTACATTAAAAGCTATTGGAACTGCAAGTGATATCAGAAAGAGGTCGTTGTAACCTGGATACAAATTAACACAGATCATATAGTAAACAGGGCTTACTTAAGACACACGCATTTTAAACCCCATGAATGAAGACTGGAGATCACGCCTCTGAAATAGACAAGCGAGTACTGCAAATTAGTAGCTCTGGAAAACATGAGGATTCCACCAAATGATCATTTGTGAGTTCTGATGAGGTGTTGAGACTGTCATTGTAGACATAATTTTTGGTTACAAAAGGAGGAGACTAATGAGTAGAAAAAGAAAAAGAACATTACCCCTCTATCTGTCAGCAGGGAGAGCTTTTTGGGAGTCATCTACCCAGCTTGATGTGTACCCTGCCAAAAGAATGTAGAAAAACTGGAAAGCATTTAGAAAGAACTATGGGAAGGACCTGAAATTACAAATGTATCTCACAGTGTGAAATTGGTTTGGAAATATCATCATCTGAAAGTAATTTCAGACAATAGATAGCTTTCTAATCATCAGAAGATACAAATAAGATTCATTGATGAGAAGCTGCAGTTAGACATAATCCAGACTAAGAGTTTGCCTTTTCAACAGGGCGACAAATCAGCCATTATGATTACGGTGCTTTCTCTCTCAGCTAAGAACTTGAAATCTGATGCTGACTGGACACATGGGATCCGTCAGCCAGAGTTCTGGGCTTGAAGTAGAAATTTCTGGGTGAGACGCTGTAGTCTGCATTATGTAAGAGTCAGAGTAGTTTATAATTTTCCCGTGTGGCTTTTGAAACCTCTGAAAAACCCAGTTTTCTTGTGGAACACAGGACCAGAGTTCTTGTGTCTTCAGAAGAGATACAGCCACCCACTGAAGTGCAGTCTGCAGACTGAGAGATGTGGAAGAGTCAGATGAGCAAGGTGCCCCACTGGATCGTTTATACTCACCATATCTGTGGCAGACCTGAATGAGGTTTCAATGCACATTAAAATTATTTGTAGGTAGTCATATACTGTAAAGCCAAAACATTTCCTTTCCTCCACCTCCCCCTTCCCAGGCCCTAAGGCTTTCATTTACAGTAGAAAAATGGAGCCAGTAAATCTATACTGTTCTATAAACAGGGCAGCACAATGTCTGTTAAATTCCGGGCAATTTCTTGTAATCATATACACTTAAGTAAAATTTACATGATCATTACGAGCTGCTTTTGGGCAATGGCTCTCTGTCAGCCTATAGTGATTAGCACATCGGTGCTGCCAGGACAAAATTGTGTCAGCACCACAAGAAGCAATTTCATCAGGTTTCTTTATACATAGACTTGTGGCTCACACTGGCCCTGCAGCCCAGAAGGCTTTTTTTTTTTCCTTTTCCCTAGCCACGCAGTCTGACTCTTCAGATGGAAATTAAAACAATTTCAAGAATGAAAAGTTCTAGCCTGTTTCTAAAAATAGCCCTGCTCTTCAGCAGGGGATGTGATTCCTTAGCCATGTGCAACAAAGATGACCTCTTTGTCAGGTCTAGCCTGCAGCAGGAGTTGTCTGCTGCTGGTCTACTTTTACATTGGTTCAAAAATAAACAGCAAGTTCCTCTGGCTGGCCTCCCTCACCAAAAGCAGGCAAGGAACGTTCTGTACAAGGAAGCACTCACTATCGTTCAAGGGGCCAACTCTAATGAAGCTAATTGATGCATTAACGACATGTGTTAAGCATTAATTGCTTTACTAATACACTCATGGGCTGCACAGCTACATGTTACATTAGTGCCCAGTAAACATAGTACTGTACATTTGGGATATCCTATGGACGTGACTTGAAAGAGAATGCATTTATTTTTGCAAAATGGAGTCTTTATGCTTAGAGCTGAAACTTATGTAACATGCCAGGGACACCAGAATGCATCAGCTACTTTTCTAAAAACAGTTGAATAAACCAGAAGCGTGTATGATATTTTACTGAAAAAAATCCCAGTAAACATAAGGTCACTTGAGTCCTATATGAATTATATATTTCAGAAACACAAAACAGGGAAGGGAAAAATCTAAAGTTAAAGCAACATGACAGTCATTGCAACGTGCACATAATTGAAAATTAACCCCTCTTTTAGCTATCTTTAGCATCCAAGAGTTAGAAAACTACACTACAGTGTAGGCACACTGGAAGAGTGAAATTTTAGGTAAAGAATAGAATCCCAGTGCCTCATTCCAGCAATGTAAAAGACTTAGATGGGATATTGTGTACCAAAATATGTTCCATTGTGAGAGAGACAACGTAGTGCTGTTAGAAGAAGAATCTGGACCTATATCTTTGACCTTGAAGCAGCACATACATCCGTGAAATGAGTGAAGTGCAGACACTGCACACACTTTGCCCTGTCCCAGCTGTATCGCTGTGTGATTAACAAATTGAGAGACATGGAATAACAGTGCTGATAATGTTTGGGCTGGAGAGCCACTGTTTAGGATTAGGAGAGAAACATCAGAGGAGAGATGGTGCCATGTCTCTCTGTAATGGCCTTCCCCTGGCACAAGTTATCAGCAGTTTAGCTGTGTACACCATGATGATGGCCTCCATAACACTGGACGAAGAGACAAAATTGCTCGAGAGGCAGAGAAGGATCTAAAATCAGGGAAATGTTTCACACACTAGAGCTGTTAGCTGCTTTTAAGCAAGTGGTAACATTATAAATGTTTTATTCCTGTTGTTGGCTGATGTGACAAAAGCTCATCTCCACACATATGAAGACACACACAGAGACAAAGGCAGGTGGGGCAACCCAACTAATACTCTGATATGGCTACTATCCCAGGATTCATCAGCCCATCAGTGGCTTGTCTCCACACACCTGAAGGAGCAGACAGGCACAATGGCAGGTGAGGGCACCCCAGAAACCTAGTCAGAGAAATAAGCCCCCACCCTGGCCTCTCCCAGGGCTGCCACAGAGGAGCATCAGCACCATAGTCCACCAGTGACACCCATTAAGGTGAATCACCCAAAACTTCTCTCCAGGTCACCTAACAGACTGAGGGGGTCACTGTCTGGGGCTGTGGGACACTTTACAGGATGCAGAGGAAGAGAATCTTGTAATTGTAGAAAATTTACTATGGGATGTTTAGTTGAGGAAATGAAAGCTGGAAAAGGGAGAGATCAAGGTGGTTTGGGAAGGAGGAATTGTGGAAAATAGGGAGAAAAGGGGACAAGAGGAGTTGGTCGTGTAAACTGTTGCTTGTTGGCACACTTCTCTGGTCATGCTCTCTGCCTGACCAGGACAACTTGTCCTGTCTTCTTAATAAATTCCACTTCTGGGTAGCAGACTATTCTGTGTGCATGTGTACGTATGAAGGTCCAAGTACCAGTTACTGGAGAGAAGACCATAGGTCAGAGGGCCTGTGTATCCGTGCCACTGGCAAATGCAGCAAGTGAGTGTGTGCACGTGAGTGTGTGATCACTAGGGAGTATCAGAAACTAGATTAGGCATCCAGTGGGTGAAGTGGCCTGATAGCCAGGCGTGTGTGTGTATGCCTGAGTGGAGAAGGAGGTGGCACCTTGAGAAGCTGGCCATCAGAGCATCCCTTTAGTATGTGTGCGTGCCTCTGAGCAGAATGCAACAGTGCAGATGGAGGATGCAGGACCAGCTGCTGGGTGAACTGTGAGAGAGGTTGGTCTAGTGAGAAGGTCTTTAAGGTTAGTGTAGGTACACGTATACATGGTCAAAAACTGGGCAAGAATAATGTTGATCTGTTCTCAGAATACACGGACAAGAAGACATCCATTGAATAAGAAATGGAAGATTTTGCTGTTAAATACAACACACTTCCTCGGGGAGCTCAGAGTCTGTGTGTGAGAGAGAGACTGCGTAGTCTGGTCCAGATCGAGGTTGAGCTACGACAGAGTCACAGCTTATGACTGAGGATAAGATGTTACCAAAGACCTCAAAATAAAAACAGCGAGGTATTTAGACCACAGAGTTTCAGTCTTCAAGGTTAAAAACCAACCTTTAACTATGTAAAGTCAGAAAAAAATATTTTCTCTCTCAGTGTGGTACACTGTAATTGTCCATTATTCACAGGACTGCTTGGTACTTCTTATGGTAAGAATCAAAGTCTGCTCTCTCTGTGAGTAGCAGGGTGTCTCTTTGATGCCAGTAAAGATTGGTGTCATCATTCAGACATTTGTACAGAGAGACTGTGATAGTGAGTCTCTCCTCTGAAATTCTTCTAGTGTGACCTGTTGTTAGGTCTGTTGTTTAATTTCTCCACACTGTGGTTTTCCCATTTGTAAAGGGGAGATGTTACAGCCTTCCTTAACTCACAGGCATTTTTTGAGCCTAAAAGATGACATGATGAGGCATTAAAAGCTATGCCACTAAGAATGACCCAAGTGGGTAGGTAAAATGACGATCTACAAAGAAAACAAATTATTTACTAGTGAGCTTTGCAGAGAGAGGTGACTGGACAGATAGAAAACCAGTTCCTTCATTGTTGATTGTTATTTCATAGATTTTCTTACCACTTTTTTCCATTTAGGGGTTCTATTTATTTCTGTGTTTCCTGCCTTCTCCTTCCCATTTGTTCTGGCATTGAAGCCACCATTAGACAGGAATTTGAGCCAGAGCATCCCAGATCTAAACTTCTTCAAAGACTGGAAGATGGAGGATGAAAACAGAGTTTTGGCTTCCAAAATTTAAGTTCAGCTGAGGATTCGAATTCCACCTAGTTTGGGGTTGTGTGATTGTGAGATTCCAGTTCAAGCCCATCTCTCCAGTCATAAGGAGGAATTCATGACATTAAAATTCTTTCCACAGCACGAAAGGGATGTCATCATAAACACTGCATTATGACTTCCCTACAGGTTGCTGCAGAAGAAGAAACTAACCCAGAAACAGCAGAGACCTTTAAAAAACATCATGACCTTTCAGTAACAGAAAACATGGGAAAATCTAAGTCTTAAAGAAACTAATTTAATTCTGGCTTGGCACTTGTGCAAATCCCCGCATAAAGAGAAGCTTAAGATAGGGTTTTCTATGCTGCCTCCTTTAGTGCAGGCACAGTTTTGCACATAAATATTCTAAGTCTGAGATCTTGATGTATCCTAAACCAGACACTGATGCTTCTGAAGTGTAGAGATTAATTATAAGAGTGTCATTGTGAGAAAGGCAACCACAGTAACATCTAAGCTCTGAATGTGGACATGGAAAAAATAACAAAGTAGAAACAAAAACAAAGAAAAGAAACAGAGTCTGTTTTGGAGTCTTTCTAAAAATCATATACAAGATTCCAGATGGAGAGAGTTCTGGATGCTGTTCATGCCTAACATGATCAGCAGATAGATGAGTGGCTTGGAGACATGAGAAGTGAGCTACAGAAAGTGCCAGACTGCTAGTTGGGATTTCAAGGAGTGTTTGTGGTAAGCCACACTTCAGATCTTTTTTTTTGCTGTGGCCTGAGTGCTGTCTTAGAGACCATGAATGGAAACTTAAGGACCAAATATTTTGAGACTGGTCATGATTTCATGATAGCAATCCCATTTTCCAACCTGTAAGCCATTTCCCACTTAAGACTTATGAGCACCATCGAATCAAAAAACCAAGCCAGTCTTACTTCACCAAAAAGGTTTATAGCATGCAGATCAGAGTATTAATAAAGGAAAGAGATATATAGGTATTCTCCTCTCCTCAAGTTTTAAACCTGCCTTGCAATTATCTTTCAATTCTCCTCAGCCTTAACCACTCCAGTTTTTGGGCTGGGGAAACTCTCTCTCTTTGCATCTCCCTCCCTTTTCCCCCTCCCTGCTGCTACTCACAACACCCTCAGCCTCCCATCTTCTGCTCCAAGTGGACATATCATGTTTCAATGGTCACTTTCAGTCTCTGAGATTCAGCCCAGGCTTGTCCAAGTGGTTTAGACTCCTTCCTTTTTCCTTTCACCACTGCTGTTATGTAAGGAGGCAGCGTTTGCCACTTCCCTGAAAGACAAACCCTGTAAAATTCCTGCTGTGAGCATGTGTGGTCAGGCTTTTGTGGACAAAAGTGGTGGTTTCCTATTCTCGGAGTTGTTGGAGTGCAGAGTAAAAAGGACGAAAGCCCAAAGCGACATGCAATGTTTATGCTAGGCAAACCATCTCAACCCTTATGTTGGTGTCAGGTGAATTGACTCAGCAGCAGATCTTTTTTCTTATTTGCTTGAAGACATAAGCTGCCATTACCCTTTGAAAGATAATAATGGTATCTCTTTTTTTTTTCCCCCTCTGTTCTTAAGAATATACAATATTGCTCCCTTCAACCATAAAACACCTAACTTAAGCATCCCTTGCTACACAGTCTGTCCCAGTTTCTCAGCATGAGAGTAAGGTCTGGAAAGAATTATTTGACATTATGATTTACAGCAGAACCTGAACTAACCCAGCAAATGAGGATCCAATTGGCTTGCAGTTTATACTTCTTAATCTGTTAAAAATATATATACCAAATGGGAAACACCAGGAAAGGGAAGGTTCCCAGATGTTGGAGTGGTATTCCAGAGCCGTAGGGAAAAAAGGTCATTAAGGCCTGACTATGTACTGCAGATGTCAGGTTGTTTTACAGGCTTGATTCAAAGCCCATTAAAGTCAAAGAGAATCTTTACATTATCCTCACCAAGTTTTGGATGAAGTCTATGTATATGGAGGGATCCTAAGTGACAATTAGCCTGAGCAGGACAGGTATCAGTGACTGCCATGTAAAGGGATTTTCAAGCAGAATACCAACGGAGTATTTGTGTATCTATACTCACGCTGCAGGTTACTATGCAAGCTACTCCAGAAGAGTGCCCAGCACTCTGTGCCTCTTACTGCTTCTGCACAAGCTAGAAGCTGGATAGGGTGAAAAGCCCTTTTCCGGTTGGATTTCCCCTTTAGCACAGCTTTATGTGCTTGTATAATATGAAACAGCCTTTTCTATTTCTGTTCAAGCTCTGGAGGCTTGGATTTCTCCCAGAATTTTTGATTAACAGCTGAGTCTAAATCAGAGCTGCCTGGGGTCTCTTTTGCCTTACTGACACATCATAATATCCTTTCATCTGCTATTCCAAGCCAGTTCCTTGTTCTGTCAAGCAGCTCACGCCCTCTGAGAGAGAGGATGTGGATCCCTCTCCCTTTCTAAGACCTGACTGAGTTGTTTCAAAGCAGGATATCCACCGTAGCAGGGAAAATCTCTTTGTTTGACCCACTCAGAACCAGACTGCAAAGGACACTGAATTATAGACTGCAGACCAGATGACAGATTTTGTTGAAGGTGGTCAGCTTCTGTACGCTCAGGCCCATTTCAGTCTTTACCTGGGTGGTTCAGGGGCCAAACCAATAAAGCCACACTTTTTATAGCATCTCATGTAAATTAAAGCAGTCTGACATGAGCTGACAATGTGCACTCATAGCCCAGAAAGCCAATTGCATCCTGGGCTGTATCAAAATAAGTCTGGTGAGCTGGTCAAGGGAGGTGATTCTGCCTCTCTGCTCTTGTGAGACCCCACCTGGAGTACTGTGTCCAGCTCTGGAGCCCCCAACATGAGAAGGACATGGACCAGTTGGAGCAAGTCCAGAGGAGGGCCATGAAGATGATCAGAGGGCTGGAGCACCTCTCCTGTGATGAGAGGCTGAGAGAGTTGGGGCTGTTCAGCCTGGAGAAGAGAAGGTTTCGGGGAGACCTTACAGTGACCTTTCAGCCCCACTTAAAAGGGGCTTATAAGAAAGATGGGGACAAACTCTTTAGCAGGGCCTGTTGCAATAGGACAAGAGGTAATGGTTTTAAACGAAAAGAGGGTAGATTCAGACTGGACACAAGGAAGGAATTTTTTACAACCAGGGTGGTGGAACACTGGAACAGGTTGCCCAGAGAGGTGGTGGATGCCCCATCCCTGGTAACATTCAAGGCCAGGTTGGATAGGCCTCTGAGCAACTTGATCCAGTTGAAGATGTCCCTGCTTCTTGCAGGGAGGTTGGACTACATGACTTTTAAAGGTCACTTCAAACCCAAACTATTCTATGATTCTACGACAGCACCAGTTAGGATCTGCGCGTTACTCCTTGCCATTAGTCATACAGAGAAAAGCCGTCTGAGTGGCTAGAATAAATAATAGATTAAGTTCTTGAAGGCAGAGGAGATGAGGCTAAAACCAATAAAACCAATTCACAATTTTAAATGGGCTGCCATTTAAACATCCCTGAATTAACTGAACTACAACAGACTTTTTTTCTTCTATTTCTGGAGAGTTAGTGTGGCCTGATAGCACTAGTACCATAAATATAAAAAACTTTAAATGGTAAATGGCAAAATTCTAAGACTATACATGCCATGTCTGCTTAAGTTGCATAAGCAGGAATGCAGTCAGGCCAAAGCCAAAGCTCACCTGAAGTTAAAATTAGCAAGGAAGCTAAAAATCAGCAGTTTCTATATGTACATTGGCAGAAGAAAGGCCAAAGACTATGTAGATCAGTGGGTTAAGGGACCTAGTGATAAGCCCTATGGAAAAAGATGTGTTTTGTAGCTCATGTTTCACTTGTAAGGCTTGTCCTTAGGCCTCCCAAGTTTCTGAGCTTCCTAATACTCTCTGTGGGTAAGAAGCAGTACCCACAGGAAAAAAGATTGGGGGATCACTTCCCCCAGCTGAACATGCAGAAGTCCATTGGACCAAATAGAGGGCACCTGAGGGTGCTGAAGGAACTGGTTGATATCGAGGGTCCAATTTCTATCACCTTTGAGAGGTTATGGGAATTGGGGAAGATTCCTAATGCCTGGAAAAAGGCAAATGTTGCACCAACCCCCAAAAGGGTAAGAAGGATCCGGGGTGCTTATAAGTGGCCATCATAACCTCAGTCCTTGGAAAGGTTGTGGAGAAAATGCTCTTAGAAGCTACTTCTAATCACAGGAAGGATGAGAAGGTGATTAGAAGGAACCAGCATGGATTTACCAAGGGAAGATGATGCCTGACCAACTTCATTGCTTTCTATGGTGAGGTACCTGACATTGTAGACAAGGAGAGGAAGAGGGATGCTGAATGTCTTCATTTTCATAAGGCCTTTGAAACAGTCTCCTGTAGTCTCCTAATTATCATTATTGGTGAGAAATCCAGATGGGCTGGATCAGTGGAGCGAAAAATTGGCTGAATATCAGGCTCAAAGACTTGTGATCAGTGATGTAAAGTCTAGCCAGCAGTCAGTAACTGGGATCATCCTTTGGGGATCAGTACGAGGACCATACTGTTTAGCATCTTCATTAATGACCTGGATGATGGGATGGAGTTATTCTCAGCAAGTTTGCAGATGATAAAATGGGAGGAGTAGTCCATATCTCGGAGAGCAGGACCGCTGTTTGAAGGGAGCGGAATAGGAGGAGCAAGCTGAAGAAATGGGCTGATAAGAAGTTTATGAGGTTCAGGAAGAACAAGCACAAGATCTTGCATCTTGGATGCAATAGCTTTATGCAGTGATGCAGACTGATGTCTGACTGTTATGGAACAGCTCTGTAGAAGAGTATTTGGGAGTCATAGTAGAGAGCAGGTTGAACATGAAGAGGCACTGCACCCTCGAGGCAAAGCAAGCTAGCAG
Source organism: Tetrax tetrax (assembly GCA_009806455.1). Taxonomy (NCBI): domain Eukaryota; kingdom Metazoa; phylum Chordata; class Aves; order Otidiformes; family Otididae; genus Tetrax; species Tetrax tetrax. The sequence goes on from WHYT01017060.1 coordinate 564,646, forward strand.
TGTCCTCAGCTTTATTAGGAGGAACGTAGCCAGCAGGTGCAGAGAAATTCTTTCCCTTTGACACTTGTAAGACCATATCTGGACTAATGTGTCCAGTTTTAGCATCCCTAGTACAGGAAGGATATTGACATATGAGCTCAATTTCAGTGGGGGATCACAAAGATGGTAACAGGGCTGGAGCACATGACGTAAAGGGAGAGGCTAAGAGAGCTGGGTCTGTCCAGCCTGAAGAAGAAAAAGTGAAGGGGAGACCTTATTGCTCTCTTCAACTATCTGATCACAGGCTTTAAAGAAGATGGAGACAGACTTTTCTTGGAAGTGCATACTGATAAGACAGGGGCAATGGGTACAAGTTGGAATGTAGGAGATTCCAAACAGACATCAGAAAACAATATTTTTACCATAAGAGGGGTAAAAGAGTGGCATGCAATTTTCCAATTTCTTTCAGGCAAAATGGAAAGAAGGTTTTGAAATATAACTGTCAAGGTTTACCCCACATTCATTTTTTAATAAGTGTGCGTAAGGCTGTAATTGGATGTCTACACCCCACTGACGTTTTTAGGACATTCTCAATCCTTTCAGTAATACTGTAAAAAAAAAAAAGGACAAATTTGCAAACAGAGAGTGCCTTTAGAAACTTTCACAACCTTGTAATTGTGTTCCCCACTGAAAAGTTCAGGTGAAAGTTGAAGCTGAAAACATGTTTATACAAAACAGGTAGATGTTTTGGTAGGCAGTTTTGGGGCACCATTCCATAATATCATCCATAATCTGTCACATTTCCACTTTCTGTCTTTGGTAGATCATATTCATTTTTAACCTGGGTAGAAATCTATGCACTGCAGCAAATGTCCTTAGAATCAAACTTCTTAATAAATTGTTCCCTGTAAGTGAGAGTATGTTTTGTCTAATTCTGAATTCTCCTTATTTCTTCTAATGCTGAGAAGATCAGAGGTTAAAACCTGTTCCCTAGAAGTGAATGGGAATTCTGCCATTGCCTGCAGGTTTTCTCTACCTCGCTATCTTGCAAGCTGAACATTTTCTCTCTGCTTCCAACAGAGGTTTGCTCGCTTGCCCATACAACTGCCTCAAACATTTTATCTCTTGCTGAGATTTTTGGACAACTGTCAGCCGTTCATTTGTTTCCCTCTTTTCCTTAGCACAAGGGGAAGGAGCTTTCATGCGATTTCTACAGCCCTTTGAACCAACACTTGCCCACACTTTGGGAACTATTAGTCAAAAACATCTGAATTCATCTCTGGACATGAGATCATTCTTTAGATTCCCATCTTAAAAACCAGTGATAGCAATACAGATATTAAAATGAGTTACAAAGACATTAGTGAGATACAGCTGAATAAGAAAAATAAGTAAGTTTTTACTATTGCTCTTAACCCTTGCTGATTTCAAACTCAAGCATATCAGACCCTGAACTGCTCCCTAATGATGTAACAGAGCAGTCCCTTTTCACTGTTTCCCTTTCCGGGACAAGATGGACAGTAGTTGCTCTAAGGACAGACCTTCCCAAACTCAAAGCCATTAGTAGAGCACCTATTGAACCTGCCATCTAGGTGGAGTCATGTGGAGACAGCTGCAGATCAGACTAGAAACTGAAGATTGTTACAGAATCATAGAATCATAGAATGGTTAGAGTTGGAAGGGACCTTCAAAGGTCATCTCGTCCAGCCCCCCTGCAAGAAGCAGGGACATCCCTGACTAGATCAGGTTGCTCAGAGCCTCATCCAGCCTGGCCTTGAATGTTTACCTCGTCCTATCACAACAGGGCCTACTGAACAGCCTCTCCCCATCTTTCCTGTAGGCCCCCTTGAGGTACTGGAAGACCGCTATCAGGTCTCCCCGGAGCCTCCTCTTCTCCAGGCTGAACAGCCCCAACTCTCTCAGCCTGTCCTCACAGGAGAGGGCCCTCTGATCATCTTCATGGCCCTCTTCTGGACCCTCCCCAACTGGTCCATGTCCTTCTTATGTTGGAGGCTCCAGAACTGGACACAGTACTCCAGGTGGGGTCTCACCAGGGCAGAGTAGAGGGGGAGAATCACCTCCCTCGACCTGCTGGCCACACTCCTCTTGATGCAGCCCAGGATGCGGTTGGCCTTCTGGGCTGCAAGGGCGCATTGTCGGCTCATGTTGAGCCTCTCGTCCACCAGCACTCCCAAGTCCTTCTCCTCAGGGCTGCTCTTGATCCATTCTCTGCCCTGCCTGTATTTGTGCCTGGGATTGCCATGACCCAGGTGCAGGTACTTACACTTGGCCTGGTTGAACTTCATGAGGCTGGCACGGGCCCACCTCTCCAGCCTGTCCAGGTCCCTCTGCATGGCATCCCTCCCTTCCAGCGTGTCGATGGCACCACACAGCTTGGTGTCATCGGTGAACTTGCTGAGGGTGCACTCTATCCCACTGTCCATGTTGCCGACAAAGATGTTGAACAGGGCCGGGCCCAACACGGACCTCTGAGGGAAGCCACTCGTGACCGGTCTCCACTTGGACATCGAGCCGTTGACCACCACTTTCTGACTGCGGCCATCCAGCCAACTCCTCATCCACTGAATGGTCCATCCATCAAACCCATGCCTCTCTAGTTTAGAGAGAAGGATGTTGTGCGGGACAGTGTCAAAAGCTTTGCACAAGTCCAGGTAGATGATATCCATTGCTCATCCCTTGTCCACCAATGCTGTCACCCTGTCATAGAAGGCCACCAAACTGGTCAGGCACGATCTGCCCTTGGTGAAGCCGTGTTGGCTTCACCGTGTTGTCACCAACCACCTTCTTGCTCTCCATGTGCCTTAGCATGGTTTCCAGGAGAATCTGCTCCATGATCTTGCCTGGCATAGAGGTGAGGCTGACCGGCCTGTAGTTCCCTGGGTCTTCCTTGTTCCCCTTTTTAAAAACGGGGGTTATGTTCCCTCTCTTCCAGTCATCAGGGACCTCGCCAGAGGTAATGGCCAGTGGCTTGGCAACTTAATCTGCCAGTTCCCTCAGGACGTGCGGATGGATCTCATCAGGCCCCATGGACTTGTGCACCTTCAAGTTCCTCAGATGATCCCGAACCTGCTCTTCGAGTACAGTGGGTGGTTCTTCATCCTCACAGTCCCTGCCTGTGCCTTCCACAGCTTGGGTGGTGAGACAAGAGCCCTTGTCGGTGAAGACTGAGGCAAAAAAGTCATTGACTACCTCAGCCTTCTCCATGTCCCGGGTAACCAGGACACCCGTTTCCTTCCGGAGGGGGCCTACATTCTCCTTAAACTTTCTTTTGTCCCCTACATACCTGTAGAAGCTTTTCTTGTTGCTTTTTATATCCCTGGTCAGATTCGATTCCATCAGGGCTTTAGCCTTCCTCACCTGATCCCTGGCTGCTCACACAGCCACTCGGTAGTCCTCCCAGGCTACCTGTCTCCGCTTCCACCCTCTATAGGCTTTCTTCTTCACTTTCAGTTGGTCCAGGAGCTCCTTGCTCATCCACACTGGCCTCCTGGCCTTTTTGCCCGACTTCTTCTTCATCAGGATGCACTTCTGCTGATCTTGGAGGAGGTGCTCCTTAAATGTGGACCAACTTTCCTGGGCCCCTCTTCCCTCCAGGGCCGCCTCCCATGGCACTTTGCCCGTGAGGTTCCTGAAGAGGCTGAAGTCCTCCTTCTTGAAGTCTAGGACAGAGAGCTTGCTGTGTAGTTTCCTTGCTGCCCTGTGGATCTTGAACTCCACTGCGTCATGGTCACTGCAGCCAAGGCTGGTTGCTGCAACCACTTGTTGAAGTGGTTTGCCCTCTGATTATCCTCCGTGAAGACACCAGTTCAAAAGAGCATTTGGGCCAGAATAATTTAACAAAGTATTTATTTAAGATGCTGTAAATGTCACCCAAACTCATTCCTCCTTCCAAGTAAGCAGCAGTTAAAGCTAGGGGGACATAACAGTGAAGGAGAGCCACCTTCTTCCCACTCTCAGCCTTGAGTATAGCTCTGTCAACTCCCAAGCTGTTATCTCCATTGCATATTTTTCCAGAATGTCAGATTTATGCTCTAAATGACGTGACTCACATTTTTGATGTTTTTCCCTAAGTATACACAAGACAGTAAGTAATCCAGCAGCATGCGTAAGATACATCTTTCCATCCTGCCTGCTAATGACTCTTGGAAGCTTCAGATGTTTCATTAATAAATCTGTAATTTACAATTATACTGCTGCTTTTACACAAAAAAAAAATGACAATGAAGTAATTGACTTCGAACATCAGCCTGCTCAAATTAACTGGAATGTAAACAACAGAGACATGGAACAAAACTATGGAAAGGAAAAAAGGAGTAGGACATTACTGTAGTGTTAAATTTTGTCTGGGTATGTAAACATAAATAGAGGTTTTTAAGAAAAAATTTGACTTCTCACTTCCTATTTAACACTTCCATTACATAATGTAAATATGTCAAAACATCTCCAGATTCCTTCATGCTGAAAATCAGGTTATACTTAAACAAAGTTTGTGTGTGTCCTTCTCTGGCAGCTACCAATTAAATGTCACTGTTTTAAACACCATTTTTAGAACTGGCTTTTATACGTTGCCAGATGAGGTCACAACTGCTTCCTATTAATTGCTAGACATTTTACTAAAATGCAGAACTCACAGCATGTTTGCTTTCTGTGGTTTGCTTGATTGTTCGAATTAAAAAGAGGTAAGTGCAGCAGGGGGACTGGGGGAAAAAGGGGGATGTTGATCAAGAGGTTAGGAAATGTTCATCCTCTAAGCAGGTCCTCCAACATAAGATTATTTCTGCCACTCCATCCTCCCACGCAGACAACTGTTGCACTTCAGGTTGTTTTTTTCAGAATGTTGGGGTGCTTTATCACCAATGGCAGCTCTTGCCACAATGCAGACTTCACACAAGTTCTTCACCCAGACTCCTCCGTAACTCACAACTTTATGCTCAGAAGCAAAGTACCAGAGAAAGGTTGCAGTCCTGTGCTGCAAGAATGGCCTCACGGTGCAACCCTGAGATACTTCCATGGGACTCATATCTCCCCTTCCTGGCAAGGCTGCATCACCCCATTACTCTCAGAGTGGACAGCAGGAGAGATCCCAGAGTTTTCCCACTGATGCTTTCCGGCATCTTTTCACATGAGAGCCTTCTGTTTATTCTCCAGAGTCCCTGTGTGAAGCAACACTAACTCATGATCTCCTGTAGTACAGGCAGCTCGTAACTCTAACAGGCCTTGGAACAAACAGTATGCGAGCACTTGCCAGCTGAACCAGGTGATATCCCCTGTCAAGCCCACACAGTAACTCTGACAGACGAGGTTAAGTGTGATATTGGTATCTCCTACACCTGCAAAGGTTTCACAAGTGCTTTCACAAGTGCTGAGCCAACAAGATTAGATCCTAGTCAACAGCATAAAGAAGAAAAAGCATTTTTAAAAGACTCATGAAAAATTAATTCCGTAGAGCTATTCACATCTTTTCACTGGGAAAGGAACTATTTCTTTCCCCACTACTTTACTGTCTGAAAAGGACGGTTACATCAAACACACCTCCTGGTACAAAGTGCAAATCAAAGCTTCTCTGAAAGCTAGCCCAGGATGATACCTACCTCTGCATATGTCACAGAGCATCCCAGGTCTTGATGCCTCCCATGCTGCTGGAGCTCTCCTCTCTCTCAATTTAAAGAGGCATTGTGCGCCAGCACAAGCCCCAGTTCACCATTACTTACCAAAAGGATCTGGCAGTGCAGGTACTCTGAAATTTTAGGTCAAACACACCAGCCCCATGTTCATTCCAGCTTCCCTTCAGTTTCAGATTTCATGGAGTTTGTGGCAGGAGTGCCTTGACTGTTTAAGGACCACAGTGGACGGCTGTGTAAAAATCTATCAAGTGATAAATCACATAGAGCCTCCTTTGTCTCAGGCTTTTCCAAAACTCCACTAAAACGTATTTACACCTCACGAATCTTGGATTTTGGGCATATCAGGGATTGTTATGTCAAGTCTTTTCACTCTCTGACTTCCATGACAACAGCTTCTACAATAGATTCGGACTTCTCACTGACCCATGAGCAGAAACATAGATCCTTTCACTTTTTCGCAGTCTTTGGTTGTCCTGGAAATATTTTTTGTTCTGAACATACTTGACTTTAATTTGTCTTTCTGTTCACTTCAGTCACTTTTAAATCTGGCCCTGAATTCATCTTGGAAGCATATGCAGTGACAGGATGGCTGAAGGAAACACCCCTGCTTGCCTGAACATCTGCGAGATGCGAACAACAAAACAGAGCGAGTTCCAATTACCCCTCCTGAAAAAGTGACAGATATGAGTAAGAGGTACCGCTCATGAGACACCTCTGTGGAGTAAACATTTTGGAATAATATTCCAGGCAACAACTACAGAGGCTTTAACAACAGATTGACCAGTCATCTATTTCATTTCAAACAAAGTGACTCAAAGGAAAATGTTCCAAACAGGCACTGCTGGGCATTTGACTCAGCCCAAGCAATGTTTTAACTATTGCTTTGCCACAAAGCATGTGTGGGACTTCTGTAAACCGTGCCCTGGTAGTCACTTTTGTATAAGTGCATAGCACATCTGACTGCTTCTTTCCTCCAACTTTCTAAAGCGAGTAGCCATCGCAGGATGCTGTTGTTTCCTCTCAGCATGTGATGCTAGGTTCAAATTAATTATTTTAAACCTTTTCTTTTTTTTTCTTTTTCCTCCTTAAATAACATTAGTGCTCTCAGTTAGCTGAAAGCCTAAAAGCTGTTTTTAATTTAAATATAAATAATACCCAGAGTGACTGTGTGATTGTCCTAAAAATAGATTGTTTTCTGTTCTAAATGTTTCACTGATCTTAAAATTGGGGGCTGGAGGGAATGAGACAGGATGTCCAGGTCTTTTTCAGTCTGAGGGTGCCTCAAATCCATGGCATTCTGTTTCTAGAGAAGTGGGTAATTTCTGAGATACCGTTACTTTATCTGGAAATGTATTTACCGCACTTTACCAGCACATCTATTCAGTATGCGGTTCAGAAATCACGAGGGGAAATCACACACTGTTAAGACTAAACATTCTTGAGCGAGCCTCAGTTATGGCAAGTTCAGCAGCAGAAAAAGGAGCTGTGGTGAGCGCAGTTACTGAAATTTTCCAAATAAATAAAGCAAACAAGTTGCTCCAGGAAGAAACTCATACCTATATGATTTATAATAGTGGGAGTTAGTCCATGAAGGCAAGATGAACCCAGCAAACCAGCAGTCACAGGCCACCCGTGGGCTGCCGTGTTGCCTGCAGTACCTTTCCTCCTTGTAACTGGTCCATGACAAGTGGTAGGGACCTCATCTGTTCTGAGGTGTGTGTGGCTTCTAGCAATGTTCAGCAACTTCTATTGGCTTAAAGGTTGCTGATGAGCTCCAACGTGGATTAGTATCAAAAGGGAAAAATATAGGGATCCTATTTACAGCCTGTTGGCAGCAGACAGGTAAAAAAAAATAAAAAAAAAACCTTCTCCAAAATCAATGTTTGCTTTACTGAGGGCCTCCTTAGGTGTACATTGGAAACAATTCTGTCTGTCTTCCACCACAGTTAAGTCACCCTACAGTTTAGTGTGCCAGCCAGTAGTAGTTAGCAGTCCAGAATCAACAGGTTTCTGCTGTTGAGCAGTACCAGACCATACTGGCCAAAAGCAGATGGAAAATATTAAATGTGACATGGCACCTGATGAACAGTGATAAGAACAAAAAGTAAAGTGGGGACTGGTGGGCATCTTGGCTCTTTCTCATCCTACTTGTGACATGACATAATGGCCAGCACCACTGATGTGACGAGTGTTTTTAGTGGTAGTACTCGTCCCCTCCAGCATAAGCCAGCCCCTCCTCCTCACCACCTACTCTCAGCTCAAAGGAGGTCACCTCACAGGTCTGATTCTCTAGTCTAGTCACTGGCATCCCATGCAATCATTTAATCCTGGGCAAAGCCACTACAAAGCAAGAACTCTCAATTCATCTCCTTTGACAGGAGAAACTTTATCCCTATTGTTCAAAACCATGTCTAGCCATCCAATGCACAAAGAAATGAGAAAGAAGTGCAGCCTCTGAAGGTAGACTGAAAGGAGGACCCATGCACTGATTATCCTGTCTACACGTAGCTCTCTGCGCCTTCATCTCTGCACATGAATTTTTCACTGTGAGGGGCTCCCAGACCCAGAAAATGTGTTATAAACTCTTGACGCTCTGATTTAAAACTAATTTCTTTTCTCTTCACCACTTTGTGTCAAGTGATGAGGTTCAAGTCTTACATATTCCTTGTCCACTCTGACCTCATTCTTATGGATTCTAGGTGCTAATGGAAAGAGTGATCAAGTAGTTTCTTTACTGAAAGAGTGATGAGGCACTGGAACAGGCTGCCGAAGGAAGTGGTGCAGTCACCATCCCTGGAGGTGTTCAAAGAATGTGTAGATGTAGCACTCCAGGACATGGTTTAGTGGGCATGGTGGTGTTAGGTCAATGGTTGGACTTGATGATCTTGGAGGTCTTTTCCAACTTTAAAGATTCTATGATTCCGTGATTAAAGCCCTTGCTGTGGGGCATCTGGTTTTACTCATCAAGTCAGTGGAGTGACACTTTCAGAATCATGAACTCTGCTGCATAAGATTTGCTACCTGGCCTTCCAAGCAGCAGATAGATAACGTTCCTCAAACATTGCATTCTGTAACAAAGTGTTTCAGGCAGGCACAGCAATCTCACTGGCTAACATAACACTAAACCAGCAAAGCGTCTGAAAACCGAAAAGCTCTGACACTGCTGGAGATGCTGTATTCTCCCTTCTGCTGCACAGTTTGGACAGGTTACCTGTTATTAATGGCTAAATATATACATAGGACAAAACAGACGATCATTTTCTGTAGGAGGTCATGAAGCCAAGCAGCACTGGGCAGTTAAGGCAGGTATGGATTTTGATTAACATGATTTTATTAAAAGCAGAAGGAAAAACATTTACTTGCTACCTAAAAGCTATTTGCTAGCATTAGCTCCCCAGCCCTACTGCCTTCTCTGGGGCTAGTGGATATACGTGCCATCTTACAGACTGAGTGAAGTCAAAGGAACTCTACTTCAGCACAAATCGGTCCTCAGGCAGAGCCAATTGCAAGATCAGGCCAAAAGCGTGGTAGGTTGTTTATGCCAGTGGACTTTCAGTGCAGGAGGTTGGAACTTAAGTCCCTCAAGCAAGGAACAACCCATGAAATGTAAGTTGTCTGTTAGGAGTAGATTCCTCCTCTGTACTTGGAAAACCTCCTCCCTTACAATGTACCACCAAAGAAGCAAAAATGCACTCCTGTGGACAGAGATGCTGGGTTGTTTAAATAGTTATTCCATCTTCAGCTAACTGGTGGCACTGCACCCACTGTTCCCTTGGTGTTCTGCTAGAGCTTCTGCTAACAAACAACATGCACTTCAGGGCTTGACCTCCTGCAGGCTTGCCAGTTCTGCAGAGTTTCGTTTACACACTTGGCACATACTTCAATGAGCCACACCGGAGCAGGCAGCTGAATTAGGCTTTTTTTGCTCCTCAAAAACAGAAGAAAGGGCTTGTTGCAAATAATTTCAGTACTATCAGAACCCTTCTCCCACCTACCCCCCAAATCTTACTAAAAAGAACGTACACAGTTATTACAGCGATTCCATGTTGTCATAATTATATCCTGAAAAGAGTGCAAAATGTGCTTCTCCACGTAATTTAATGTTTCCCTGTGATTCATGAAACCTCTTTTCACATAAATAATTGGTCACTTCTTGTTTATGTACCACCATGGTACACAGCTTCTAGCATGCCAAAAAAAAAAAGACACAAAGCTAACATTTAGTCATTACGTTCACGTACAACCTACTCCCCTTGCCCCCAAACTCCTTACTTTTCACCTCCCCGCACAAGAAAAAAGCATGGATTTTCTGATGAAGGAAATGTTTCCTAAAAAAGAACCTGACAGTTTTAGCTTTCTTAGCACACACTAGCAAAATTTTTTTCTTCATGCTTGTTTTGTGCTTCACATTTTCCAGTGAAAACAACCAAAATATCCCTTACAAACAAATTCAGACAATGGAGAAAGAGGAATGTTTTGAGTGCATGGCTGCTGGGAATGGCAGCTTTCCAAACACCAACTTGTTTATTTCTCAGGGGAGATATGATCAAAGCGATGCTTATCAGTAGTCACCTGAATTAGAAAGCACCTCAGTATGTCCTCAGACTATTGTTTCAGCTTCTAAACACTTCAGTGACAATTTATTTTTACAGTGCAGCAAACTGAGGCACAAGTTAATTTGTTTACAATGGCTACTCAGTGAGTCACTGCTTAAGCAACTCTGCAGTCAAGCTTTGATTTGCAAAACTCCGTCTCTGCCTTCAACTACAGTTTCCTAAATGAACTGCATGATTAGCTCAATGTGACAACATCTGTGATAGATGAATGGGTATCTCTGTATGTGTGTGTACATTTATGCTTCCTGCCTTTAAAGCTGAGGGCCACCTTGCGAAGTATTTTGACAGTAGATGAAAAAAAAATCAAACAGATAATTATATTTCTACTTGACAGCATCATACCATGGCAATCAAAAAACATGTCAGAAAACAGAATCAGTGGGAACACTTAAGAACACAGGAAAAAACAGGCTGGCTTAAGACCAGGTATCAATCTAGTCCTGTAGGCTGTGTGATTCCACAGAATCCATGCAAAAACTGAATGCAAAAGGAAAATAAATGAAAATATTTGTTATTGGGAATACACAAGGATATTAATCTCATTTTTACCACAAACCCAGAGCAACATCAGGTCTTAAGACTAGGGGGAAAAAAGCTGAGTAGTTTTTACCTCATCTAGACATGAGTCAAAACCAAAGCCTCGAAATCTGATCTTATTGAAAAAAAAAGGAGGGTGAGCTGTGAGGTTTTTGTTTTCCTTTTTTTTGGCAGCAAGGTAGAGAGAGGAGGGAGTGAAACTTTGGCGAGTGGTGGGGGTTAGGACATGGGAGGAGAGAAGAGGACAAAGGAGAGAGAAAAACAACTACTTTGAGTCTAATTTTCTGATTCAAATACACCTTAGCAGCACTGTCTGGAAAGAAGACTCAGAAGTGGAAAGAATTTCTGGGTCCAGGTCAAGACAGCAGAAATATCTTAATCTTTGCTGGGCCATAATCTCCTGAGAAGGCTTGTGAGAATTTGATCCTGTCATTCCCAAACTAGAATCTTAAAACTGATTTGGACCAGAACTACAGTCGGTTTGAAAATATTATTACTTCTTCCTGTGGAAAAAAAAAAAAAAAAAAAACCAACCAAAAAACAAAGATGGAAAAAAATTCAGCCAAACCAAAGTGCATGGACTCATTACATGCTCAGGAAATCAACTCTATTTAAGTCTCTTTCAGCACCACTCTCCAACTTTAATAGTGCGTGTGTGGAAGCAAATATTACACAGAAGTTCATCCTCCCCTCCCGGTCCTCCGCCTCCCTGCCCCCGCCCCAATCCTAGCTCTACATCTGAATGGTTACTATATGTCTTTTCTTTTTGATTACTCTTGTCAAGACTTTCTCGCACTAACCTCCATTTTCATTCTTTTCAGCATTGCTCACTCCAATATCTCTGTTTGTGATCTTCATTATTGCACCCTTGCGCTCTTGTTTTTAATTTAGTCCCTGCTTTGCTGACTTCTCTGCTGCCAGGTCCCAGTGCTACTTGTTCCTCTTCTACCAGTTGCTCTGCTATTCCCTTATTTTATCTTATCTCAGTCTTCTAACCTTCAGGATGGAGTATCTCAATGCTAGTTGAGTTCACTCAACTTGCTGTTTGCCATTCTCTCACACTGCTGGGACTCTAATAAGCAAACACATGCTTAGGAAAGAAAGACTTCATCAGTCCTGAGAGCACTCTCTCCTCACCACTGGCATTGCACACCAACCTCTTCCTCTAGACTATGCTCTTTCTCCATCTTTCCCCCATTCTTATGTTTCTAGCTCTTGCTGACAATGTAACAACGTTGTGAGATGAAGACGGATTTGTGGGAGACTCTCATTGGTTTTCTGGCACCGTTGACATGACTGGAGTGGGTGTCCACTTAAACAAGTTGTCACTGACACTCCAATGTCAGTGCATGTCTTGTGGGTTGACCTTGGCCAGCTGCCAGACCGCCACTCAGCCGCTTACCTATTCTCCTTCTTTAACAGGATGGTGGGAGAAAAATAAGATGAAAAAGTTCATGGGTCAAGGGAAATATAGGGAAATCATCTTACCATCAACAGGCAAAACAGACTTGACTTGGGGAAAATAAATTTAATTTCTTGCCAATTAAAATCTAATTGGATGGTGAGAAACAAAGAAAAAAAAATAAAACAACTTCTTCCCCAGCCCCACTTTTTTTTCCCCAGGCTGAATTTCACCCCTTCATTTCCAACTCCTCTACCCTTTCCGTACCAAGCAGTGAAGTAAGACGGGGAATGGTGGGTTATAGGGTCAGTCCATAACAGCTCTCCTCTGCTGCTCCTTTCGCTTCACACTGTTCCCCTTCTCCAGAGTGGGCCCTTCCATGGGCTAACGTCCTTCAGGACAAACCTGCTCCACTGTGGGCTCTCCAGGGACTGCAGTTCCTTCAGGGAAGATCCATCTGCTCCAGCATGGGTCCTCCAAGGGCTACAGGGTGGGTATCTGCTCCTGCGTGGGCCTCTCGATGGACCACAGGAGAATCTCTGCATCCATGCCCGGAGCTCCTCCTCCCTCTCTTTCTTCTGACCTTGATGCCTTCAGGGCAATTTCTCACACTTCTTTTCCTTCTTCCTCATTGCCTGTGCAGTGCTTTGTCCTTTCTTAAACATGTCTTCCTCGAGACACCACCATCTTGGCTGACTGGCTCAGCCGTGCCCTGTGGTGAGTCCATTGGAGCTGACTCGAACCAGCTACGTCTGGCACGGGCAGCCCCTGCATATCCCCCTCCTCACAGAGGCTGCCCCTGCAACCCCTCTTCATCAAAATCTTGACACCAACACCCAATACAGTATATGGTTACTATTATTCTGTTATTACAAAGACCTAAGTTTCAGCATCTGGAGGTTCACCTTTTTTTCCGAATCACCAGCTGTATCTTCTGCAGATGGCTTCATGGATCTATTTCTTTGCATGTTGCCAAAAGAATTGAGGAGAATTTGCAGACTTGAGGAGAATTTGCAGAATTGCAAAATATTGAGAGCTTGCTATTTTTATTTCACATTTATTGCAAACAGTTTTGGCCTGTGCCATTTGTTCAGTCTTGGATTGTCTTTAAGTCTAGGCAGATTTTTTTCTTGGATGCTTTTCATTTCTATTTAGTGCTTGATATTACTTTCTTGTGGGAAACAAATACAATTTTCATTAGCCCTGAAAGTGCAACCTGTATTTTGGTAACTCAAGACCACTCTTTGCAATCATCGCACTGAATTCACTTTGAAATGAGTGGCCTTCATACGTGTGCAAAATTCACACGGCTCAGAATTACCATACCACTCCGTAGTCTGATCTGGAAGTGGTGAAGACAGGCCTTTCCCAGGGGACACAGAAAGCCTGATTGTTGCAAGCAAGTTTATAGAGTTTTTTTTAATGTCCCTGTAAGATTCCTAATGATGATGGGCCATTTGCTCCACCGTCCTTCTGTTCTCTGCAATGCTGCTTCCCTCGGGAAATGCATAGCAGCAGAGCTTTTTGACATGACAATAAAAACGACTGTCCAGCATGGCCATTTATTAATTTGCAATGCCTTACATGTCAAAAAAGATTCTCCTGGGGGCTGGAAAAAAAGATTCTCCTTATTTGATATTATTAACTCAGTCTTATTCCAGTATTAAGTCATTATTTATTTACAGTAGTAAATGAGAACTTCTTACAACGCTGATGGATCATTACTCTCCACAGATTTTCCCCTTTTTCCATGTACAGACACAAACTGCTTTTTCGTCTTTATTTGAAAATGAGAACCAAAACTTTTACTAGTTTTCCAGTCAATTGAGGCAAAGACTCTGTATTCAGTGTGCTCTGATGGGTCAAAATCCATTGTATTGTCTTTGCTTTAATTAATTTCTAGGAGGACTCAATCTGCTTGAAAAAAACCCTGTATCCACTGAGAGCTTGTTGTGATTAGCCACTTTTATTTATGTTCTTTATTTTTAGCCTTAGCTTATATATATCCACAAAGTAATCAACAGGGAAAATAACTACTCCTTCCTCAGCAGTACCAAGGTCTCCTCCAGTTGTTGACAATCATATTTAAAATACAATTGCTGCAAATATATGTTTTGATCATATCAGCTCTGCACATTTTATCATGTTGTATTGTGTGTCAGAATGAGGTAAGACTTGGACTTTCTAATGTGAAGAAATTTTTCCTGTAAACAGGATCATTGACAGAATTTTGACATACGGAGCAGTTGCTGGTTTCCACATTTTTGCCTTATCTGTATCCAAAATGCCTAGCAGCCTGTCAGTTTGGTATGTAATAAGCCAAATAATGTGGGAGTGATTAATTCAGAGTCTGCATGATTTTATTCACATTTGTGGCAGACTGTCAACAAGAACTAGTGAGCACTCCATACTCTATTTAAGAGGCTACTGCTCTGGTAACAGCACCAGAAGCAGTCTACCAACTCAGACTGCATTGGGATTTACACTTTTTACACAGAGTCAAGTCCCTCAGTTTTCTAGTGTATCCTACACCTGTGACATTTGCTCAGGGAAGGAGAGCAATCACTTTTTTTTTTTCCTGAATAATCTAAATAAAAAATATTTGTCAAGAATTCTAAGGTTATATAATGTAGAGCAGAATGGCATGATGCTTATGTTAGTAACATAAGCATGTCTCGTCAGTAACACAATGAAGATCACAAATGAAGCCAGCATTAGTGTAAAGCCAAGCTGAGAACAAATCCCAAACCTTCACCCTGAGGGGCAAGCGAAGTTATGACTATATAACAGAAGTTAACAGCAGTACAGGGGAAGCAGGGCAGAAGTGTGACACCCTTCTTCAGCTGAACCACTGACCGAGCCCACGCACGGCTGCTACCCTGATGACTTTATCACAGATTTTACAATATTTTATATTTTCCTTAACATGTTACCTCCTGGGATCCTGTAAATCTTAGATCTCATAAAGGGGAAAAAAGACTTTCTAGCACTTGCATCTTGAGAGGAAAGCTTGAATGTTAAGAATTTCAAAATTGTAAAGCACACTAAAAGAGCATAATTAGTTATTATTAAAATGACTGAAAAACACTCTATGACTTTCAAAAATATCTGAAGATCTTGGTACATTTGATGATAATGTTTCACTATTTAGGATTTTGTAGCATTGTCAAGCATATACATATTGGGGCACTAGTTTACTGGCAATTTACTGAGAGGCCAACACAAGGATCAAAAGTAGTTAATTTCTCAAACAAGTCAAAAGAACTGCATGCATCACCTCTCTTCCAAAACGGAACCTAAAGGTGAATGATATGTGATGTAATCTCTACAAGATATGATGAGACATGCTAGAAAAAAAAAAGACCAAATCTTGGTAGTGATGACAACTAATATTTACCTCCTTAGCAGGTACATGAGAGTACCTTGTCAGCATCCTGCTCCCTGTTTGTAGGAGTCTGGGACAACATCATGGGAAAGCATAAAGGGAGAACAGGGTTATACTGCGATTGCATTACATCTGCCTATGCAAAGGTGAGCAAAGGCCCTTGTTTTGCTTACTCTTATGGGTCAGGCTAAAACTGATTCTCGGGACTTCCATAAGGAAAGGAATAAGAGTACTTCACGATCTCCTTTGTGTGAACCTGAAAGTGGTTGTGTTATTTTTTCTTTTTAACAGGTACTTGTTTCACATGCTTTAGAGGTAGTAAAACTCACCTTTCAAATGAAACAAATCCATAAATTGGGGAGGATGAAAACCAGTCTTCTGAGTAATTCTGTCTCATCAACCAATTTTACATGCTAAGGGCACCGGACTCTTGCTTGAAGACATGCAGTAAGATACATACAATACCTCTCATTAAAAGAATGCTGTACAAGCAATCTCCTCCTCAATGCAAAGATGGTTCAGCAATTTTCATTAATGAAACAGAAAATAAAACTCAAGATCTTTTCATACAGTCAGTTTCCTTTCAATACAGTATCTGAATTGTCTTCAATACAACACAATAGTCAGCTATGTAAAATGCAACATTAAAAGGCCAACACAGTAGCAGAGCATGTCAGGAACCACTGCCGAGTACAAGATGTATTGCCACTGTGAAAGTGTGATAAAACATTTCCCTCCAAGACTCAAAACACATTATAATCTGTATAAGTGGGGGAGTTCTCCCTGCGATTTTTGACCAGGCGGATATATTTTGTGAGAGAAACTGGCAGGATGATGTCTTTGGAGATGGAAGCACCATGTTCCCAGCTGGCCTCCAGGCTGGAACTCTTATTAGTGTTTCCGTCTTTCTTTATTGGAGAGTTCTTTTTGATGGCTGTATAGCTGATTTTCTCTCAAAGCTCTCTTGCTTGCCCTCTCTACCAAAAGAGTATGGTGAAAATAAATTCCACCTAGCTTACAACTCCTTTTGTTTCACCATTATTCTCATTAACATTTATGAAAACACAATTCCTTTTGCTTAAGGGCAAGGAATATGTGAAAAACATGCAAAAAAACGTTAAAGACACAAGAGTTGGAAAAGTCTATATGGAGAGTTTTCTGAAATAATCATGCTTTCCAACGTCAATGTTATTCTTTCAAACAGACCAAATGCAATTCTGCTGTGTTCAGGCAACTGCTGAAATCCTTGATCACTGACACTTCAGGACACATTTTGACTCATTCTAACAATAACACATGAAAAAAGCAAGATGATCTCATTTGTATGACTCTTTGACCCTGACAAACTTATTAAGATTCATCCAGTTTTTTTATCAAGCTACTATCAAGCTGTAAACTTCATCAGTCAGTTGAATTTGCAGCAGATAGAGCATTTCATAATGACTCCAATTTCTTTTTCAAATAAAACTAATAATCAAAAGAGTAAATAACAAGCAGTAGCACCTTACATTCACCTTCAGGTTCCCACTATTGTCAAGCCTAATACTAAAATGGACTGAACTATATCTTTGTGATAGTGATTTTATTGATATAACCAAATGTATTTTTTTCTAGGCATTTCAGTAGGGAATGCTACAGCGTTGCTACTAGTTCTGATGTAGCAAGGGAGAAGCAACTTATTTCAATGAAAATATGAAAGCACATTCTTCATAGCAGTAGTATAGTAATAACAAGACACACGTATCCCCTCACCAAGGTCTCAGTCAACAGCTTATCTCCCTTCTCCACTATACCATGAACAGACCAAATACTGACATTTTCTTCAAAGAACTGATAATGAAATCTGCTCTTCAAGTAACTTCTCGGTACATTTCCAGAACCATAAAAAGACAAAACTGTGTGTGTTACATTCATTGCAGTCGCAATTGCAAAAAATGTGCGGAAGGATGAAATTTTGAGCTAGAAATAACCAATAGCAGAATTCTTGTTGACTTCCTGGGTGCCAGAAATTCACAATCACTCTCTAAATATGTAATCTATGGTCACAATAAAAGAGTGGGATGTTTAAGTAATGGAATTTTTAAAATTATTGCCACAAAAATAGAGATTGGCCATGTGTCATCGTGACCAGCTATCTTTCAGAAAATTTATGCAGCAAGATCGACATGAAGTCTTAACTGATTCCCTAATTTGGTAGTAGTATAAGAACTGAAACATCCTTCAAAGTTCACTCAGCAAAAACAATGCTGTTTCTCCCTTGGCTAATGGGCCTCCTACTATTATACAGTAGAGCGGATCAGTTAAGACAAGCTTCTTTTTAAACACAGAGAGAGGCAAATCCCTTTGGCTTTTGTGAGAATACAAAATATTTTAACTTGAAGAAAGAGAATGAGTGTCCATGACTTGCGATCTGTTGGTGATCTATATCTATTGATACAGATTTATTACCAAATTTGAAAATTAAACAAGAAAATTTGTAGCATTTTGTTGATAGTCATATTTTTAGGATATGTGTATTAATAAATATCTAATTTTTTTTTAGTAGTGTTCACTGTCAAACTCTTTAAAAATGTAATCTGAAAAAAGTAGAAGTCTGAGTGTTTATTCAATAATGCTTTCTTCATGTATCAAATTATCCATGCCAGACAATGAAAAGCATCTAAAAAATGCTGGGTTTGTAAGTCTGAAATGTGAGGAATCACAGGCGATATAAACAAATGTGAATCTCTGACGCATATTAAAATTGTTATAATTACACAGCATGTAAGACCGATAAAATACTGATACCACATCTATCACAGGAAATTAGTGTTATTGTTATTATAACAGGATAATAATTATTATCACAGGAATGTCATACCACTGAAAGGTGATACAAGAAGTTTAAAATACACACTATACAATAAACAAGATCAATAAAAAAATAATCTTTGTGTTGCTGTCGCTAGCACCTACAGCTGACTCTCACCACTTTCAGGGCATTACTATAGGTCTTTATAAGGTAACACTAGCAATGCTTCCCACAGAAATGCAAACACCATAACCTACCATGTAGCTTGTGGCAAATGTGTATCTGTGGCAAATGGCATAAAGCAAGACTGACCTTTTGCTCCACGTATGAGGAAGCTCGATGAGGGCATTTTTAGCTACTGCATCACCATGGCAAGTGAACTGCTTAGGTAATGTCTACAATGAGAAGTCTACACATCTCAGTGCTTTCCTTTAGCTAACGAAGCATACCATTTCAAAGACAAATACAAAAGTTGAGCCAAAGAGAGTGCAACTCAGATGGTTTCCTCATGATGTTCACCTGTTCAAATGTGACCCTAATTCAACAGCAGTACTATTAGTTTTATGTAGGCTGAAAAATTAATAAATCTCTGCTTAAGCTATACAAGCAGGTAAGCCATTGATTCTTGAAGCCTCAGAAGAACAATATTCTTGCACAGATCACAGAAAAGAAAACATTTTTTTGGTCAGTTCCTGCAAGCACATTGAATTGAATTGAAGGCCCAAGTTATACCCATGTAAAAAAATGTTTTCCAGACCAATGTTTCTTTGGCAGATTTATAATCCATTGCTGAAAAAGGAATGTCACATATCATATAAAATCTTTCTAGACAGTATTCAGAATAGCCATGTAAAAGCTTTTATAACTATCGTGTCCACAGGTTGGTCACTCCAGCAACAGAGTTTACAATTGAAGCAAACTATTTATTTCAGGTAGCTCAGTGTAGGCTGCAATGCAGCTGGGGAAGTAGGAAGATGTAGATGGTTAGTGAGACCATGCTGTGCTCTATGCTGTCACATGTACCCATCCGGCATCAAGACAGCTAACTAGCTGCAAGCTAGATAGGGTATGCCCCAGTCTAGCTCGTTTTACATTTACACGACATCCATTTGATAACTACACTGACACTATACATGATGTGAAACTGAGCATAAATTATATCTGTCCCCTTGATGAACAGTTTTTATCAGTGGCTATTTCCTGCTAGGAAAAAAGATGAAATCTTAGCACATATTCCTTGCATTCTAGGAGTGGGGAAAAATCTGTAAGCTCAAATATGTGGACACAAAAAATACACCGTGGAGGAGGAGAGTCGACAGTGCTGTAAGGGAGTTTCAGTGTGAACAGGAATTAGGCTCTTTAAGGTCATGTCTACACGGATAATTTCAGACAGTCAGGAATTAACATTGCCACTTACTGAGCTGGCAGGACATGAGGCAACTTTTGATCAGATGCCAATGTAAAGATGCACAAAAATCTCAAAACACTAATGGGATCTCAGCCTCTGGAATGACTGCTGCTTTTTCTTTGTTCTGCCTTCTTATGATGGAGTGAAGGAATTCAATGCTTCAAGGAATTCAAGTGTCATTTGTCAATAAGATTCCTAGAGCAAGGCAAAAATTCAAATATTCCCATATCTTAACTGTAGACAGTGAACAAAAAGTGTGTGGCCAATGATTTATTTCTTCTTTGTTAAGGATTTGTGCACACATAGTCTCAGAGCTCCTCAAGAATTCTGTAATGGAAGCAGATAGGGAGTCAACAGAAACATAGAAATAGAACACAAATGTGCAGGGATGCATAGTATCACGATAGTCAGTATTAACTTAGCAAACTATTAGTTACAAACCCCACTGTTTTGATCTGCTCTGTTCTAGACCATCAAGTATAAGTGTTAAAACAGAATGGGCCTGACTGACACCAATGAAAGACATCATTATATACACTGGATCTCCTGGTACCCTGTCTTTGAGGTAACTTTTAATATACAAAATCGATTGTTTAAAACATATCTTTACCTAACAAGATTTATGGTTTATTTCTAATATAAAGTATACAATCATATATATATAACATGTATATTATATGAACTTCAGTGATGTTCTAGACTGTAGACTCACTAGCTTGAACATTTTAGTTCTTGCATTTCAATTCTAAGGATTAGTTCTAGGGCTTCTTGTTCCTCCCATCACTTATCAGTCTTGTCAAAATTGTTATACTAACAGCCACGCCTCAGAGGCAGACAAAGTTCTACCCTGTAGGCCTTGAACATGTTATTTTCTTTTATATATACTTCTTCAGTCTATATGTAGGAATAAAAATATAAAATAAAATTGTGATGTCATCTTCTAGGAGTTGGACTGCATTTTGCAACGCTCTCCCTTCCTTCCAAATTTCCACAAACTGTATTCTCCTCTGGTTAGGCAGAAATAATGAAAAATAAAATTAAGCTTTAAAACTTTGGATGCAATGTGGAGAAGAGGTTATCATATACTCCAAAGCTTGCAAACTGTACAGGTTTTTTTTTCTACTGGATAAGAAGTTCTTCTCTGAGACTTGGAGTTTTGAATGTAATCCAAGCTCCCAATCTGATTTTGTGTCTGCGGGCTAATTCTGCAGTTTTGCTTGCAAAATAGAGAGAAAGATTAAAGGACTAAAACTGTCAAAGGTAAGAAAAAAAGTACCTACAGTTCTCTGTGACAACCACAATATTCAAGAGCTGAGAGTAAACAACACATGATGTTCTCATGGGAAAGATACGCCATAGCTGCCAGTGAAATCTTACTGACTCCAATCATAAGCTTCTCCAACAAGTGTTTTTACATATTGTTACATGTCAAAAGACAAAACTCGTTAGTAAGAGAACGCTGATATACTGCTAAGGCTCTGGCTTTGATGGGGAACACTTTGAGGGCTTTAGTAAAAAGGAATATGTTGAAGTTCAGTTAAGAATCTGCTCATACCACATTTCCACAATTAAACCTAGATTGTGAGACTGCACTAGACAATCAATTTCATTTTACATTGCCTCTACTTTATAAACAAACAACCCATGCAGACATCTGTGTCATCTTTGGTGCAGTTGACAAAGACAAGAATTTCACTGGCTTAGGAGTGATAAATAAGTAGGTGACTCATCAACACTAACATATTTTTTTTTGACTGCCAGAAGAAATAAAAACTGATCAATCAAGAAATATAAAAAAGAAGACTGGATTTTAAGCCATTTGCAGGGTGAGGTCATCTTCTAGTAAAACTAGCAATATTTACTTCTTCAATGAACCTTTGCATAGGGAAGACAAAACCTTTGGTTTTGATTACAAAAATGAAGCATCGAAAAAGATTTCACTAAAAACCTAACCTCTCTGTAATACGTATTTCATACTCTCAAATACATATGCAACCATATGGTGTTTTCTTATTGCTATAAAAAAGCAATTTATGAAAAGTGACTGCTAATGCAAAAAACCCAGCCAAACGACAAAAAAAACCCCCAGCACTGAATAACAAGAACCACGCTAAAAATGTCCATTAGTCCCCCATTGAATCACAAGTTCACCATAAGAGGTATCATTCTCAGTTTATTTACATTTCTAAGCATGAACATTTATTTTCCCTTATTTCATTCAGAACTTTTTTATAACTAAGGCCCCAAATCTACAATCAATAGAGTGTAGGCACAGAAATTCCCCTCCATGCTGCTGTTAGCAAGACTAAAAAGATCTACAACTTGATCCAAAGTCCAATAATGTCAGTGAGGAGTTTTTCTGCTTCCTTCAGTGGGTTTAGAAAGGGCATCTGAGGTCAGCAAGCTGCACTCCTTATTCTGTCAGAAATTCCACTGAGGCAGTGCAGTATCAGTCTCCACATAATTACATACATCTTCTTCCTGAAACTGAGGTCAGTCACATTAATTGTACTTTCATGAGAAAATGACTTTTGGAATCAAACTAGCTTCGCAAAACAGAAATAAAATACATACTATACATAAATGGCAATGTTTTGCACTAGTCTAAAAAGATACACTGTTTAGTTTTCAATTTTTTCTGTTACTAGAGCTGGAGTTGTTTGTACATGACTAAAGGAATGTCTTTTAACACTTACATTTCAGTACTGATTCTTCGGCATACATCAAAACTAGTAAGAAATAATAAGCTTCTCAGGCTCACTTGAGGCAATGCACTTGGGCATATACTTTGGAAATAGGGATGGATTTGTATTTATATTCAATTGCATGTTTTTCTACATTTTTAAAGTTTCAAAAATACTGGTAAGTTACATCAACACATGATGCCAAATTTAAAACAGATATAACAGGGAAACATCTTCATCATTGCTACAGTTATATAGAACTTCAATCATGGGCTACTAGAAAATATAATAAAAGAAAAATCATAAATTAAAACAATTTTTTTCCAGGGATTTTTTCTCTCCCATATTTGAAAACTGATAATAGCAGTAAGATAAATAAATAAATAAAGGAACATAATCCACAAATACTTCTATCAAGCACAGATTCAGATCAATCTTGAATCAATGATATAATCCCAAAAGATTAGAATATATTCATTCATATTTGCTGGACTGAGATTTGCAGCTTCACAAATCACACTGTATCAGTGGTACTAAGAATGTCACTCTCTGTTTTCCTCTGTAGCAGGTGGCTCTTCCTTTAACAAAATGCTTAACTGTTTCTGTGCACAGGAGAGGAAAAGTTCCAAACTATGCAGATTTCTCTGACGGACAACTTCATCAAGCTGTTGAAATAAAAAAAAAAAAAAGAAAAAAAAGATAGATCAACTTTAAAAAAGCCTGGAAATAAATACCAGGGTTTATCAGCAAAAATCCAACCATATTTGACAACAAAAATTCAACAACCAAAGGCAACAACAACAAAAGAACCTAAGTAACTTCTATGCATGGTATTTAGTATCAACTTTTTAATGAAGTATTTGAGTTTCTTTAAAATAAAATGTACATAAGGTTAAAGGTAACTTTTCAATACCTGTCAAATTCTACACAAGAAACTTGAAAAACCTAAACAGTCCAGTTGCTGCACTAGAGAAATCCCCACAGCAATTTTTAAAATTGCAGCCATTGCTTTTATATAAGATACTACTTTTGCTTTAAAATGAACACTACATACAATAGCTTATTAAAAAATTCAAAGTCTACTGTTAATTTAAATGTCAGCATGTTTAAATAGTTGCCAGAGGAAAAGTGCCTCCTTTGTTCACTCCAAAATTTTATTGGAGTCCCCTACTGTCAAACAATGTGAACTATACACTTATTTGCAGGAAAGACAATGGTCCTTTCTTTCCCACCAAAAAAAAGATAAGAACACAATAACAAGATTTGGTAGGTTAGGTCACATAAATAACATAAAAATACAGCTTACCGAAAGGGATTTGAATTTTCTTAATATCATTACATTAATAAATAAAATGCACTGCATAATTCATCTC
Source organism: Tetrax tetrax (assembly GCA_009806455.1). Lineage (NCBI taxonomy): Eukaryota > Metazoa > Chordata > Aves > Otidiformes > Otididae > Tetrax > Tetrax tetrax. Next base: position 588,466 of record WHYT01017060.1, read on the forward strand.
ATTTGAATTTTGAAGTTCAAATGTCAAACAAGTAATATCACAGCTGAGAGATGTTCTCGACTATACTTCAAAAGCCACAAATTCAACTAAATACATATATAACAATGATATAGGGTGAGACTGAAAGGTAGTGGTACAAGGCTAATAAGACATAAAAATTATGCCACTCAAGAGAAAGGAAGTAATAGAATTTGGAAGAAGTCCGGCTCCATACTCCTGTCAAACTGTTGTGCATGAGTCCATAAGCAATGTCTCAAACTCTGTAACACCAGCAAAATGCAAACGTGAGGCCACACGGCCCTGGTAGACTAGAGCAACTAGTCTATCAGACTAGTGGCAATCATCTGCAAATTGCCATATTTAAAAAAAAATATATATTGTGCCTCATATATCTAGCACTCACAGTTTTAATTAGACCTTTCAACAAAAACTCTGATTCTATGGTATCTCTCTGCATATATATGCTCATCATTCAGTGGTTCAGTTATTTGCTCTAATAATCACTTGAATGGACATTTTGTTTTACAACAGATGCACTTTTAAAACTGTAATACAGAATGCAAGGCAAAGTTAGTGATACCTTCTCACTTTGAAAATGCACTCAGAATATAGCGCAGTGCTGTGACTGAAGACACAAAGGGAAACATTTTTATGACCCTGTGCTTAGCTGTTCTTCAGGTTCCTCCAAGTTGCAAAATCAGGCTCTGGTAGTTTGAATATTTTGGCATTTTGTTTCAACAGAGATGAATGTGTCAAATCTAGTCACAAGCAGAATACACACATATTTTCTAGAAGCCACACAATCATAAAACTCTGCCTGCTTATACTTCTGCAATTTCCAGCTGTTGTGCAAATTTTTGCATCTCTTGCAAAAGCAGACATTTGTGCTCCATGCACAGTCTGATGTGAACCCAGCCCACTGATTTATAACAGATTTTAAAGTAGATCTAGTTCAAATAAACTTCAGAAAAGTCTGTTCTTGCTATATTTAAGTAACAGCTGCTACTGACAAGAAAATGAAAGACTTAGAAACAGCAAACTAAGCTCTAAAGAAACTGTACCTAGAAAAGAGAGTCTGGAACAAAAGAACAACATAAACACACCGTGGTGATGGTGCATTTCTTCTGATTTGAAAGTATCTTGCCTCCTTCCTCTTCTCTGGTCCAAAATATAAAGAACATTTTGCATAGGGAAGCTTGCAGATGTTTTTGTGCTTGTAACCCATATTTCTCTGGGGAACAGGCAAATGTAGTGCAACTCAAATAAAATCATCTGTTATGTCTTAAGAAAGAACACGAGAAATCGCTTTCTCTAAACATATTATTTCATCAAATTCTGTTGCTTCTGGTAGACATGTCAGTTGAAGGAGCTTAGCATGAAACTGATTTTCAATGGTTTCCTTTTATTGCAGATTATATCATCTATACTCCTAAATAGTTCTTTATTGAACTTTGACCAAGAGCTTTGGCTAAACATTCCCATTTTCTTTTCTTTCAGCCTTTTCTTGCAGATCCTGCTTTGAAGAGATCAAAGTAGCTCCCCAGATGTGTGTTCTGATATGCTGCTGCTAAACTTCTTTACCAAGGCACCAATCTCAAATCGTATACAGTTAAATTTATTTCAGCAAGTACTAATGTGAATGTTTAATGTGTGTAGTGATTGGCTGCAATATGAACAAACCAGAATTTCTTCAGGCTTGAGAAAGATTTTTAAAGTCTCAAATGAATTAAGTACACATTTGAGAAGCCTTTGTTGAACTCAAGTGGTTAGTTGGTAGTCGCCCTTTGTGCATAAGAAAAGTTTATTGCTTGTTAAAAGTTTATGTAAACTCATTAACATAAAAATCCAGAATTCAGTTACCCATTGTCTCCTCAGCTTATGTATAAGCTTTGCCTTGAGCACTACATTTTAATATCCTTCCATGCTACAGTAAATGACAAAACACTGAAAAAAACCTGAGATCTTCACATAACACAAAATGAGAAGCAGCAAAATGATGCCGGCTTTGAAAAAGGTACATGTGAATGTATTCAGAAGGAGAACATTCCCATTAATGAAGAAATTGACCAGGAAATAGAAACAAATCTAATGAAGATTTGTTATATAATATATTGTTTAATGAAGTGTTAGCAATGGACACATTTTTTTGAACAGTGCCTCAACACTGCTGTGCTTCTGCTTGCATAACATACCATGAGATGTGAAAATATGTAAGGAAGGCATTTGAAATCTTGTTTTTCTAAACAGTCTTCCCTCTATATTTTTTGGTCCTGTTCACTTCATGGAATGATCTCATTATTTAAACAAACATAAATGGACATCTGGCAAATTCAAACTGAATGTGACTCATATGCAAATGTAATCAGTATGAATGACGTATTAGGGATGGAGCACTCACACAACCAAACCAACTCTATAATTCTATAGATACTGAAAAAAACAACCACATTGGTCCAGATCTACAATGAGAGGGCAATTTTCTACATCACATCATCATTGCTGTTATTAATAAACAATGTTTGTCTTCCACTATATGAATTCTATCCAGTTCAAAGTTTCTAATTCTGTACATTGTGTCCTATTGGCACAGCTTTAATTAACTCAAAGTTTTAATGTTCCTGAACTTCATTACTGTAAAGTACTCAACAGTATCTTTTTAATTCTTTACAGATTTTTTTTTTCTTTTAAAAACCAGAGGTTGCCTCTCTATGTACTCATATGGAACCTAACGAGGAACTGACTATATAAGATTTGGAAAACCAGTTCCTGCACTCCATAGGGTCTATACCATTCCTAAAATTCCCACGATCATTGAGAGACATTCATTTTCAAAAAATCAGCTGATTCTTGCGGGACATTTTAACAGATTCACTGCTGGTTTTTCCCTTCTGTTTAAACCTTCAGTCCACTTTTGAGGTCTCGGTATGATTCCACCATCCTTCTGGCCAAAGATGACTGGATGAGACTTCCTGGGGGTTCCCGCCTCAGTGGTAGCCCTAGACCCCCCAGAACGACGTGCCTTTGAGCCACACAAGGCATGCCCTGAAGGGAGGCATAGGCCCGAGTAGAACTTCTGTCACTGGATGCAAGAAATTGACTTGGGAAATAAAAAGAAAAGCTCACACATAATTGTGCAGAATACTGCCACCAGGTGACTGCTTTCATCCCAAGATGCTCTATTTTACTTTAAGTCCATTTATCTTCCCTTGTAGCACTTAATAAACTCATAGCTCAAACCAAAGTTAATTATTCTTAGCTCTACATTTTCTTAGCTTTTATCATACAGTTCAAATTTTCTGTAAAATGGAATGATCGTCTACATAGCCGATGCCTAAAGTAGAAAATAGTTTCTTACACAAATAACTGAGCATGTACATCCTCCGTATTTTCCCCATGTAATATTTACCTGCAAATAGATAAATTTTCATAGCATATATCCTTAGCTTCCTCTATAGAATATCCTCCAACTTATTAAACATTTCAAATTGCTAGAAGAGAAACCCAGTCAGAACTCTACAAATAACTACTATATCTCAGAATTATATTATCCATTACTAGTAACTAATAAAATATCTTATGGAAAATATAATTTTAGCTTTAGCACTGCAGATTTAAGGATGAAATTCTGATCTCAACACAGTAAAGATACGTTTCATTATTAATCTCACTGTGGCCTGAAGTTCATGCAGAAAAGTGAAGAAAGTAAGATTAATGTTACATACGGCTCTTCAATTTTCCCTTCTGTATAAACATTAAGATGCTTAGAAGTGTATTTTTCAAAACTATTTCTTAGACAATACTGCTTTCCAATACCAAATATATTTGTGGTTGTAGAAAATGATAGCTACATTTACATAAACATGTATTGAAAAATTTACCTTTACTTCAAATGATAATCTGATAATGAATGTATTCAAATGAAGTTCAGCACACTATTTTGGCTCTGTGATAGCAACATGACTGAAAGTTATTTTTCTGTATGTTTTTGTATTGTATGAATTTACTAAGTAAAGAACTATTTTTTAAAAAACAGTAAATATAAGAATGATGATAAATTCAGATTATGATTTTTTGGTACTTTCATTAAATGTCCTTATCTTTGCAGAAAACTAATATAAGCTTGATCTAACAATAAAGCGAACTTATATTCTTTCATTAAAAGACTGGAATATATTTGTTTTATTCTATAGTTCTAACTTAGCATTGTTTGATCAACACTTAGTTGGATGTGTCCATGGAGAACAAAATACTAGTCAAAAGCGTTGATAATGAAAGACGGCTTTTTCAAACATTTATGTGCTTAATTATTAAGGACTACAGGAAAAAACTCAAGTTCTTTTGAAAGTAGCTGGATCAAGAGCATACTTCAGTTAAGTATAAGGAAGAACTTACTATAACTCTTGATTTGTTCATGCACATAAATAATTTACTAAAAATTTCTGTCAGTGGCGCTCTTTGCTCTGTGCAGGGACTCATTCAACATAGCCAACGTGATGTTAAAAATATACTGGGTTGCTCATGGAGCACTTAATTCAGATGTAACGCAACTGCTTGTGTAGTCAACGATTGATGTTGCAATTGAATTCACATGGGTATTTCTGTCTGGCCTAATTATATGTACATCTGTAATAACATGCAATATTTTCTTTAAATCATTTTAGCATCAGTCTGCATTATAAAATACAGTTATGGTCTTTCACATCAATGGTCTGAACTTCAGTGCTAAGTGGATAAATGACTGCATTTTATATCTGTAGCCACTTTCTAAACATTTTTAGAGAAAAATTATTTTTGAAAAATTGAGTTTTCTTGCATGACTAACACCTTACCTTTTGGAGACTCCTCCTGCCCCTATTCATGGTGCACAATAATCCACTGAAATGGACTATTGCAACTTAGGGTTGTTATAGTGTACTGGATATTGGCTAACAAACCCAGTGTTCAGCAGAACATTACACTGTAATTGCAGACTCATAAATGTCTTTTCATATTTTGATCGGTAGACGTCCCTCTTTGAGGAAAAGTAAAAGATGAGGGGTTTGTTCAGTGCAATTTTTATGATATATAGGTTTTGCTGGAGTTTTTTGGCCCCACAACTAACCCACACTAGTGAATGAGCCTGACATGATTCTGAAAAATTCTGTAGATGCAGAAATTCAGCTATGTGATTATATTTTCTACTAAAACGATGGGCTCAGAACTCTTTCCCAGTGCACTAAAATGAACAGAATTCCCCACAGATTCAACAGAAGGCTTTAAAAAATTCCCTAGCACATTAAATAGACCATATAAAAAAATTATTACCTTGAGGAACCTGCAAATCTGAGAGTTGGATGAGGAAACAATGAACTATTTCCTCTCATTTCTATAATGGATGAGAAGGAAAACAGATCCATATGGCACATATGCGTAATAGAGCTTATTCTAGCGTTAATCCCAGAACAGGACATTTTTGCGTGTCCACCTGTGAATTTCTACTATTGATAACACTTACTAAGTATATAAAAACAAGCTTCTTCACTGCTATAATTTATACAATATCTGCTACACATTAGAAAGCCATCAGTGTTCAAGACTGAACCTCTAGGAAAGAGTGATGTTTAATAAATTATATTGCCATGTGAAAATGTTTCTTTCCCCTTAAATAAATAATGCTGCAACTTCTAAACCTTAAGGTTTTATGCTCTGAACTTGATCAGTGAAACCATTAAAATAATACCATATGTTGGAAACATCTTTAAAACAGATTTGCCTAGTCTGCTGAAGGTGGTGGGAAAACACCCTGTCAACCTTCTCAGAATCTCCACTGTCTCCCAGCTGGACGCAGGAATGTAAGAAAATACTAACTTTGCTTCATATAAATAAGAGAAGGAAATTTGCTTTCAATCAAGGAAAGTAAATTGAGTGCATAAAGGAACAAAATATTGTTGCAGCACCTGCTCAGACTACTGTAGAAGGTGAAAAATGGGCATTATCTAAACCCTCAAAAATAATAATCGAAATATTTATGTGTAGAAACACATGAACACCCTCTGGGGTGACCTACCTACTTAACAGAATAGGAACATAGGATTTCTCGACCAAGTTATTTATTGATTGTTGCCATATGCTAAATATATAGAGTTACCATAATTGCTACTGTAAATGCTGATTGGTCTAGCAATTAGATTCAACATACTTAAGACAAACATACAGAAATATATGCAAACAGTACTTACTGATCTGAATATCCTATAGAAAGAAATGCACTTGTGTAATATTATTAACAGGCTCTGAAGCTGCAAGCTTTTGGGCGCAGGCAAAACTTTGACCACAGTAGGGCCTCTTCCACTATTAAAGTCACCCACCTAGACTATGTGGACAGAAATTCCACTGATTTTTAATGGTTTCCCAAACAAAAGCTTTTGAAAAACTTGTTGAACTTATAGAAAATGAGTGTCTTCATTATGGTTTAGTATCTGATGCATGGAAAATGCCAATTAAATATAAAAAGGAAGCAAGTTTGTTTTTTTTTTTTTTTTTTTTTTAACACTGATCTTGCCCTTCCTCCTCACTGTTGAGGAGTGACGGTCCACTCTGCATCTATCAAAATGCACAGCCTTTGACTGTTCTTTCCAAGAACACAGGATTTTAGAATACTGACATGAAAGCTACTAGGAATGATGAAGTTGTTAAAACTCACTTCTATTTACAGGCATTGAAACAAAGTGCACTCTGCCATTTCTAGTTCCCTCTTATGAGGAAATCTCTACAGAAAACCACAGAATTTCAATGTCAATACATCCTGTTCCTCTCTCTGCATAAAAATACCCCAAGACCTATATCACCATATCACCATCTTATGTCCTTCTCTTGTTTAATGATTGAAGACTATTAAATAGACTACTTAAAAATTAGGAAATCAAAGATGAGTTCCACTACTAAAATAAATAAGATAACAATTAAGTTTGGCACCAGTACATTAAATGAAAAATGTTATATTTGACTTAATAACAGAGTAGATCGGAATTATTTTGCAGATGGCTTCTAATGTTTTATAGACTACAGGCTGAGTAACACTGGTTTAGACTAAGCTGGTTTCAAATAAACTCAGCTTGTCATGTGTTATGCTAATATTTTCCTCTGGGCATGATATTTTCTAATGGTCGTGAGAATGAAGAAAAAGCAAGAAATTATTTGAGATGGACACAAATCACAGAGATACTGATCACCCCCTATTTATTCAAAATACTTTTATGTTAGCCCTGTTGATACTCAGCATCTTAACTCTCATTACACTTCCGTGAATGCTATTATGATTGTTTTACAAATGGAGCCACGCGAGTGAATCTATGCCATACACCTTTCCGAGCAAGATCTGATTCTACTCAGCACGGAACTCAGCAGTGTCTGCAAAATCTTGGAATGATAAATGGTTAGCATGTGGTTCTGGTAAGTGTCTGTACAGCTTCTGATATACACTAGATTACAGTCCCCACAAAACAGGTACGAAGCAGAAGACCAATCACAATGTAACGAAGGGCCAAATTCATCAGATCACCTCCTCTGATATAGAAGAAAGAACTAGAGATATATAACAGCACCTAAAGAAAAGATTTGTAAGTGACCCAGGCTGCCTTCTATCCAGGCTTGTCAGATCCTGAGTTCTCACAGAGGGCAGAAGTTCTTAATTTTTTTTTTTTTAATCTTGAATTGTTTTAAGTACCCAAGTCAGTCTTAGGCATCATCACATGAGGTTTTAATATGGCTACAAATGACTTGACAGAAATTACACAGGGCTTCTGTGGAGCTTCATAACCGCAAATTACCATCTCTCCAGGAAAGTGCCTGAGGACTACCAGACTACGCTTCCTGAAAAGCCCTGAGTGCAGTGTTGGGTGTTAGATCTGGTACCAAAGACCTACTTTATTTGTCAGTATGCACAGATGTTCCAAATCAATCCAAGATAAGCATGCTTGGGTAAAAGCAACAGCAATTTTCCTACGTATATAAATTGCTATCGTTATCAAACCAAATAAAAAAATGTTATCTGATGGGCTCATGGTGAGTTGTGCTCACAGAATTGCCTTGCAGTATTAAGATGATATCTACAGAACGGGATTAATTAAGCCTAACTGAAAAGCAAATAGCAAACAAAGGCTTTAATAAGAACAATATTTTTTATTACTGTGATAATGTATTTTATGCTATCAGGGAATAAGTATGTAAAATAGAAATAATCATTGCATCATAAGTGTTTGCAGTGGATACAAACTGAAAAAAACATCCTAATGATCTGCATGACTGGGCAACCATAGGGGAAAACTTTCCACAGTTGTTTAACTGACATTCTGTTGCCACGAGTACTTTCTAAATAACTATATCTAATATGATTCTTCATTAATAGGAGACTCACCAGAAGCACAATTTCCTTGCCTCTAAGAAGAAATATAACATCACAGAGAATCACTGTCTTAGACTGGGAGGTGAAAACCGATGTTTATATACAAAACTGAAACTACATATAACATAAAGAGTCAGACTGTAGTTATTTTAATTAGATATTATGGAAATTTGAGTTATATCATGCTGGTCTGAAGGTTCCTGTGAAATTCTGATACTATAGGCCACTAGCTATCTCTAAAGCGAAGTGTCCCCTAAAACACACTGGTGTTTGGTACAAACTGAAGCACCATGGGAAGAATCCTACCTTTTAGTTTTGAGGAACACTTGATTTAACAGTCAGGTTTTCAGTTTTCATTTTAATGAAAATTTAATTATAAGATGTGACAGGACGAAACAGCATATCCTTGAAGGCACAGGCAAAAATGATATCACATGAAATACAGGTATCTTTCTAAAATTACCATCGTAGATTAAACTTGATGGGTTCACATGAAAAAATTCAACAAGGAAAATCAGCCTGCAGTGAATCTGTGATAAATTTAGCATTAAGTCAGTGGTAAGCATATATATGCACTAAAATAAGTAATTAAGCATTAAGATTCATGGAACAGAAAATTAATTTTCTGCTTTTCTGATAGGCACTTTCGAGATTGCACTTACTACTGGGCTTCTTCAATTGAGAGGACTGCAGCTTTTGCTAATGGTTTTCACTGACAGACAGATTTTACTGGAAACCTCAGTTTGGAATTTGAAGCCAAACTAGTGCAACAAAATTCAGGACAGCTGCTGGAGAAGCACTTCATAAAATTGCAGCTGCAACAATGTCATCAAAGGCAAGACCTCCTTGTTTCAAAACATACACAGATTGAGTACCCATGGCTCTCAGCAGGTCACCACTTACAACACCACAAGCAGAAGATTCTAAAGGAAGAGGAAAAAATCATCAGCAAAACATAATAATCTGCAGGCTTTATGCTCTACACAACTCCAAATTCCTTCTGCAAATGCCAGCCAGCAGAATCTTCTCAACAGCACGAGTATAGCATATTCCCCAAAGCGGCTTCGCTTGGTTACTAAACTAACTATTCTGCTTCTTTTCCAGGTGCAAATTTCTATCAAGGCTTTGGAGTGAAACAGCAACATCAAGGACCCACAGCTGCAAATAGAACGGTAGTTTTTTTCACTTTGGCAATACCTTATTTTACATTATTAAAAAAAAAGACAAGAAACCTTTGCTAAGCCAGGTGGGGTGGGGTGGGGCAGGCAAGGGAGTGAAAAATAATCTTCACCAAATAATATGAGTCAATAGTCTGCAGCCAAAGCAGAAAAATAACATACATACACATTAACTATATGTATGTAAGTCACTGAAGTGTCTTACTAAATTTCTAACACATGGGTAAAGACTGCTTAGTCTTTTTATTATTCAGGCTGACTTGAATACAAAAAGTAAACAGGCAACCACATCATGTTGCTTCATCCATCTAATCTTAATATTGCTGTAGGTAAGAAAATTTACTTCTTTACATGTTTCTCTTGCTTCATAACAACTTGATTAAGTCTCAAATTTTGGTCCCACTGGATTTGCTGCAGGAATCCAACTGCAGGAAATAATCATAGGAAAGATTAATCAAAACATATATGGTAAGGCCAACTGAAAAATAGAGCAAAGAAGCTGCAAGATTTGGGATAAAAATAGCTTGAAAATTTCCGCATATAACCTGTTCTGAAAAGTTTCCAATAATTCCCCAGTTAAAAACCCAACAAAAAAAAAAGTAAGCAGCTAAAACTACTGAAGTTGAAGTATCTCCACATAAAAGGATTTGAGTGTAAATGAGAAGCAGTACCAAAAAACCAAACACTGAACTCTGAATATTCCTCAGCTGTAGCAAAACACATTTAGGAACAGAATAAACCGTGCTTATGCACAAAGTTATCTACTCATTTTATTTGTGTAGTGAAAGGAAAAATTAATTCCCTGTCAAAACTGTACAGCCAAGAGAATCTGTTAAGTAATGAGACTTTGTGGTGCCCCTGCAATTACTCTAGACTTATCCTATCGTGGTACATGGACAGTGAAATTCTACAGACCACATGTCCTTGCATGTCATGGAAACACAATGGAAAAAAGGGGCCTTCTGTATTCTGTCCTTGTCTCTTTGGGGCTCAATTCTAGTGTAATTAAAATGGTATCACAGAAATCTAGGGATGGAAAAGACTTTGACCCAACTTCTGATCTTTGCACTGAGAACTCATAATAATGTCAATCAGAGTAGAACAATTGCCTCTCTTCTCTTGCACTTTGACGCCTTGCAGGTGCACGCCAAAATGTCTTGCTCAGCATGTCCATCATTAACTTTCTAAGACTCTTTAGGATCCCCTTGGTGCCAAGAGAATTGTACAACAGGGATGCATGAAAAGCCAAGAAGTTGGCCTATGACTAAAATTGCTTATGACTTGCTTAGCTTTAATTAATCCAAGTCGATCATATTGAACTGATTAAACTTTGCATTTAGTACAAAGTAATGTGCATTACACTAACTTAAAAAAGAGAATTTCTAACTGCTGCTGTGTAACCAAAATATCTAATTATACACACTCAAAAATTCTGAACTAAAAAATGTCTGTGAAATACCAATCATTGGAATACAAATTTGGTTACAAACATATAGGTGAATTTGAAAGGAAGCAAATGAATAAAGGTTTTATTTTAACAGGAATGACAAAATCTTCCCCAAGTCCTCCTCCTCAAAGCACTCACTTATTCAGTCTAATAGAATATTAAATGCCTAACCTCTAAAATTCAGCTGACCTAACTTTCTCACTAGGATGGTAAAATAAGGATATTCATGTCCATTCACACACAATGATCCATAGTTTTTTTCTGGGTTTTTTATTAGCTTCTCTTAGTCAATCTAAATCTCTCATGAAAATGCCTATGGACAAGAATCATGACTTGCATTAAAAATGAGTAATTCCACACATCTAACTATGAACTTTGACTTTTTTTTTCTACTTAATCTAGAAATAGATTTTGAAAGTTGTACAGAATGCAAAATAACCAATCTAAAAACAAATGGTCTGGTTATAATTCTCGGATTTCCAGAAGTACAGTATAAAATGTGGTTCAATTTTAACACTGAAGGATGTAATAACAGGTGTAACACAAGAGGCCCTCAGTTACAGAGGACAGGAGGTGTGTAAGGATGCCTCACTTCCTCCAGTCATACACAGCCTTCCTAATAGACAACAGAAAGAAATATGGAAGTCTCTTCTGTTTCCTCACCAAATACTTGCAGAATAGAGGGACCCTGGATGACAGATGTTGCATTTCCCTGGACCTCAAGTGTTGCTTAATCACCTAATGATGTGAAAAACAGCACTGCGATCCACTGATGGATACATCTGCACGACATAAGTACGGTGTACACTGCCAGTTTTTATTAATGTGAACAGTCTATATCCACAGAGCAAGTTGAATGACTATGTGACTGCAGACCAAATCCAAAGCTGATACACCTCTTACAGTAATTATAATGCTGCACATTGGATTAAAAACAATGCATCTAAATTACAAGAGTAGTTTTGAAACAGTGCAGTAACCAGTCATCTCACTATTAACATTGTAATTAATCCTGTTATTTTTTTCCCCTTTTGGCTTTGATAGCACAATATTTTCTCAGCAATAACACCACTTGATTTCAGTTTCAACTGGAGTCTCGCCTGTCTAAAGAGTACAGGCATAATCTTGGTCTTTGTAGATTTATACAGTGAGGCACAAAAGGATATATGAAACAGTTTAAACTTAAGTAAAGAATTTCAAGCTCTGGCGATTTTACTCTAAAGTAATTGCAAAAAACATACAATAGGTTATGCATGTAGTTTCAGCTAAATTGCTTTCATCAGCATAAATCATTACTCAAGGAGTTTGAAAATTATAATTTTGGTTATTTAACAATTTCCTTCAGATTTTAATGAACCTAAGTAAGTGGCAGAGAATTGTTTTTTTTCCCTTTTCCATTTTTAAAGACTGACTACTATAATTTCCAGGAAATTAAAAATTCTCTTAGATGCATGTTTCAGTATTGAAAAATGGCAGAAAAATTCCATAAGACCCTCTGAAGAAAAATGTCTAATAGAATCTATAGATCGAAATACTATATTCCTCCATCAGAAACTACCATTTCATTTTAATATTTAAGAAACAATAATTTCAAAGCTTATGCAGATTTAAAGGTTCAGTAAAAAATGCCAAGCTCACATCTGTATCACATGCGGTACACTGCTTCAGTACGGCTTATTCACAGAGGAGAAAAAGGAGAGCCAGGTGCACCAACTCATCTTACACTACAACTTTACATAAATCCCTTATTTAATCCTTTGGATTTATACTGCTTTTTGAGTTGGGTAAAGGAGCAGTGTGAAAATGCTCCCAAAGCCTCAATGTAAATGTTTCTTTAATCCTATTAAAGCCACAAAACAGGTCCAGTTGAAGGAGCAGGAAACTGAGCTAAGGAACTCTCAGTGACCCCATCACTACTGTCTCTCTTGGCACTGACCTGTTGGTCACAAGTTCATCCTAGGCACGGCACAGATGTTCTGATATCAGCCTGATTCAGGACATCAGTATGTGCACCCCTGTAACACATACGTACATTCCAGACGGCGGTGTGTTTTGTTGTAACATGAAGTTTTGCATTAGTAACTTAAAGCTGAATTGTTAAAATAGTTGATACAGAAATAGAAGATAGGATTAAATGTTTTTAAATGTGACTTTGTTGTACTACACAGAACTTTGTGTTCCCCAAATATGACACTGAATTCAGCCAAAAATGGTACAGCTTCATTGCTTTTCTTTTAAAGTCAGAAGAAGGGGAAAAAGTTAAAATAAAAAAAGTCAAGGTGACACCACACTTTAAAAACTGGGAAATTGGTCTGTTAAAATGTGTTGGTGGTAACATTTAGGGTTTGGACTCTCATTAATGTGGCCCCAGGGAAAATATAAACACTCTTTCTGAAATTAAATCTTGAGTTTGCCCACCGCAGTCTTGTTTTCAGCTTTGGCTGCTGGCACTTCAGCCTGCAATTGAGGCCTTGCATCAAATGCCAAGCCAAACATTCAGGAACAAGAATGGTAATGACACCCTATTTTGTTCTAAGTCATATGAAAATATAGCAAGTATTAAAAAAAAAAAAATCACTCATTTGAGATTAATAACTTAAAAGAAACTCATTTTTATAACCTCTCCCACTTGCACTTGCCTTCAAACAATAAGCCTTCAGAAGAAAGCCGTCCTTGATGCTTGAAATCAAGCACACTTGCAAAACAATAACACATACCAAAATTCTGATAATAACTGGCTAACATTGAAGGGCATAAGCTTTACCTACAGGATTTCAAAAATAAATTCCCTAGCTTTGATGCATGATTTTTCCAGTGATTTAACAAAAATGGATCAATACATGAAAGCCATCAATCTTTTTTTTCAAGAAGGGTCCTTCCTATTCACAGTGATAAGATACACTAATATCATAAATCTCTAACTGAAACATTTCATACTAACATCTGTTTAAGTTCTCTCTCTTATTCCCACCTTCTTTACATAAACACACTGCATTCAAGGTGACAGCATGCTGCTCCAGCTATTAGGTTTTTTCCTGTCTCTCTCCTGCGACTCTAGCAGTAGCTTTCTGTAATCTCACAATGCAGATGGACCGAGAGTACCAGATTAAATGTATGAAATACCCTCTGTCCCAGGTAAGGAATTGGGATCTCTTGCCCAAAAAGGGAATGGTCAATCGTACCTATCTTACCCTCAGCTTCCATAATGACACATGGCACATAGATTCTATCTCCTATATAGGAAAAATTGCAGTTTGGATCTACATAGGATGTATGGAGCATCTCGTATAACCACTGCTCTAATATACTTCTCTCACATGGGAATCCGGTTTGCAAATAAATTTCACTCAAAGAGTAGACTGTAAATGTAACTCAAAGTAGTGATTAAAAACAGCTTACCTGCCACTGGAGAAATGGAAAATTTGAAGAAGGTGAAGTTACCAGTTTACCAAGGAGACAGAGGAAAGGGTGTGCCAGGACTTCTAACAGGACACATTAGGAAATATTCCACTGCTAATGCACAGTGGTCACTTGAAGAATATGAAAATATGTTACACTCTAGACTTCTACCCAATATACTGAGTGAATTCCAAGCTTTTTTTTTTTTTTTTGGTCTTTATTTTGCAAAGTAATCATTAAGATCAGCGCTGCAATATGAATGACAAAGCATGACCAAGTAGATGCAAATTCATGGCCTAGCCTACATCACTGCATAGAAACCCCCACTTTTATTTGCAGACTTCCTGGATTTCAGACTGAAAGCACTGGTTAGTCGATCCTGTGTGCTTGTTAAGCCTTTCCTTAAGTAAATTACTGGAAAGAAGGCAGAGTGCTGGATCCATAATACTGTTCTAAGCTACAGCTGAAAAGGGTCAGCAGTAAACCCTTTTTAAGCATGCAAACACATCAGCACTCTTCTTAGAACCATAAAGTTAACTATGTATTTTAAAAATCTGGAGATTATATGTATACAGTCTAGTTACTGAAGTTACTGTAGTGTTTTATGGTAAGAGTAATTTTCTGTTCAATCCAAGACATTAGTAGGTATTTTTGAAGCCTTTCAAGGCACATCATTTCACGTTCACACACAGTACATTCCTGAAAGGCAGGTAAAGGGTTCCTTCTTTTACTTCCTCTCATCATCATGACAGTTAGTTGTGTGAATAGATACTTTATTGGAAATACTGAGTAATTTTAGGCAATATAAAAAAAGTATTAATTTATAATTTAAGTGTGATTATCACCCTGAGAAGCTGAGCTCTTATAATGTAATTATCACGGATTTAAAGCTGCATACATTAGGATTCAAATTTAAAGAGATTTTGCTGAGTTGCAATGGTTACTGCCAATAAATGTATCATAAAAGTACACACATTGTGCATGTATAGAAGCACAGAGAGGAAAGCAAAGGTACAATCAATGAGAGAAGGTCAAGGAATTCTCAGCTAAATAAAGTTGAGAGATATCACCTAAATAATAAATGTCTAGAAGGTAACCATTTTAATAATTTCAGGAAAGATAAAATAGAGATAAGCAATAGCTGAAGTCTATGTCAACTCTTAGTTGGATAGAAAGCCAAAATGCTATAAAAATTGCTTTAATTGCAATGTGTCACAATTAAGATAATAAGCTTGAAGTCTGATGCATGGGTAAGATGAAAATGGTTCCAGCCTTGTGACACTTCCTCAGTAGCAGAAACAGCAATTACATATATAGATTTTTCTACAGAGATAGTAATCTTTGAAAGTAGAAAATTAAAAATCATTAATAGAAATAGCAAAAAAAAAAACCAAAAACAAACCGCCATAGACTTTTATCTGTCTGATAACAGGGGCCAATAAACCATCATTATTTTCTATTAAAGTGATATTTGGAGGTGTTTTTTGGTAATAATATTGTTTTCAAATTACTTTTTACAATCACAGTCAGTTTCAGCTACTAGACTTATTTCTCTTCTACTGTGCTGATCTGCCCCGTTAATTTGATCTAACTCTTAATATAAAAAGCATTATAAATGACAAGTTCCTTATGAACACTATATGACCTATATGCTAACTAAGGCATTTTTGCCAACATTATAAAGAACTAAAATATTTTTTCAGTTGTGGCAGTAAAATATGGAAAGGAAGAACTTTTAGTCTGACTTGTTTAAGAAAAACTTCATTGACCATTTTATGTGATGTTTTTGACGGATGAATAACAGAGCAATTCTGTAGAGATGCACATAGCTTCTCATATGGCCAGCCTTTAGGAGTGAATTACAAACACTTCCTCAGACAATTTGAAGAACCTGAGAGAATTTGTTGCCTCTCCTCAACAAGGTGGATAAATCTAATTAAAGTGAACATTCACCCTGAACTTCAAGGATTTTTTTGCAGTCTTTACTGCAACTGAATGCAAGATACTAGTTTTCATGACAAAATCTTATCTTAAAATATTAAAGAATGATGAACCTTGTAGACAGAGGCATTTTTCTCCGTATGTTCTAAAACTATCTATTTCCGAAAAAGTTTGAGATGTCTTGTCCAAAAATGTTCCCGTGATCACTATCAATTTTTTTTTTAAACTGATGAATATTATTTCAAAAAACAGCTTAGTCCTTAGAAGATTCCCTAGTAAACTCTGGCCTGCACTAGTATCATAAAATGTGCTGATAAGAAGACCCACTCTTCCCCAGGGAGTAGGCCCTGACAGGAGTTAAGCAAATACAAAAATCTAATTTATAAATGAACAATGAGCAGGCATTTATACGTAATGTCTCTAAAGATTTTTTTGAGAGTGATTTTTATATGAGGTATCATTTGTTTAGTATCAGGAGAAATAACAGCATTCCTTTTCAGTTTTATGTCCTTTCATCACCTTTTTCCATTTCTAATATTTTAATTTACTAATAAAAATTAATTCAGATTGGTTAATTAATTCTTTGGTTCTGAATCTAAATAAAGCTAAAAATGCAAAATCAGAATTGAAAATACTTGTAATAACTTGTTTCATATTAAAAAAATGAACCCCAAAGATATGCAAATTTTACATAATAAAGGCACAAAAATATTCACTGCTCTGCTTTGTTGGGCAAGTTCACAACTGTTAATTAAAAGCCAGATACAGTAACCTCAACTCATTGAGCAAATTACATTTTGCAACAGAAGTCAAAGGCATAAAAGTAAAACAAGATTATGTTCCACATAACTATACAGTTATGTTCCACATAACTTCCAGTTCTCCTAGTGACATGGTAAATAGCTAAGCTGACTGGCCTAGCACACACCAAGGTCCCATAGAGGTAACCTCCCACGCATCCCACTGGCTGGTCAAAACTGCACGGAAAGCACCTGGTCAGAGAAGCAGGAAATGGGCCCAGAATTCTAGTTTCCAAAAGTAATTGTATTATTACCAAACTAAAGGAGCAATTTCTCTATACAAAGCCAGAAGAGAAACTTGCCAGCTTTTTCTTCACTTTACAATCAGACAGACATGGCTTATACCAGCTTGCCAGTGATTCTTAAATATAAATAAAATACTGTTATTGAAATAGGTCCTTAGTTTCCATAATATCGGAAAAAATGATCTATGAAAACTAAACCCCCAAAAAATGTCACTTGGATATTCGCAATTCTGAAGTGTGCACTTATATTTTGGTAAATATTAGTCAGAGACATGCAGTGTTTAGTTATGCTTTCTTCTAAAGGTTATGAGGCACAGCTGCACAAGTCATATGGGAACACACAGTACTGCAGTGAATGTCACTACAGTGGTTATATCTTTGCTCCCAGCTTCTGTCCCTTAAATTGGGATGGGAGTGCATTTCCAACAAGTGTCTGTGTCTTTCAGGGAAACATGGGCTGTATAAAAACAAGTCTGTCATTCAAATGATTGTTCAAGTCCTAACACATAAACTTTCCCTGTAGGCCAAAATATGCCCTTTAAAGTCAATGAAAGCTGTGTACAATGTAGCATACAAAATGTGACTGTTTAATATAATTAGTTTTATTGTCAGAAAACAAGCAATACATCTTCCTGAAGGAAGATGAATGTCAGTGTAAAACAAAAAATTCAAATTTGCTTGTGGACTGGTTATATGGGTAGTAGTTCAGGAACTACAAATACAAGAAATGCTTACTCTAAGTACTTATCTCATGAAGTAAATCTTTGTCATTTAGGAAACTTCTTTTAATAACCTATTCAGCACAAGATTTATTTGGTAGAAAACTTTCTCTCTTGCAGCTTACTTTCTCCTATGTATGCCAACTACAAGAATTCACTTTTTCTTTGCACAGATAATGGTCACAAAAATTAAAAGCACATAAATAACAGGCACAATATTAGATTACTGCCTTTTTGTCTGGTATCAACATGCAAATTATAACATACTGAATTAATATTTTTTTACACATTCAATAGCAATGAACGTGCAGTAAATTACTGAATCATGAGATCTATAAACAACATTCAATCTGTAGAGCTGACAAGAAAAATACTGGAATTGGACAATAGAATACTTTTGTAGACCTCCATTCCAGAAAATGTCCTAACATTTGTGTGATTTTAAGAGTTAACAATGTCTAGTTTTTAACAAAAGGCAAATGACATTTGCAGATTATGTAGAAGAAGCCTGAACACTATCCAAGTTTAAAAAAAATATGAAGCAGAGCAAAGAATTTCCTGACCTTTCTAACAACACATAATTAGAAACAGGTCTTAGTTTGAAGTACAGTAGTGACCAATTAACTGCTTTGATCATTAGAATTTTTATAAGACACCTGGAAATATTTTGGTTTTTACTTTTATTGACTTCAGCCTTAGTTTCTGGACAGTTTACAAGGATGCCGTCAACATGAAAAATCACATTTCTGTCTGAAAGTTTCACATCTATTTGTAAGTAATCCCTAAGGTGACTAAACATGAAGTGTATTTGTAAAAACAACTCAAAACACTGTGCTATTTTTCTCACTTTGCCTACTTTTCACTTACTGAACATGAGTGAAGGAACAACAGGAGACTGGAAGGCGAATTGTCTTACTTTCCTCAGTTTAGCGTGAGTAAAAAGAGTGGCTAACTGCTGCACAGTATTTCGGTTACATTCTTCTTTCCCAGCTCTACATCTTCACTGATGAGGTGGGTATTTTAGCTGTGAGACCTTACTTACTCTGAGGTAGCCACTGTCAGAAAGGCAGGCATACACACAACAGGTAGAAAGCAAGTATGATAGCGATATTCTTGAACTTTCTCATGCAACAGGGAGTGGCAGATACTGGGAGGAACTAAGATTCAGTCTGAACTCTCTGGGTGGCATTCTACTGTGTATAGATGTCTCCTCTGGCAGACAGACATATACCTGCTTAAATCAGTATTACACAGTAGCTTGAAATTGGTAACATCTAAATGATCTGGTGTCCTGAGTTAGGAGCCTAGAAGAGCAGATTCTTTGAATGACTGCTGTCCAAGAGGGGGAATATATACCTTGGGAGCATAAATATTCCTTCAGTCCATCAACTGCTGTCATAATAAAATAATTTTACTGCTTTTTTTTTCTTTGTTCTTTCTAATGCAGCACTGCATATTTTGCTCTGCATGAGGTTGCCTTCTGTGCAACTTTCATATCTCAGGATGGAACTGTATTTTTTCAGTTGTGGCACTAAGCTTATAATGAAAGCAATTATGAAAATGGCTCTTGGATGGTATTTTTCACCCTAAAAAAAATTCCTCATTATTTTCCACCAAAAATCATGGTGTAACATGTGACAACTACATAGCTTGTGGGATCCACGGCATGGGTAGCATGAACAGGGAACCTAACATGGATAACTACAGCAAGCTCTACTTGCTGCTGCAGCTGTTGACCAAAAAAAAAAGAAGACAGCGGTAAGGCTGACAACTTGCAATAGTATCAAGTGCATTTATTCATCTAATCTTGCTATGGCTCTGTATTTTCAGTGGAAGATATAGAGAGTAAAATTACTCAATTCATATGAACACTCATGATAATCTTCTCAAACACAGGTTCATAGAGTTGGTCAGAGATATTATCTTCTCTTTCAAAGTAAATGTCATTTACATTGCCTAAAAAGTTGTATGTTTCATAAAAAAAATGTATTCCAGGAAAATACAGGCTGTCAAACTGATAACCTTTTGCCATTGTTATTTGTTTTCATTACTAAAAATGTTCACATAAATGCTTTAAAGTAACATTTGACTCTTCTGGCCTGGATGACATGCATATTACAAGTAGTTGTTACTTTTAAGTACCAGGGTTTAACACTATAATTTTGTTTTTAAATAGTTTTAATCAAGTCTATGTATGTATTACTTCATGACATGAAAGCATAATGGATGTATTAAGAGCTTGGTTCTCCAAACTTCTTGAGACAATTAAAAGCAGAAATATTTGGAATTAGACCTTGACTCATAATTTAATTTTTAGCATCCTACCACTTTCCACAAACATTTTAAATTCTTTTCTGGTAGACACAGAAGAGTTGATTGCACATATACTAATTAAGAACTCAAATCAGAAATATCTGTATTTAGTACTGAGGCAAAAAATGGTGTATGTTTGATAGTGTATCTTTAAACGTAAAAATCAGTATCAAGCAAGGATTGCTTAATTAACATTTTATAAAGAAACTGAGACATACCTAGTACTTCTATACTTTAAGAAACTGAAAGGGCAGCAATTAATTTTCAACCAGTCTTAAAAAATTATATCATATTCTAGTTTGAGTGACTGGGTTTTTTTTTCTGTACTGAATCCCTCATGTTTGTATTTATCCTTCTCTGCAGCAGCCATGTTGATTCAAATGATCCAACAGGTACCAAAATAATGTGAATGAGAATTTCAATGTATTGCATATTAAATACAATTAAATCAAGATACTCTTGCGATCTAGAAAAAGAGGAAATAGAATAAAATATCCAAACCAAAGATATGCTGCAAATTTGTAAATAATACTAAGATCCTTAATATATGATTTGTATGGTGAAGGCAAGGGAAAGATTAAAAATCAGTCACCATTAACTTAATGCTAAAACGTATTTTAATGAATTTTCTACTTGAACATTCTCTGAAAAGGAGTTTTATCCATTAAGTTGGGGACTAAAATTGTTGAGGGACTAAATGATGGGGATTAAACAATTCCTAGGGACTAAAATACATTGAAGGACAGGATCTGTTAATATTTTTGAGAATGGCTTCAATTACATGAAATATTTAACATCGTTGTCATAGCGCACGATGCAGTCTTTATAAAACTAGCTCTTTATGGTTCTAGTAAAACATTGGTATTTTAAAGATTAATCACTTGCATTTTAAATCTTAACCGTAAAAAAACCTAAATATCATCCAAAGGTTAAAAACCATAGTTGTAAAAAGAAAAAAAAGGTGTGAAGCAAAGTGACATACAGAGAGGACTACCTCGTGCCTATTGAAAGATCCTTTTTTAAACATAAAAGAATCATAATAGAATAATTATGTATAAATAGAAATACAAGAATAGAGGAATACTTCAGATAACACACGGAAAATAAATTTTAATTTACCTTTAATATAAAAAGAAAAAAAAAATCAAGTAAGATGTGCTCTCACCTCATCTGAACTGAGGTGAAACTAAGCATGTGATTGACAGATACTCAATGTAACACATCTTCATGCTCTCCTACTTATTCCAATCTTTAGTCTTTAAGACAGCAGACCCAGTAGAACTATATACCCATTCTAATTAGCCAAATTTATCTTAAACAAATTTTCATACAAAACTTAGATACTGGAACAGAAAATTATAAGCTGAATATGAAAAAATACCCTTTTCAATAGTTTTTCAGGGTTTTGGAAGTAGGAAAGTAGGAAAATTGTAAGTTAGAATCTCCTCCACCTCTTGGCTTAATTAAAAAAAAAAAAAAAAAAAGGTTTTATATATGGAAAGCTGGTAGAAAAGATGCCAATAAAGAAACCTAAAAAACTACAGGAAACAAAAGCTTCTGCACCAAGATCACACTGAATATAATCTATTCCACATTAATGTGAAGTCACCCTTTCAGAACCAAGTTCACTTATTTATTTTACACTACTGGAAATAATTATTTTAAAACACAAAATGCACAGTACTGTAGCCATTAAAAAGTCATCCACAAAAACGGAAAAACAAAATTAAGCACAAAGAGAAAACAGTGCATAAATGTCTTGCACAAAATCTAGTATGAATAAGTAACCACAAAGAGAAAAAAATAATCCAAGTAATTAAATTACTTAAAATGTCAAATGACCCCACAGTAAAAACTACAAACTGGATAACTCAAAGAGCAAGAATTCCTGTAAAAAAACTAGGAAAATTCAATTAAAGTTCTATGTTCCAGGATGAAGTTGACATTTTTGAGGCACTTGTATTCACACTAAAATAAAATGGAAGTTTCACTGTTTATTTCAATGGGTACTGGACAGAGCTCCTTATGCAAAAAGGGTCATAAATCTTCCAAACATAAAATTTCCAAACAATTCCATATGTTAAAATAATGAATTACACTATATCCACATTACAGAAGATAATAAAACTTGGAAGGGCAAAACCTCTCCACTTTGTGACCACATTTTAATTGCTCTGCATGGATGCAGAATAAACTAACATAAAATTATTACTACTGTTTTGTTTTGTTTCCTAATACATTTACAAATACATACAATGGACAGAAGTATAAACTATTGGGAAAGTAATAACTGCATTGCTAGGATTCAATTACCCTCTAGTGAAGAAAGTAGTAAAGAAGTGAGAAGTTGTTGACCCTGTGACCAGAGGACTAGGCTAGAACACATATTAGGCAAAAAAAAGGCCCATGCTGTCAAGGATCATCCTGGCCTCCACACAGTATCTCTGTATGAATGGCAAAGTCATGAACTGATTGGTTCCTAACACAGCTCATGCAATAAATTGGGAAAGGATTAGTCTAAGTGTTTCAAAATGACACTTGTAGGACCACTTGGGAAAGGAATTATATATAACCGCAAAAGATTGGTTTGATAACCCAGAAAGTCCATTCCAGTCTTATAATCTTCCTACTCCAGAAAATTTAGTTCTAAATAAAAGTGTTTTCAGAAGCAAATGTGCAAAATGAGAGAATCTGATGAACAGAATCCCCAAATGCATCACCGCATGTTTTTTAAACAAAACCTGGACTTGTGAAATACCATATTTTCATCAATAATTACTGAATTGCTGGGGCAATTTTGGTGGTCTACGGCTAAGCTATGCATTCTGGCTTTAATTCTCACTGAAGAAAGGCTAAAGAGAGACTGATAGAAACTTAAAGTTCTGTTTTGAATCTTGAGACACAATAGGTTAGACTGTTTCAGAATATATGCTTTATACCTGCCAGAAAAAAGATGGTTTGAATTTGACCTTAAAAATCAAACTTCTTATTTCCTACTGTTCCTCCACTCCTCTACAAGATCATAGCTTGACTAATCTTCATCAGCAATGTGCAGTAAAAGAAAATTAATAATAAAAAAAAAATAGTAGACCTACACTGGCAATAATTTTACTACAGATTTTTTTTTACTGGACTCATTTGGTACTTTCTGATTTTGAGAAACAACTGAATTGGTCTTATTTTGTTTGGTTTTTAAATACACACTACTGCCAGAAAAATGAAACATGCTTGCATTTTAGTTGTCAATCTTAATTCTAAGGAGGATGTATCACATTTTAACAAATTTAACAATAATTGTAACATACCTGCATACAAAACAGTAACTAGTCTTTTCAGGAATTCACCAACTTTACACTCGTAGTTTGAGACTTGAACTGAAAGTAGCAATTTAAACACTAAATACATAGTAGAGAATTGAGTGTGAGACCACTTCTAGATTTTCTTTGTCTGATACTGAAATAATTTTTCTGGCAAAATTTTACAGCTCATGGCATCTGAAGCAAATAGGATCAATTACAGTGCATAAAATAAAGTATGCAAATACATTTTTGCAGGATGAGATCTGCAAGTATATTTTCCACAGGATAATTCATTTGGACAACTAGACCAAAATGTAACACGTAATCTACTTTTCTTTCATATTTATTGCAGGGGAATGCAGCATGAGTTTGTTCCCTAGCTACTGTATGGTAGCTCATTGTAAGTTTAATGATACTAGTACATGCTACCAAGAGGAAAGAAAAAAAAACCAAAAAACAGACAGGAGCTAATTAAGTATAAATAATAATTATATAACAAATGCCCATCTTTTTCTTTATTCTATATATAGTTATGGTATATAAAGCCTCACAGAAATTAGTAAAGGAATGTATAGGCACATGGACTAGAGGCAGTTGGACTAGATGATCATTGTAGGTCCATTCCAACTGAAATACTCTATTCTATTTTCTAATTCATACGGAAATATTTACTTCCCACTATGTTTTACTGCTGGAATACAGTTGGATCCATGCACCATTTCACCTGCTAGAAACAGAAAATGTTGTGTGACTACCTAGCTAAAATATTTAAAAAACAAATAAAAAATAATCCCCACTTACTAGTTGTTGGCATTGAAGATCTCAACTACTTCATTTGAAAACACAGAATAGACTGAAATTCACTGAATTTAATCTTTTCAGACTTTTTGAATTATTTAAAAATTGTTTTTATTACATTGCTTTTCTTGCTTTCTATCTGCAAATTAATTAAAAAAAATAATCTCAGCCAGTCACATAAAATGTAACTGTCTTTCAGGAATTGTCTTCATAAAACAGCAGGCACTAAACTCAGCTGCATAAAAAGAAAAATCTGTAGTTCCATATTATGAATGCAAAAAAAAAAAAAACTTGGCCTTTAGGAATGCTCTCATTACTTCAAAATAAGATCAAGAAGCAAGGGAGATTAATAGACTCCAAAGCTGATTTTATTTTATTGAGATACTACTTTCTTGCTATTTTGCAATTTATTTTCAAGCTTATTTTCTGTTCAGAAATTAACCATTACTCCTGTAAATCAGCTGGCTTGGCTTCTCTCAGACCAGTGGATTCTGAAAATTTACGTTTACTACCTTATAACAATTCCTATCTTCCACTCTAAAGCTTCATGGACTGGTGTGCCTGGTGCAGGCTGCACCTTGTTTTCTTCACATCTTGGATCACTGAAAGGAGACAGAATGTAAGGAAATGACTAGGGCAAAGGTGTTGTCCACACATTACTTTACATGGGAAGCTAACAGACTTCTCTTTTCTTCCACTCACATATTTGGAATATTTTTAACATACCTCCTGCACACAGGAGCAAACAACAAAAGTTGAAGTTCTTGCACTTTAGGAGAAAGCTGTATTTATAAAGACATAATTCAGCACTAGTAAACTGAAGCAAAGAGTGTTCAGTGAATGGGCCAAAGCCCCACATAAAGTTCATGCAAGCTGGAGCAGGGATGGACCTGGCCTGTCTTTATATTCCCATCATGTATCATTAATCAAATCTTTAACCAAAAATATTACAAAAGCAATACAGTTCTACAGGTCAGCGGTAGGGCACTGCTATCCCTCTGTCTCACAGTCCAGGGATCACAGTTTGGGAATGGTAATACTAGGCCGTAGTTTACACGCCATTAGACTACTTCTTCCCTCAATCTCCAGGTAATAAATACAAATATGAACATATAAACACATATACACATAAGAGTTTACTTACAGACACATAAATGTATGATACCACATCAGCATGATGTTTTAGCAAAATAAAATGGTTAACCCTTAAAAAAATCCAGGTGTTCCATCTAATAATGGGGAATCCTTTCACATACTTTCAGTATAAAAACAAACACCAGAATTTTTAAAGAATTAATGCAAAAACCTGGTAAATGTTTCCCAGTCCAATCAGTAACACAGGTACGGTGAGTCTCAACGGCTGGTCTAAGTGATTTATTGTATCTTGGGGCACTAAATGTGCTGTGGTCTGTCATAGCACTGGCCATTTTCAGAGCAGTCAGATGACCAAAGATCACAATGGAGGGCCAGAGATTATAGGATTATGAACATCAGGCAACAAAAGATAATGCTGACAAATGAGATAATACATCTTGAGCTTACATCAAAATGGACAGACTTTGGATACTCCTGGACAAGTGCTTCCTTACTCTTTACTCAACTCATTCTAAACTAATGGAAAGATTTTGCTTCCCTCTCCACGTTTCATACAGATGGTACACAATATTGCTGTATCCATGTACTGGATACAAATAAAGAATAACAGTTATTTTTATGAAAAAAAAAGTGAAAGTAGTGGCTTGCCATTTAATCTCCTTTTCATCTGTGTGCTATGACTTCAACTCTCTCCCCTCATTTCCCACTCCATTAGTAGGAAGGTAAAGCACTGTTTTGCCTTCCTGATACTTATATGCAAACACAGACATATCAATAGTACACAGTCAAGTATACCTTGAGGAAATTAATAAATATAACTTTCTGGACATGCAGATTTATCTTTGCTGGAGAAAGCAAGTCTTCCTAATAGTTGTACCAAGTGTATTCAAATTTGACTTAGAAGAATTCCTCAAGGTGCTATGAATGTTTACATAAAACTCTACAAGTCTGATAGCTATGAAAGATGTCTTTTAACAAATATGACAGTCTTATTCTATTTCAGTTTTGAAGCATGCTTCAGAATGGTGGTGGTTATGAAATAATCATGAAATAATAGCCAACTTCCCAATTGAAATTTCCTTCATGACTTAGATATCCAGATTTTTAAGATATTACCCGTGGCAATGTAAAAAACATTTTTCTAGTATAAAATTAATCATTTGATATTGAACAGAGAAAATAAAACTAAAATTGTAGTATATAAATTGAACTGTTACCAATATAGTGCTACATATCTTTAAAAACTTGGGATTATATTTGAAGTATGAAAAAGGCATAATCACAATGCATTGTCCATCTTTTATTGTGTGAAAATATATGTTGTCATCAGTTTCATTTGTTTTTGTTTTATCTTGCAGTGTCCTTTAATCAAAGGTGAAGAACTGCCAACAGTATCTCCACTAGCTTTAGAAACTTGGTTTGGCTTCAAAACAGAACAAGTCAAGTTTTTTCTTGTCTTATGTTGGGCACTTTAGCATGGTGATACTGTTGCGTTATTTTCCATTTCCTCCTCTTAATTTTAATCTTACCAATCTCTCATTTTTAGTATTTAAAAAAAATGCATTGAAGTTTGCTTATTTGAGCATGAGAAAGTATAAACAAAGAGACTATAAATCACTTTTTGTTTCACTGATACTTGATGTGACTCATTTGTGGGTAACAATGGCAAACATATTATGTGTAAATCTACTTAGTTTAACTCTGAGCTATTTATATGCGAAAGGCTTTGAAATATGGTGGATCTATAAATACATACTGAAAATTTTATGCCTATGACACGAAATAATTTCTATAAGAATTTTATCAAAGGCAGAACGCTTAGTTTCCTCAGCTCAGAAGAATTTCCATTGACAGATTGCTAATTAGGAAAGAAAAAATCTTGAAAAGTGCTATTTAAGGACAAAGGAATATCGGTTACTTTCTTTTTGCTAAGTAACGTTCTATTACTTCAACATCTACTACATCCCATGCATGTATCCCCATATATTAAGTGACTAAGTTGAACTGCACGTAGGTCGCTGATATGCTGGATTTGTGATTGGTAAGTCTAAACACTTAAATGATATAGTGTCTTGGCTCTCAAAAGTAACCACTATTTTAGCACCACCATAGCTAGAATATGACTGAAGTCAGTTTTGGAACTGCAACAGGAAATTTCTGTCGTTTACTTTCAATGTATATGTTACGTTGACACAAATTATTTCTACAAATAATTTCTACAAATAATTATCATTTCAATCTATTTAAAAAAACACTCATTCGCAATCAATTCTTTTAACTCAAAGTAAATATTTACTAGTATATATAGTACAGTGTAATGATGGACTACATTTATAATGTACTGCAAAACTCGTGGGATTGCCAGATCCAACTTTTATAAGCTGTTATAGAAATTCTTCTAAGAATCCAAGCACAAATACAACCATAAATGCTCATTAGTATTTTAAAATATTTATAGCAAATACATAACTGGCCAAATAAACAATTGATTTTCTTAAACTGATATCACAACTATTATACTTTTACTAAAAGAAAGCTTTAATGGAATAGAAGATTAAGCAAGTTACAAGCTGCTTTGAAAACTGATATATATATTTACCATGAGGGATGAAATGTACTTTGTACTATTACAACATAAGCTGGATAAGAATCTGTTTATGAGCCTTTCCTGAAGCACTTAACCACTGCTAACCAAGTACAAATACTGTTGTGCCCATGTCACACGGTTTGAAGGATTCTACAAACTTTTTTTTTCACAACAATGATGAAACATATACAGTGTACACTACCTTCGCAAGTGTGTAACTGGGACTCCCCCAATCACTCAAAGAAAAAAAATTATCACTGAATTTCAGACAGGAAATTGAGGCATTTTCCCTGAGTTCTTTCTAGGAATTCCTTCCATAAACTGCGACTTTTTTGTATAGTCCATAGAGTGTATTTATTACTCTGACAGGTGCATGGGTTTTGACTAAGGTCAATTTACTTTGCCTCTTTTGTAATAATATAAAAGTTATTATGCCAAATGATTTGAAGCTTAAAATATCTTCCACTCTCAACTTAAAAACAGACAGACTTTATAAATCTTTTGCCAGAAAAAGCTAGCTGTCCTTACATATGAAGATTTTTTTAAATGAACGAAAATATACCTCAATTGATCAATAGGGGAAAAAAAATTGACTGAAATACTTTGATATTCAAGAACTCCATGGAATGAATGGAAATGCTGCTCCTACTAGATAAACTTAAAACTAGTTTGTTTCTTTGAAGATATTTTCATTGCTTCACTGATTTGTGAAACCTTTGCATAGA
The DNA here is from genome assembly GCA_009806455.1 of Tetrax tetrax. Classification (NCBI taxonomy): domain Eukaryota; kingdom Metazoa; phylum Chordata; class Aves; order Otidiformes; family Otididae; genus Tetrax; species Tetrax tetrax. Next base: position 617,395 of record WHYT01017060.1, read on the forward strand.
CAAGACAGACTAACAATAGTCACATAATTGAATAATGGCAATGAGCTCTAACTGTGTGTAGGTGGAAAGAAAATGGAAGAAAGTATCCATTCCTGATGCAAATGGAAACCTAAGGGATTTAGGACAGATGAGTTGCTATTGAATGCTTACAGGAAATTACTGTCAGTTCAAAATGGTGTAATCTAGTTGTCAACAGTGAAGAATCTGCACTAGATGAACTAGATGATCTACGCTAGCGGTCCTATCAATCAATTTATTTATGATACAAGCTATTTTAATAGTTGACCTATTTTCACTTTCTTGACAGCTTATCCTTCACAAAACCAACTTCAGATCTAAACAAGCTCAAACATCCTTATGGATTGTGCGTTCCCTGGACATCCGTTTAAATGACTTTACCAATAAGGCCCATATTGCTAAAACTTCTCCATGCATAACATAATGGAAGAGACCTCATCCAATACTAATCTTAACTAGTAGTAGAGTGAAACTTCTGAAGTTTAATCCTATTCAACCCACAAAAGCAGAAAAGGTCAAACGTATTTCTTCTTCCTTCTCAGGACAAAATTACTGATTAGACTCAAGCTTAGTAAGCATACTGAAATAACTTAATTTGATCTCAAGCTGCTACTGCCATATGAAAGAGGTTTTAAATTTTTTTTCCTGTTTTTATTTTTATAAAACGCTTCAAATGGGAGAAGTGTGTTAATTTTTTCTCCTCTTATTGAAAGCAAACTAAACTCTTTAAGTAACATTTTACAGTTTATATACAAGCATTAAACTTTAAGTATATAGCATTAACAGAATATCTGAAACCAAGTTTCAGAACATTACAGTATTTCACAAGACCAGCGCCCTGGCTATAAATCATGCTTAACGGAATACCAATATATTTTCAGGCTGTTGTATAATATGAGTTCAGAGTAAAAGTTAATGACCTTTGTGTGCATGTAAACTGCACAATGAAATTCATTTGTAAACATAAAATAGCATCTGTTATTGATACTGAAATGCTTTCAATGAATCAAACTCAGATCACAATTTGAATTTCACAGACTGCATTTATGTCCCATCTTTAAGTTACTATAATAAGAAACACTGTAAATTTCAATCAACATATTTGTTTCTGCTTTTCTGCTGTTTTGCTTATGATGAACTTAAAATTGTATAAATATATATGAAGAAATACATTATAGTAACAAATTGTTTGAAAAAAGAAGTGACAAATCTGAATGCATAACTGATTCTGTTTTCTTGTGCATTTTGAGACAAGTTTCAGGATTAATAAACTTCACCAATTTCTCACCACTTGAAGTGAAACCCGTTAGCCAGTGGTAACTCACCCTTTTCTGCTCTTCAATATATTCCATCAGTTCCTCTCTTGTTCTTTTCACTGCTTCTTCAATTGCCTTTTCACTTCGTTTTTGCTCCTCCATTAATGCTTCCTTGACAATTTCCTTTTTAAAAGGAAAACATGTAAGTGTAAATATTAAAAGTATTTCACAAGTATAATACAGATCGTCTCTTTCCCCTCTACTAAAATTTTATCATGACCACACTCCTTCCTCAATGATAGTTATCCTAAATGTATGCAATATCTTTACAAAAATGTATAAATTTATTACTTTGATCACTTTCAAGTTGTGTTTATCAGTACATAATGTCCCCCTGACAGCAGAAGAAAAGGAAGCAATATGGATATTCCAACAGAAACAGAGAGGTATTAGTTGCTATTAATAAAACAGAATAGTTACAGTTGGAAGGGACCTAAAACGATCAGCTAGTCCAACTGCCTCAGCACTTCAGGGCTGACCAAAAGTTAAGGCAAATTATTAAGGGCAGTGTTCAAATGCCTCTTAAACACCAACAGGCAAGGGGCATCGACCAGCTCTCTAGGAAGGCTGTTCCAGTGTTTGACCACCCTCTCTGTAAAGAAATGCTTCCTAATGTCCAGTCTGAACCCCCCTTGATGCAGCATTGAACCTTTCCCATGCATCCTGACACCGGGGAGAAGAGATCAGGCTCTCCATCTCCATTCCCTCCCTGAGGAAGCTGTAGAGAGCAATGAGGTCACTCCTTAGCCTCCTTTTCTCCATATTGCATGGCTGTTCAGAACTTGCATAAGGGCTGTTCTAACATCACAACAACCAGAGTCCTAATGACAATAAATTTGTTTTCAAACCCTGGGAAATGCCAGAGTCATTCTATATACAGCAGTAAAAAAAAAAAAACAAAACAGGGGACACTCACTCACCCCACAAATTCACATTATATCAAATCTGATTCAGTACTAGAAATGCATCACCACAGAGAAAATCAAGAAGCCCTTCTAAAACACCTCTATCACCTCCAGTACAACTTTTCTGTGTAAGTTATCAGCTCAGGAATTACCTTCCTGGATCAAAGCCACTGTCCTAAATCTTAAGTCCCAGCATCCTAAAGTCACTCATGAAATAAGTAATAAAATTATTTAGCCAAGTGTTTCGTTGCCAAAATTCAGGAAAAGAAAGTGACAAACATAAGATTCCTGAAAATGAACCATACAAAAATGTAACATTTTCAGAAGATTACAAAACATCCAGTAAAAATAGTCACACAGTGTTAAATGACTTGGAGAGGAGATCAAGAGGGACACTAAGAGTGTCTTAGCAATCAGTTAGTGGCTTTTGCAATTCCTATGCTTTTGTGCTATATATTCAAAAGTGGAACTAGCAGAAACGCTAGTGGTACACCTGCAGAACGAAGCAGGGATTCGTGACACACACTTCTATTAACAGTATCACCAAGCTTACTTAGTGCATTCACATTTAGCATAAACAGTAAGCTGTAATCAGAATTTCATAGGATGAGATTTATTTTTCTTTTTAAATAATAAAATACTGCAATACTCAGAATTGTAAATAATGTTGTTATATTATTTTTCTGTAGACCAAAATTCACCTCCCTTATTGCTGCACTACAGGCACCCACCAGAGAGCGAGCTGAACTGAGGATCCAGTGCACAATAAAATAAATGGGTGAGCAAAACAGATAGTTACTGAGGTTGTGTTGCAGCTGCTCTGAGGGAGGGTTTGGAGGGTAGCACACAGAAAAGAAGAATCTCAATTTCCCTCTAAGTGCAGACTTCCACAAAAGTCAAGGCAATGCAGCCATAGAAAAAAATGGAAATAAAAAAAAAAAGGAAATTGCAGAAACAATGGTTCAGTTCAAAAAGGAACACACCATGACTTCTAGCGTATTTTTTCACATATATTATTTTTTTAAAATCAAAACTTTTTGAAAATGAAAAGTAAGTATAGATGGACAATCTTCTCTAATAATGTTTGCTGATTAAACATAACACTGTGTTACTGGCAGGTGCCTGTAGGTTTGCTTCACTGCAGAGTAATACAAATCTTTCATGACACATATTTGTATTTTTGGTGATGAAGCCTTATCAACCATACTCTAGGATAAATAATACGGTTCTCCTTCCCTGTGATTTGAATGTCTGTTTCTCAACTGAGTTTAAACACTATCCTGCTCATTTAATTCAGGAGAAATTATACAGTACAAGAAAACACATAGCTTTCTTCTCAGGCTTATGTCTTAAAAACCAGACACTACAACCACTGACAACACTACTGAACTGGTTGATTTAGTCTGCGCTGCCCCTTACTCACAGCTCACAGTGGGCAAACATAGACCTCTGTCTAACAATGACAGATCACTCAAGACTATCAAAACATAGCTTTGCTGTGTTATCAATGAACTGGGAAGAAAATACTTTTATCATTTCCATCCAGTTTTCAGAAGGCTTCAAAGAGCAAACATCATATAACACACAATACCCAACTCAGTCATGTATTTTTGCTCTGTCCTTCAAATTAATCAGTGATATTATTTTCTCCTTCTGTGGAAAGAATCTTCACTCCTTCTATATGAGCTTTCATGAAGTGCTCTCCTCAAAGTCACCATTTGTCATCACTCTATTTCTGTCAATCATTACAGTATATTATCAACTAATACGAAGATTATTTAAATTCTGATATTACCTATTACTACTGTTTAACAAAGTCTTAGCTGCATGTACATGCTGTCAGCATGTGCTTACTTTTCCTTTATCTCTTTCTTTGCTCTTTCCTATTATGCTATATCTACTTTTAGATTTTATCCTAATTTAGATTATGGTTGCAAATGTAAAAATTGGCCCTTATTTAATCTTTAGCTAAAAAGGGTACAGTACTGTTTGAGGCTTTTAGTGGTTTTTTTTTTTTTAATAGATTCAAGAAAATGGGAAAGCCCAGTTTCCCGTAAGAAGCTAAGGAAGAGCACTCCACAAACTGCACTTGAGGTGCGACTCTTCCCCCCCATCCCCTTGTTTTTATTTTTCTTTTCTTTTTTTTTTTTTTTTTTAAAATATCTGGTCAGAGTCTGGAGCACTACATTATAGTCACAAGGTTAGCTTCTTTACTGGACTTTATATACATGTGCTTGACACCACTTAGAAGATTAGAATATTTAACAAAATATAAAATAAAGTTATTCAAGTACTCAATTGATGCATTGTATTCAACCATATGTTAGGAATCACAACCACGTTATCACAATATACATATCTGCAGGAAGACAGAAAGCAAAACCAGTGTACTGTATATAGCAGAAAATTGTCAGTATTAAAAAAAAAAAAAAGCAAGCCACAAGATGGCTTGCAATTATATAGGAAAATTCTTTTGTTTCCACACAAGGATCAGGTGGCAGTACTAAATTTTATCTAGGAAATACAACCACAGACTGCAATGTTAGTGGTTTTTCAGAAAACAGTAACCCTCAAATTATAATGTCTGTGGTTATAAACTACTACAAACTACTTCTGAAGTCAGACATGGTTAAAGTCTGCATACATTGGCCTACTCCTTTTCCAGACTTTGCAAGTATATTAAAAATAAACTGATCTCATGGTAGGGATCTCTTTCCACTCAGTGCTACTAAGTTGTGTGCTTCCTCACACACTCGAGATTATATAACTTTTTTTAAAATAAAAAGTGCTTTTCTGTGCCCTTATGGAATCACCATGCGCTCCATAAACACTGGACTCGCTAATACTTCTTATATGAATCCACAAGATATTGAACATGAACAGCAATTTTACATAGTCCAAGCCTGTTGCTGAAAAAATATCTTTTTTTCTCCCCAAAACTCTCCCACCCGATCAAAATCCTACAAAATCTAACAAAGTTATTCCTGGAATTGCAATACCAAATATGCCATTTTGCTGAGTACTTCAGAAACACAGCATGTGGAGTATTTAAAACTCTGCCTCCCCCATAGGATTCTGCAACCTATGTATAAGATGAAAAAAATAACAATCAGACAAAGAAAGACTGATAAACTGATACTATTTTGTATTCCCTTAGCTGGCAACGCACTCAATGCTTTGTATATCACAGAAGAGAAGAATTCCGAGGACTTATTTAAGGAAATTAAATTAATATTATATGTCATGTAGAAATCCTCCAAAGCTGTACGAAAGCATAATAAAAGAAGGGAAAGTGATGAACATTTTATAAGTAAAACTTCATCTTCTAGTAACAAATAATATAAATAGAGTGAATAATGATGAAAAAGGGACAAAAGCAAACTCTGAAGCAGAGACAAAAGGCAGTTTATAGCCTACTTAACAAAGAAAGAGGGATGGAAAGCCCAAAGTAAATGGCTGGAAAGTGATCATTATGGCAGTATTCTGAAAGGACAAACTATAATTTTTTACGACAGAAAAAAAAAGATGCATTAATAAAACTACAGGAAAAGTGGGAGCTTGGATGAAAATTGTACCTATCATATCTCATCTCTTACAGATATGATGTCTAAATGACAAGTAACATGTAAACAGTTATATTTTACTAACAGTACGATGATTTCATAATAAAGTTGTAGGAAATATCTTAACATCATGTAGCACATCACCTGAGGTGGCAGAAGAAGAAACAGATTTTTGCACCATCATTATGAAAATAGCAGTTGAATGCATGTTTACATATAAGAGGTTCAGGAGAAAGTGTATGTATGAAAGAAATTAAGAGACAGGATATCAAAGATTACAGGATATGAAAGGAGAAAGTTCTGCAAGGACAATCCTGAAGACTACTATGTACAACAAATGAAGAAAATAGATTCACAATATGAAATTCATTCATAGATTACAAAATCAGGGAAAGGGCACGCACTTGCACTCAGCGTTCTCTACTTTTTTAAGGTAAGGAAACTGTGGTGTCAGTAAACAAAATTGCACAGTTTTGACACCTAAAAAAAGCTAAGTCAGGGAATCTATCTGCAAAAGTAGTCTTACTGGACAATAAAAAGATAAGACAAATGTATAAGCCACATATATTTTCTTTTTTTCCTCATACTATCCTCCAAAGAATTCATTATACATCTACTGATTTGGCACGCAAGAAAAAAAGAAGTGTTTTTTACAGATTATAGGACTAAGAAAGAGCCATTCTACAGCTAATAAATCTGACTGAAAGCTAGAACGGGAAACAATTTTTTAGATTTTTTTTATTTATTAGTTCTTGCAACCTTCTCAAATATAGGGCAATGAGGAAAATTACTTAGACAAATAATAGTTTTCAACAAAAATTTAACAGTTAAGTTAAGCAATAGCAGAAAAGAAAGAAAAGCCAGTTCTTTAAGTATGCAGCCAACACCTTCAAGTTTTTACTTATATATTTTTTGTTCACTTACATATAACTGGGTGTGGAAATCCTTAAGACATTCGATACAAAACGATTCAGCTTGCCAAAACCATTAACAGAAGCACTCCCTCAAGCAAATAAGCATGAACACAAAAGAAGATTTAATAATGTAGCAGGTAAGTAGCCCTTCATTTTTTAGGATTAAGTAACTTGTGTTCTAGACATTTTGCTTTTACCTTCTAAGCAATGGCATATACTAGTACTCATAAATTAATGGAAAAACATTAAACACACTGTAAAGCCCATACAGTACAGAAGAATCAAATTTTTTAACTATTTAACATCTATATTCTAAATATAGATGTTTGTCAGTAAAACTGTATTAATATATTCCAAGATAACAAGTTACAAATTTATTGTTCTGCAAAGAACACCAACACATGAACCCTCAGGATTGTAAACACACTCAATTGAGATTTACTCAGCAAAGACTACTGGGAAGTTCACCTTTTTTTTTCCATAAGTCTTTTAGTTAACTTTTCTTGCAAAAATATTTTTTCTTTGTGTATCTCAGTATATCTCAGTTGCGGCTTGGCTGAATGAAACACTGCAGCCTCAGTTTTCCTGAAATACTTTCCCATTGGTAAGATCATTTTGCCTTAGTGCTTTTGCTTATGTCCAAGAGGAAGACGAGTTTATGTTATTTTTTTAAATAAATTAAAGTTGTGATTTTTTAAAAAAAAATATTTGCAGCCTTCAGAACACTTGAGTCTAATGTATCTGCTGTGTGGATTATGGCAATGATGAACTCAGGCTCTTTTTCCCTTGAGAATATAGGGTAAACTACAGTAGATTATACACAGTATTTTAAATTTAAGCCTTCAGGAAATTACAAAGGTGATTCTTTGCTTCGAGTGCTTTAGGACAGTTATTTATTTCAAGCTACGATATGCATGTAAATTTCCAGGGCTTACCCCGCAGCTGCTAGCTTTAATTTTACTTTTAATGAATTTTTTTTAAAACAAAAATTGTGATGCATGAATTCTCTTCAGCTTGTTTTGCTACTTCTCCTCCTCCCTGACTTCATTTCATTTATGTAATTGAGTATTTAGCTTTGATAATGACAACTACCATGCAGACAGCTCTGTGCATGATAGAATTATAGCTACAGTAGCTACTGCTATAGCTACTCTGTATTGTCCGCTAATTATTAATATTATTAATATATCATCCTCCTATTTTATCCAAAATTGTATGGATCTCATCATCCTATATCCCCAAAGAATTTTTGGATTTTAGTTTTTTCAAAGAGTAAAAATAAGCTGAAAGAAGATCACAATGGAGAGCACTGTCCATTGTTTTTTACTGATAGTTGTACCCCAGAAACTTCACTGCAATTTTGAATTCTGGGGAAAAAGCTTCTGCTTCAGTCAAATTACCTGTTACAGTTTCTCCTTATCTAGAGGGCAACCATTTCTTTACTCAAGTAAGTGTTCTAGAAAGAACATTCTAGTGGAAGAATTTCACCAACCATTTTTCTCAACACTGACAACTACCAGACGTATTAAACTTCCCTTGCAGGGAAGTTGCCGCTGTAAAAAATGTCATATAATGTATCAAAAATAGAAAAAAAAACAAACAACCTGGAGACATGCCAGGCTACATCTAGCCTGCTGAATATATGAGTTCCTCAGCTATAAGGACTTCTCAATGTGCTGTAAAAGGATCATGACGTTACTGTGTGAATGAACATTATCTTTAATCAAAAGAGTACTCATTTCTTTCAAGAAGGAGAGCTTATTCTCCCTAATTTAAAATGCAAGTCCACCCTCCCCAAAACTAGGAATTCTCTTCTGAACAACAAAACCAAAATATCTCTTTTATAAAAGCATTAAGCACCTGGATAACACATGTATAAAACCTGAAGGCGCTGTCAGTCTCAAACAAAAGGAAAGTCTTTTGGACTTCTAATACCTTACAGCCTCTTGAGACAGTGCTCTAGAAAAACTTTTACCATTTCCTTGGTGAGTCTGTAAGTAAAGACCACAAGTCACTGGAACAGTCAAAGCTTTCATGAAATCAAATGCAATATTCATGTTACTTTAATCCTTTAATGTCTTAAAAAAAAAAAAAAAAAAGAAAAGAAAAAAGAAAAGAAAAGGGAGCATGTCAAGGTTGCTCCATCAAGCTAAAATGTTAACTCTGTTAACTCTGTATGTCTTGGTTCCTACTTGCACTGTAAGTTTATCTTTACTCTGCTGTTTCCTATACATTTTATATTAATCATGAGCTATTTATTAAACTGCCCTCAAGTCCCCAGATTTTTCTCTGGCAATGTTAAATTAATAAAATTAATCTTACATGGAAGTAACATCTCCTTATCTGCAGACTCAATATCTATCTGACTGAGATCAAACATTTTTTAGGACAAAGTCTTGTCAAGCATGAATAGCTAACAAGTAGAAGTAATCTTCGTAAATCTTCCAGATCTGCATCCACTATGGCTCTCCTTCCTGGCCACTCTGCAACAACAACAACAAAAAATGTCTAAAAATACCCCTGTATCATCCCTGCACGGTAAACATTCATTTTTAAGTCTTTTAAACAAATTATTTAGAAGATGAAGGGAAATCTCACCACCTGATTCAGCAGAACTGTGATCTTCAAAGCTTTATTGTTCTTATGCTAAAATTGCCAAAGCAATCGCCAAAGCTAACTAACTTGAAGGTTTTTTTCCAATTGCTTTCTTGTACAAAAATAAAGTTCTACAAGGTGCATGCACTTAAAAACTGTTGAAAAACTGTTGAAAAAAATTAACATATTTTATACTATAAAGAAAATTAGTGGATGGTAAATTACTCCTTTAAAAGAAAGAATCAAAACTCCTAAACAAATTTTCTGGTCTAGAAGGCAAAGGAGAAGCCAACAAATTCATACCATTACAACACATAGATTTATTTTCCTTCATTTTCATCATATAAATGTGTTAGCTTTTTTATAGGTCTGATACCAAAAGATAATTCTGCATGTTCACTTACATTCAACTACAACCAGTTTTTTCATTACTTGGTACTAAACATAACAACACTATTAGGTGACAATTTTGAAGCAGGAAGCATAAATAATTATACACTACAGTAAAAGGATTAAATGAGGCAAGTGTTACACAGCCATAATTTTACATTTCATTGTCTAAAATGTTAGCCTGTATGTTTTACTTTTGGCCATTACAGAGCTGACTTGACAGATTATGTTGTCTAAACAATAATCCCAAGAAAGTCAATAGTGCTGTTATAGCTCTTGAAAGATAAATGTTATAGTAAAAATATATAAATAAGAGACAAATTTGAGCAGAAGGCTCTACCAAAAAAAAATTAATATCCACACACAAACTGCCTGTAGTCCAAGTGTTTTTCATTGCTAAAGCAAAATCACTTTTGACACGGTATAAAAGCTATCAGTTAGGACATTAGTTCTGCAGGACTTCTTTTGTTGTCAGCCAGAAAAATTTCATAGTTGTCATAATAGCTTGTTATTATAGTTTTATAATAGTAATGACCTAAAGGAGGAAGGAAAGTTCTTAAGCAGAGGTTACAAGTGAAAATTTCTGCAAGAAACAAATTTCTACATGAAATTACATCCTCCCCAAAGAATTTGTACTCATCAATCAGAGGAAAAAGCGTGTAACATCAAATATGCTATATACATTTGTTTGAGAGAATTTTGGAAATCTCAAGAAAAATCTGCATTTTCCTTAATTGAAAATAGTTTAGGTGTTTGAAAAATGAACCTAACTCAAAGGAGAAATCATCATATGTTATAACTGAATAAGATAAATTATTCCTGTTACTATCAAAGCTGCCAGAGCTACTCAGTATTAAAAAAGATGGAATTAACTAATGCCACATGACTACATCAAGAGCAAGATATTTACAGGACAATTAAACACTCTCCAATATCTCAGTGCTTCTCACTGTCACAAGTACACCACGAGATACTCCAACACTATCAACTACTTGATCAACCAGCAGCTTGAGCTGAAAAACCTGTCATTTTGAAAGGCCTGAATTTCCTCCTCAGAAAAGCACTAACATGCAGGATATTTAGACTTTGTCTGAAAGAATACATCCATCAATATTAAACTTCTTCTAATATCATTCTCTTTTGTGACAACTTCAAAGGCAATATTAACAAGAAACTCTATAGGGAAGGGAAACCTACCCTGAGTCACTATGTCAATGTAATCCACCACTCTCCCACCCCTGGGACATTTTACATGCTCCCCAAATCCATAAATATAGAACCCTGGCCAATCTCATGCATCCAGCCACAGCACTCCTTTACCAAAAATCTTCAGGATTCATCAAAATTCTCCACAAACTTCATTACCATAGCCATCCTCCTATTAATCTCTTCATGTTCCACAAGCTATAAAATTGCTGGTTTTTTTCATTATTGTAATAAACAACTACTTATTGCTCTCCCTTCTATTAACAGATCCTCTACACCACTGGTACCACTTGTCATTCTGGATAGACTATATTATTTTTATCAAACTAAATCCTGAGCAATTGTTCTCAGCCTGAATTTGGCTTGGAAGTTAGCTGCTTATCTTTTTGTTGCAAAGAACAGTTTGAGTGCCTGAAGTCTTATCAGTATAGTAAAATTACAGTCTTGAAAGCTAACATCCTAAGCACTCGATACTTTTACATTCAAAAGAGGTAAACAAGCTATGTACAAAGTAAATTATTCTATTTACCCTAGAAATGTAAGCAACACAGCATAATAATGAGTTAGCATCAAAAATCAACTTTTTGTGTAGTTGATTAGGTATGAGGTTAATCATTCTGTTTAATGCTGGAAAAGGAAATGGGGTCTGTTTCCAAAGAGTTGATTTTTAAACTTCTATGATATGCTATTTTACTTCTATTTTACTTCAAATTCTAAAGGCCTTTTTTGTTGTTGTTATTCAGGACATAAAAAAAAAATAGTAATATCAAGTTCCAACACCTGAATGAAATGTGTTTAAAATTCTTCAGACTATAACATTCAAGTATGCTACCAAGAAATCAGTGAATTTACAGGTTGTTCCTCCAAATATTTCCAGCATCAGAGACCACAAAATGCAATTTTTAGAACAGTAATTTAACTGCTATTATAACATATTTAATTTGTAATTCCTACACTTTTTAAAAGCAGTGTTGGGAATGTCCCTCTCAATTTTTGTTAAGTGATGTACAATTATCCTTATAGAAGCATCTCTTTAAAAAGTAACTCTAGAAACATTTCTGGTTCATTACTGCTTCAGGTTTCCGATTTTTATAACACTCTCTCTATATTGAACCTACTCTATTTTTTGTCTTAGAAAAGTACCTTTTTACTAAGAGAGATAACATAATTTCAGCAAAATAAGGAATAAATATTACATCTTTTCTCTTCCATAATTATATATAAAAAAAATAAAAAGTCACGTAAACTGTCTACAATACAAATGCCAGTATATAAGCTAGTCATTTGGGCTCCTTTGAAAATCAGTGGACAAAACCAGGCGCTTAGAGAGCATGATTCATCAAATTTCAAGATACGTACCTAAAAAGGTCGCAGGAATTTTGTTCTGAATGTGCCAACTTGTCTCCATACACATAGTCCAGATGAAGATAAACTAACAATATTGCTGTGCATTGCAAATATTAACTAGGTGCAATGATGAACGAAAGATGTCACAAGAAAATCTACCACAACATTAGGAAGACATTCAAAATTAAAAATAAAATACACAAAGCAGGGCAACGGAAGAGTAAAATATACTAACTTGATTACGCTTTCTTTGCTCTTGCATGGCTTCACAAACAGCCTGGGCAATCTTCTCTTCATGCCTGTCACGTTCTGCTTCCCACAGTTTTCTTTCTTCTGCATGAATCTTCTCCATATTTTTCCTCTCCTCCTCTACTGCTTTCAGAACAGCCTCCCGCACTACTTCTTTTTCAGCCTTTGAAACAAATCAAGCAGAAATAAATTATCAAAATACCCAACACAGGTGCCTAACTCATATATATTATTTCTTCTAATGAGATCTATAAGCTGACAAGATATGAGACACCAATATTTTCATTTCTGAGATATGAGCTTAAATTTATCCTATGATGCTACCAAGCAGGTATTACCACTGGACAATGACTTCGCAGTTACAGAAAGAAAAAGCAAGTTACAAGCAAGGATCTTAAATTCCCACCTACTGAAACCACGATGTATCATAACTAGTTTGCTTAATGCCAACACAAAAAAAATATGCAGCAGAAACCATGTAAGAGTAGGTACATCACAGGCCTCCCTACATTGCTTGATATTCCCATATATGAGCTATTTCTGCTCTTATCTATAAGTATCTGAAGTTCAGAAACAGTCTGAGTGCTTTCTGTGGAAAAGTAGCCAATACATAATTAATTAAAACTAATGCGTCTTCCCTCCCAAAGCTCCTTAGCTATGCATTCTAGAAAGAAGTACTGTTTAATCTTTTTGGTTTTTATTTCCCAATGTTTATATTCAATTATTACATTAAATCATCAGAAAATACACTGAATTTGAAGTAACAAGGGCAGCTCTACACATGCTGAGTCACAAAAGTACATTTATCAACAAGTCAATCATTGAATAATATCTACAAATAAATAAGGGCAGGTTGAAGTTCAAAATAAACCAACATGGGCTGACAAATCACATCCACATCCCCTTCAGTTTTAATAAGCTTCTAGATCATTCTAATGCCCTTTGGTGGTGATTATGGAACTGGCCAAGTGAAGTTATAAAAGGCAAAAAATACTGGGTTTCTCAAATACCTACACTTTATAAATAATAAAGCCGTTTCTTGCAATACATTGGGACTTGATTTATTTAGACATTTATAAAATACAATAAAATGTAAGTTAAAAAAATCTCCTATTAAATTTTTTATTATACATACATTTTCCCCTAGGTATCAACCATGTAACAGAGGTTTCTGGTGTTAATGAAAGTTATTCAGAGAGATGCTCAGCTAGTGTGCATATACTACATATGAAGAAAAACAGGAAATGATAATATAGCGTAACTAATTGTGCTAGGTAACATACATTACTAGTTTTCCCAGATCATCACATGCAACTGAAATTTTGTCCTGGATTCTACATCAATATTAGAAGTGAAAGACAGCTTAACATTTACAAAATTACTGTCCTAGCTCCAATGCACTTAATAATGAAACAGACTGAAGAAATATTTTAGAAAGCGAATACTCACTTTTAGTCAAATATCAACTTAAATAAAATAACTGAAAACCTGTTAAAATGTCCAAATTTTTATATGATGTATGAAATAGTTCTGTCCTTACTAAAAATGACTATATTTAAAAAAAATAAATAAAACAGAATGCTAATTGTCTTAATAAGATCATCGGTTGACCCTGCTACCTAGCTCTTCAAAACAAGATATACTGATGTTGTTAACTGAAAGACCATGAAACCAGATATTTAGGTAATACCAACAACTAAACTGCAATATTGTGACTTCTTGTTATAAAGTAATTTAGAGGCTATCTTAGAATTAAGTTACATAGGCTATCTGTATTAAAGCATAGGATATAGCAGATATGCTCATGATTTTTAGAACTATCTTCTTTTAAACACAGATTAGAACACAGAGTTTGACAAATTTAGTTATGAAATAAGAACAAGTTGCTGAACTCAGCCGTTGTAAGTCTGACGCACATGGAATCCACATTGTATGTCTACTACTTAAGAAGAGATACCTTTGCAGCAGCTGCCACAGCCTCCTTACTTCTTTGTCTCTCTTCATCCAAACATTTGTCAAGCACTGCCTGTAAATGTTATGGAAGATTAAACTGTAATACACAATAGAGGAGCGGCTAAAAATCTTTTCAAACAGTCAAAGTGTTTGATTGAGAAAGCTTCCTCTTTCTGCCAATGACTGTGACAGGGTCATTGTCAATGAACTCCATGATACAGATCAGGCACCTTTTTTTTTGGTAAATAAAAGCAATACCTTGTGTTTTTGTGATTGCTGCATCAAAGCTTCTTCTATCTTTTCGGATAACACCTCCTTCTCTGTTTCCAAAATGTCAAGAAGTCGTTGATGCTATTGGGAGAAAACATTCACATTATTGTATTCAGTGTCTGCTAGTAAAACAGAAAAAAAAAAGAACTCATCCAAGACACTTAGGTTTGTCAGTTGCTTAAAAAAATGACTTAAAATGTAGATTCAGTTAAATGACATATACGGCACTCCTTTAATTGATTTCCCCGTCATGAAATAAAAAATGTAAGACATGTAAGACATGTTTAGCTTCCTGATTCTCTAATATTTCCTCTCAGTCTGAAGAGTATTAAGAAAGAAGTTGAAAAAAAATTCACTATATAAAAGCAACATATGCAAATTTTATAAAGATGGTCTAAGTAACATCATATTTAAACATTTCATTTAAGTAGCTGCAGAATTTGAATTATGCTTGTCCTACCTCTCAGTTATATGTATAGAGGGCAGAAGGCAAACGTATTTTTTTCAATCATTTGTGATACTATGAACTTTGAAAGACAGGAAATAAGAGCAAAAGAGAATGTTGCTTTCTTCTAATTTTCTTGTAATCCAAAACATTTTTTTCAGGGAGAAAATGAACACTGATGGGAACTAATTAGGTAGTTTATATGTAGACATATAAGCTGTCACTGTTCTCAATCACAACCCATTTCTGTTTTCGCTAAACCACATAAAGCATTTGAAAGATGCACATTTTGTCTGTAAGAGCTGTTTTCAAAAAATTATTACTGGAAATTATTGATGTCGGGTATTTGTCATGAGATAATTGCTAGCAAGTCAGTAATCTTTTTTACATGTTATTTAAGAGAGAATATATTATAATCTTACAGTATAGTATCAATACTTAATAATATTCCACAAGATCACTAAAAGGAAAGTAGAACAGTAGAGTTTTATGTTAATAAATGTGTATACAACAAATATAAAATTTTTAAACAAACACTTACGCAGGCAAATATCATTTCACCAGCATTTCCAAGAAAGTAATTTCTGTTTCATGAATTTTATTATGTTTTAATTATAAGTGTCTCTAATGGCAGCTAGAAATACATTACCGAATTGCAATACTATGTTCTGAAAAATATTTTTTCATTTGAAGAATAGAACAGAAAACTTCTAGACTGCTTTATAAAATAAAACACCTATCTGCTCTTCCAGGATAAACATGTAAAGAGGCATTTCCTTGTGAATTTACTTAAAATAGGTCTGAATGGAGCAGACATATTCTAATGGAAAACACCTGTGGGAAGGAGTGGTGAAATTCACATCATGGTTATACTTAATGATGTGTAACTAACTTTTCTTGTGGACTCAGTATTTTCAGACATTAGCTTTAACTATCGGGGCACTTAATGAAATTATTTTTTTCCAGTAACTAAAAGGTGAAACAATAAATGCATTTTATTAGTTAAATGATCTCCATGACTCTTCACTTGACTGACTGTACAGACTACAAATCTGTTATTTCACTTTCATCTGAAAGAATTACACAATAGAAGACAAACATATGCAAATATTTTATCAGACATATGCCACAAATCAAAGTTTACTAATGTAAATTTAAAGAAAACTTTATTTGCTTCAGTCAATAATCCGCAAGGGACTTCCTAAAGGAGAGCTTATTAGAGAAAACCACCTCTATGTTTAAAACACCTACAACAGAATGGCAGTCAAGTTGTTCAGCAAGATCAGAATTTCTAGTGTAAGACTTGCAGGCATTTAATTCCAGTTTGACTCTGACCATCAGTTTTCCAGGTTAGATATGAAGACTGTGTATGCATACTTCATGTTGCTATAATGGGCCAGCTACCAGATGTACCGTGCAACATTCTCCATGAGACTACAACTATCAGCCTTTAAACTTCAGAGCAGTTTTATACATTTTATCTTACATATATGTATAAGACGACATTTAAGCCCACCCTGGAAGTCCTGAAACAATGCAGACATTTGCATTAATACAATACAGAACATGTATACATAGCCAATGGAGACAACTAATGTCTATTCTGCCTGCAGATAAAACAATTTCCTGATTACAGTCTTCTGCATGATCCTAACCTCGCTACAAAGTAGTTTACTTTTCATGAACCTGTGGTAGACCTACAGCTCTGAAAAATGCAGATATTGGGACCAAACCTTGTAAAGTTCTGATCTTTAATACATGTCTGAAGTGAAAAAAAACGTATCTCCCTCATTGCAAAGAAGAGGGCACAACTAAAGCCAGAGATCAACTCTTTGTATAAACCAAGAAAATGTTACTCCAATTGGTTGTTACTGCAACAACGAGCTTAACAACCCCTGGACATATCAGTTCCATGGAGATAAAGCATATCAAACAAATGGAAGTGTAGACAGCAGTAAAACATAAATCAGTTTGCTGCTTCTAGAAGCAGAAAGGGAAATCTTGAAAACACAACATACTGCTTTTGCTTCCACTTTAACTACAAAAAAAATGTTGCCAAATAAGTGAAAAATTACCATAAAAATGAAGGCTGCTGTGACTGCTGTTTGCAGTCTGATTACTTTGATTCCGCTTAGCATCTTCTATTTTCTTGGTAGATCAGAAAATAGACATGGTATTACATTTTTAGTTTTATGGAATTCACAGAAATTCAGTACAGAAATTAAAAATTTTATCTGTGTATAAAAACACAGTATTTTTCCTAAAGTTCCTATTTTTCAAGATACTAAAGGTAACTATTTTTGAGCACATTTAGAATGCTTTCAAAATAAAAGCTAATGACTTCTGGCGTACTTCAATAGAACTTTTTTTACATTATGATTCTATGATCATATAGCATCCTCATTTCTTACAGAAAGGTAAAATTTATAATTTCAAGATTGAAAGCCTCTTGTGAATAGTTTAGCATGTCCCTTCCTATTATAATGTAAATGTTTATTCATGTGGAATAATTATTCCATAAATGGTTACCTTCATATCTGAACTTCCAAAAGTTCATATATCATCACAAAGGTTGCAACAGCTATCCATAGAACTCAGTAAAGCAAATTCTCTTGTACTAGTCCTGGAGAAATACCTTGAAGAACTGTTTATTTGGCTTCAGAATTTAGATTTGGCCAAATAGTTTTCTTTTTCAGACAGAAAAGTACCTTAAGCTACTAAATCACAAAAATTATATGAAAAGAAATAAGTAACTAGAAATAGATAAAGCAGAACAAAGCTATTACATGAACTGCTTCTCCCTGAAACAGATCTTGAGTCCAAAAAGTCCATATTGCATAGTTGGCATAGATAAAACAAAAAGGATGAAAGCTTCCATTCTGCATGTAATTATTAAGCAATTTAATTACTTATCAAGAACTTCTATTTTTTTAAAAGGTACCCCACAGAAGTATTAGCTCTCACATGGAGCAATGGAATCTCCTTGAAAGTTGTGCTTATTTGAATGATGCAAAGTGTGCTCAGTGGTATTATTAATGTGTTTTATAGAAAAGAAGGCACCACCTTGTCATCTGAATTACTTTTTGCAGAAGCACAGGTCTTTCAAAGTCATATTCAGGTATCTAGGCTATGCATAACACTTGAGCAGAAAATGTGCCAAGTTACGGATAGCGAAGGTTTCTGTGCATTCCTTCTTCTGAGAGTGATCAAGGAAATTTTAGCTATTTTTGTATAATGACAACATTCTGCCACACTTTGAAAAAAAAAAGGTGTAATGCAAAGGAAATTATTAATGAATGTACGAATAGAATTCCAAGTTGGTAGTTTAAGTATCTCTGCACAGCAAGCTATTGTAATCCCTCTGGAACGAGTCTTTAAATTAGGGCAAATAACTTTGTACTTCAGATTTAAAAATAGCCCATACACCTTCCACGTAGAAGTTATTCTATAGAAGCATTATGTACATGAATTTTCTAGATGTATGCAGAATGACTTTGGACTGTAGTACTAAATTACCACAATGAACTTTATATGCAGCCATTGCTTCCTCTGTTGGTCTTTCAGATGAAGTTATTAAAGGGAGTTGAAGGTTAAAGACATATAAAAGGTGACAGCTTCACTTCAGCACTTACACATTTGAGAGCTTTCAAGTGCTCTTGTATTTTTTGCTAATAGGATATTTTATGTTTATTTATTTGGCTTGTAGATTTTTATTCAACTATAGTAAAGGTCTCTTAACGCTGAACTAAAGATCATATATGCTGAGATAAATGCCTACAGCTAAGCAAAATTATGTCAAAACTCCCTCCCCTTTTTAACAGGAAAAAAAAAAGCTATAGAAAGGATGCAAGCTGAATGAATTTCATTAAGCATTTCCAGTTTCCATACGTAAGAATCAGGAGCATGTTCCTCTCAATGTTAGACAGTATTAAAGGAATAAAAGAAGAGTGTTGAGACTTAAGACATCACTCTGAGTATATACTCAATTTTTATTTCCAAGCATCGTAAAGGTTGCTTTCTCCTAGGCTTATCTGGACATCAGAGTTGGAGGTCAACTGGTAATTGTACCTGTCAAGAGGATATTGCCCATGCTTCAACAAGTGAGCCTAATAAAAGCTTTCAAGAAAGAGTGACCAGCCTCCTGTAAGTAGGCTGATGAATTCATCAGACCTAACAGTCCCATGAAAAATAATCAAGCCTATTCCAGTTTTCCTGCGAAAGTTATGATGGAGACCTACTTATGGAGCCTTACATTTGGATAAAAGCACCTAACTTGTGTAGACTACAAAACAGTGTCCAAGAAGTTTTTAAATGGAAGTTGAAGTGAGGGTTTCCTTTATTAATCAACAATTCAAGAACAAGAAAACAGGTAAGAAAACTCTAAACATGTTGGGGTTTTGAATCCAATTATCCAGCTGCTATTAAGGAAATATACCTTGCTGACTCACTGGACTAAAGTGCAAAAATGGAAATTGATAAGAAGTTACAACTACAGATAACCTTAAGAAAAAAAAAAAAAAAAAAAAAAAAAAAAAAAAAGTCCTGAGCTGGAAATCGGGTGGATGAATCAGTGTGAGGACAAAACAAATCTCCATGAAAACTACACTTTAGTGCCACAAGAAAATTTTCAGGTAGTGTTAAGTTTGCTAGGCTGCACATTCACATTGTGCTTGTTATGTATAAGGCAAAGTAGATAGTAGAACACTAGGCAAAGATAATCAGCCAGATCAAAAAAGCTTTACCTTACAACAAATAGCACAGCTCTTTAATGTATCACTTTACCTGAACTAATTGCTATAGCCCAGCACCCTTACCTAGCCCTCCTTCTGACAAAGCTATAATTTGCTTCCTTGTATTCCTTTGACAGGGAGTATGAGGTTAAAAGTGCAAAATTCTGATGTGTAAAAATTCTGAAGAGCAAATTGTAGTGGGACATGATGGCCCAATGAGACACAATAAAGTGTTTTCCAATAAAAGAAAACCCCAAACTTTTTAGAAAAGTGGTATTCCAAAATACCAGTATTTCTACCCTGTTCTCTGGAAAGTAGCAAGAGAGGGTCAAGACGAGTCTTCTGAAAATCAACTTAAAACAAAAGGCATTCAAAAATAGGTTATAATGTTTTCCTCCTTGCAAGAAGTTCTCTAGGCAATGGTTCCAAATGAAAATCGTTTGATGTAGTTCAAATATAAATACAGAGGTCCTGTGGTTTTTCTTGATTCCTGTAAAAAAGAAATAAAAAAAAATCTTTCTTTTTTTTCCTGGAATGTGAGTCACAGAAGACATTGTAAACAGATTTAATCACAATAGCAACTAGTCAGTCTTCTTTTTTTGTTATTTTTATATATTAAATTTATTTCTGAGGAATCATGACATTTTTCTTTCAGGTAAGCATCTTTTGAAGGATTACATAGTATATATTACATAATTTAAGGAGTGAATGGAATAACACAGGATAGGAGCTATTTGACAGTTAAAATGCTGCATTAAAGCTATTAGTAACTAATTCTAATTTAGTACAGTTACAATTCCTTGCATATTCCTATTAATCCTAAACTGCAGATTTAAAGAAAAACAGAAAATATGGTGTCTTGCATGAACTGAAATACTTTAAAAAATATATATATAGTTTCTTCCTGGGCCCTGTACTGTTTCGTTTTAAAGGAAATGAGTACAGGACCTCATCCACAAATGAGGATGCAATTCTTTTGCTATAACTAACAGGCATCCAATTTATGTTTCTGCAAATTGGTTCCTTAACAATATTAAGTTAACCATCATGTTCAGGTCACCAAATTCAGTATGGATAAGTTTATTTTGTTAGTTTGTTATTTGTAGCTTATGTTAAAGCAGTCAAATAATTATTCGAAAACAAAACAGCAAACATCATCACAGAAAAAACAAAGTTAATATGAATATTCTAATACAACATAGGAAAAAAAATGCTTGCATTATTTGTAGTATCATTGCAACAAAATAAAGATAGTTCACAGTTTCACAGATCTTTCATCAGGGAACAATTTTCACACACTAATGAAACGACATTTGGAACCTCCTTTTCCTGGCATCATTCTGAAAAACAGTATATTAAGACATAAATACGTCTATCTCGCTGTCTAATGAAACTGCAGTGTAGTTAGCAGTGTAACAGAAAAAAACACAAGTATAATAAGACTTTCTCTCTCATCTCCAATAAAATTGGACATACCTTCACTACACATGGACATAGAATAATCCCTATCCCTTGAGATTTGTGAAAAACTATCTTCAGAAATGTGTAACAAATGTTTCAGTACTTCACTCAGCAGCAGGAATAACAAACCACTGGATTGGGCTTTTTAAGAATTCACAAATTTGAATTTGGTCACCTATTTTAACAAGAAATATTATAAACCCACAAAGTTCTACTTTTATTTCTATCTCTCATGAAGGAATCTAACAGTAGGAAGAAATAATACAGGTCGTGGGAAACATTATCTCTATGTGAGAAGGAGATGACATAACAAAAATACACAGTTACAGCATCATGATTTTGTAATGTTATCAAAATATGTCAATTTCTACATCCTATTCAAAATATTATCCTGAGGAAAAAGGCAACCTTATTAAAACACTAATAATAGCTTTCTGCTTCTGTAGAGAGGCTAGCTATATTTGACAGCATATTCATTTATACTGCACCTTTTCTTCACCACTGCTAAATGATGCCCAAGTCAAATGACAACATTTGGTAGTCATAACTGGTTTCCTACACCGTCTTTACTATCTGTGGCATCCGAGTGTTTGGCAGCACAAGGTGGAAAATCTGTCTGAAGAATTCCAACATCTGTTACATATTTCGACTTCCTTAAATTTTAACTTATTACTGCATGGTTGAACTATATCTTGTTGCCAGTTTGAGGTCCAAGTGGCTAACAAAGCAGCAAAACTTTTCTAAAAGAAAGCTCAGGAATCAGCAGGACATTATTAAACCAGAAAAGTTAAAACACTGAAAATATAAAGAAAAATTGTAAAAGTGGTAACAAAATAACTAAGCCTATACTCCTTCTTGGAGTTTCATTCAGCAATATACAGACAGTATGTAAACTGTATAATTTGAGGTACATTGGAGGCTGAAATTAAGCTTCAAACATTTTGCTGCATATGCGCCTTATTTTTTATAAGTAAAGTAAGAAGCTATACAAAGTGAACTAATAATGAAAATACTTTTTATAAAGCATACATAGTAATAGAGACTATTTAAAATACCCACAAACTTCAAGGTCCCAAGGATACAGAGATAAGGCACTTCAGTAAAAATATGAAAGGAGGCGGGGGGGAAGAGTATAAATGATCCCTTCTATTTTTGTGATCTAATTAATCTCACAGTCTGTATGAGTTCTCACAGAATTGATCCATCTATCAGGAAAAATACAAGGAAATGAACCCCTAAAATATGAGCAATATAAACACCAAAATGTTCAGCAATGAAAGACAGCAAAACAGAGGGAAAAAAATAATTTTTCAACAACTGACAGAAAAATAATTGAGGAGAAAAATCAGACTATATTACTTAGTTGTTCAGCATTGACAAGAGTTGACAATATAAATTCATAACAAGTAATAAAGATTTTAAGGAAACTTGTTACATAAGCAAAAGGCAGAAAACAAAAATCACACTACAGAGCTACTTTCAAGTGGAACTTGCAAATACAAGGAAGCAAATGTAATTTCCAAATAAGACTTTTGGTTGAGACTCTAAAAGAATCCTGGCTGAACTAATACTGCAAAATGACTGCAAAATAATCCTCTAACTAGGTAGTGACAGTGGGCAGATTCAAATAAAGCTGGAAGACTCTGGTAAGGATTTACAGTTTTTAAAAAAAATAGATAGGCCTTTTTGGATCTTAGCAATGTAATTTTGACTTCGGGAGGTAAATAGTAAGCAATACTCGATACAAAGTCAAACATACAAAACATACAAAACCAAAACTCAAAGCGAGGATAGATCAAACTTTTTCAGGATTTAAGGAAATAAAAAAAAACAACCACCAACCAACCAAAAACAAAACAAAACAAAACAAACAAAAAAAAGCCTTCCCAGCATACCTGATTCCTCATCTTTTCACTCTAATTCTCTCTGCATATGCAGAAATCATGGAGATATTATGAATTTAGGAATAAATTACCCAAATTGACATCAGCCTTCTAAAAAATACTATTTTCCCCTTTACATAATTAGGAACTACCAGAAAATAAAGAAGTTCTGAGAAAGTCTAACTTCACTTTTGCAGAAGAGTGGCAGACCGGAAAAGTCATATTAGATGAATTATGTTTAAGGATGAGAGGCTAGGTGCAAAGTCAATTAGATGAAAATGTAACTGGAAAAACCGATAAAAAGTACTTAATTTTAGAGGGAATGAATAAGTAATTATTCCCACTGCAGCAAACTGCAAGATTTCTGAGAACTGAGAGGAAATGCCCAAAGAAGGGGACATGATAAATACTCTCAAGAATTTCCAAAGCGATCATAGTTGCAATTAATGAACCAGACAGGTGATGTCCACTGTATTCCTCATTTTTTCAGTCTAAAATCTTAAATAGTCTTGAAGTACCTACTACTCTTACTGCAAAAATAGGCTACTGTCTCCTAAAGACAAATATTCAAAATTTTCTAAGAATCTAGTTTGCATATGCTCCCTTCAAGATCAGGCATTAAATACATTTCACAATTACTACCATTAGATGGGAAAAACATAGAACCGCTTTTGTTTACAAGAGGTGAAAAAATAAATAATCAAAATTCATAAAATAAACTTTATTATTTTAATATGCTGCACATTATGAGTAGATACAAAAATAAGATTTGAAATAATAGAAAATTCTTCCTCCTGACAGTGGAACTAATTTGCTGAATGAAATAAGCATTTTCTCTGGCAAACCAAACAATCACTTGCTATACAAGACAAGTACCTTTTACATTTGACATTTTAGGAATTATTGAGGGACCTACTGGTCCTCTTCACAGAAGGCTATGCAAAAGACATCAAAATGCATAATCCAAATACTGGAGAAGTTAAGTTTCCAGCAGCTCATGTCTATTGTCACTGGAGTCTTCTGCTTGTCCACAAGCTGTTCTTGGAAGCATCATACACTTGAAAAAACTGAGTTCTAACAAATGAAGCTTCTATTCTGACTGATCTTTCAGCAAATTGTTTTCAAATTGAAGTCAAAACTAGTACTTTTCAGAGTATGTCTCATAAAAAGGGCACAAGATCTCATGCACCATTCAACAGATTTTGAACTGTTTACCATACAAATGATAGCCAACATCATGATAAAATAGAGTGGAAAAAGAATTAAGGACATAGGGCTAACTCTACTTATCTTAAATGTTGTTGCATTTACTAATGTGAGATTTGTTTCATAGTTTCACATAAAATCATCACAAAAAACATCAATATGCAGAAAGTGCAGAGGAAGCATTTCACGGTGTTCTTTCCTCTTTGTGTGACACTTCCAGTACTGCTCTCTCTCAGCAATTACACTTCTTTGGCTTCTTTGGCTTCTTTGGCTTCTTAAACTATGGAAAAAACTTCAGCACAATCTACTGTATACAAAAGGAAAATTGCTGGCTACACATCCTTAAGGCACATCCTCCAGGGTTTACTGAGTAGAAGAAAAGAAATCTAGCCCAGGAAAGGAACATGCATGCAACTGAAGTACAGAATTACAGGCTTCTATTCTGTGTCTGTATTTATTCTTCTTTTACATGAAGAATAATGGAAAATATGCAGACTAGCATAATCAAGGACCACAGCAGAACATATCCCCCTTAACTATATCCGAGCATGAAAACATTACACAGCATGCTCAGTTGTATCTCTTTGATGAAATTTCCTCAGGAAGACATAGAGAAAAAGAGGAATGCTGTCAAGTCATAATTTAGAGACAGAAATGTGTGATCTGAGCCTCACTTCACATATACTTTAACCTCTCCCCATCCAAGAATGCCTGTTTCAGATTGTTTAGAAGATAGTAAGGAAGAAAACCTTCAAGGTAAGGAAAGAAAAGTGCAAGACAAATAAATACTGGGAAAAATATTTCCCATAAACGAGAAGTGATTTGCTGCAGGTATTTAAGATTTTATTTTACCTTAATATACAGATTATTGATTGTTCTAAAAGGAATATAAAAATCAACCTCAATATAGTTGACATTTTTAACACTATCTACTTTGATTGAATAGTGAGAGAAATTTCTGATACATCATCACTTCTAGGGCTTCCAGTGAAAACAGTTCATTCCTTTTACATTATCATGCTCACAGTCCAGCAACCTTAATGAGAAAATTTCTTAGAATATCCTAGCCATACACAGTAAATACTTTTAAATAATAGATGCTTACTAACTCCATCTTTTTATGGTGTATTTTATGGTCCATGCTTTTTAAAGTCACTCAGTCTCTCTGTCTTCCCTACGTCCAGAAGAAAAAAATACTTTGATGTTTGAAGAGACACTGGAAAATAGGGAAAGCTGAAAGACACTCTATTCCACAGACTGAAGTATGGAACTGCAGAATATTGCCAGTGACACCTGCCTCTGCCAGCTGCATCCAGCCCAGGCAACTGCTTAGTGACCAAGTCTCAGTAATAAAACCATATTTCTCTGTGCGCATGAGATATATTTAATTAGCTTAAATTATATATATTTACATATATAAAATTGCCACTCTTTCCTGATAAAAATTGAAGTATGAATAGCCTGTAGACCTTTTCCATGCCTCATTTATCACAAAAGATTGCTATCACTTACTAAAGAAGGTAGAACTATGATGTAAATTTGGCAGCAATCTCACTGAGAGATATATTTTGCTATCAGATGCCTGGTTGGGTTTTTTTTTGTTTTTAATATTCATACTTTACAAGATACACACTGTTCCACCCCATGTGGCATCTCACTTCTAGCACCTGACTATACTGAAGTACTTCTATAAACTTGCTGTTATATGTGTTTTTATTTTCTGAGTATTAAAAATTTCTATTCAAAAGTTTGTTGATCATGTTTTACAGTATGAATTTTCCTACAGCACATGAGTTAAACAACAAGATCAAAGTTGGTGTTAATTTCCAGGAGGCAATATCAAATACGTTTGTGTCTCAGAAAAAGAATGAAATTTGTTATTTTCCAACTTGTAATAAACTGACACTTGTTTTCCACTGACATTTTCTGTAATATCCTCAAATGCTAGAAAAGTACAATTGACATGTATTGCTTTCCTAAATATTCACTCTCATGTAACTGATTCCTGGCACAGACGAGAAGAATTCTCACTGTCCTGTTCACTGATGAAGGACACCATGGGCCTGGCGCCCCTGAATATGCCATGCGAATGTATGACGCTGGTGCCTTTGAATATACCAAGAGAATGCCTGGTTTGCTTTTTTAAATGTTGATATGAGAGTATATTTTCTTGAAAAAAGATGCAGCCCTAGAGACTGTTCCTCAGGAAGCATCAATTACAGTGAGTATCAATTTATTTGAGGGAACTGGTCCTTTCAACACATTCCAGGAAAGGCAGAAGGAGACCCATAAGTTCCAGACCTAGGGGACATTTGAGATGGGATAGTCAAGACAAGTGACATTAATGGGCTAAGAAAAAGGTAGATGTAGAAATACCTGGCATCCGTGGGCAGTAACTGAATAGTAACTAATACCGCCAGCTCATCTCTCAAGTGTTTGTTTCAAAAGCAATGGATAGTGATAAAGATTAATACAGAGGGACACTTCACTGAGAGGTAGTTCAGTATAGTATGTCAAAGATTGAACTTCAAGTATACAAAACTAAACTAGAAAACAGACCAGAGCTTTCTTACTTTAGGACCAGTGGGGAAGGCATCTGTCAGAAGAGCCAGATAGAAAACGAGGCAGAATTTTACTTTGGAGAAGTTTCTGTGATTTAACAATGTCCTAAACTGCAGACCTATGGAGTTAGATCTATCAGAACAGCACAATCAAAAGATAGCTAACAGACTGGAAATAAGATATAGAACTGAAGACAATTAGTGTTGACAGGCTGATGGGTCCCTCCTGTAGATGATGTTGTTATCTACAGGTAGTCAATACGCTGCAAAACCTCATGTGTAACAAACAAAGATGAACTGCAGAAATTTGTCCAGCAGGAAACTGAGATAGAACCATAGAACTAGGCCTTTCACATCTTCCCCTATCCTGGAAGATACAGCCGTGTGCACTGATGGTATCAGTAGTAGCAGCATGGTATTTCTCTAGACAGACTTTCAATACGCATCTCCATCACACGCACAACACCCTAACAAAATACAGCTTCAAAATCAGAAACTTAAATAAATTCTAATAACAGGTTAAAGACAAGAAGAGAAAAACTGTCTTTTCTCCTTCTCAAAGAGACATTTTTGGGAGAAAGAGGTATGGAAATTTAGGGGGAAAATAATGAATATGTTTGCACTGTGTGATTACAGCTGTGCCAAAAAAAAAAAAAATTCTTTACAGTGATATAGATACTTGTAATTTTTCATGTAAAGGTGGATATGCATGTACAATCCTATAACATTGAATATTAATCAACTTGGTGCATAATCATTAGTAATTATTTCAGCATTCTCATCTGTTAGCACAGAACAGAAAAAACAAAAACGTTAAAAAAAATACCAAAGCATACACATAACAACAGACATATTCAAAAAGAACATAAACATACTACACATTTTTCATTTCTATTGCCACAAAGATTTATGAGCGAACAAGATTGGTCAGTATAAATTCTATTTTATTAAAGCTAAAAGTTCTACCTTAAGCACTCACACTTGTCTACTTGATTAGTCTTCAAAGTCTCAGTTTTATATTACCATTAAATGTTGTAAACCTTGATTAAGTTAAATGAGAAATGACTTGGAAGTCTGTGAACAAAATGTAAAACTTCTGAGATACAAAAGAGGTATTAAATTGTGTTAAATGCAGACATAATGTGAACTGGGCACTGTGTTGTGTCATAAGTACTCTCCTGTCCTATGACGAAGAAGAGATCCCTTACAGTGTTGAGCTCTCCCCTGATAAATCTGAACCTCTTGAACATGTTTTCACATTTCTGTCCCTTTTGACTTGTGATGTAAATGTAACAGATTTACATTTACATTTTTGAGGGTGTAATGTAAGTCCACCCTCAAAAAAATCTTCCTAGAATGCTTTGAAATTTCATTAGATTCACTCATTTTTAACATTCAGAAAATTATATAAAGTCAGTAAACAATATGTTCGTATCAGAAACAGAAGACATTTTCTTAGAATTCATTTTAACTTGCTTTTTAGGCAGACAGAGCATTATGGTAAGCACTAAATAACTGTAGTTCTGTGCAATAAACTCCTCATTCATGATGGAATTGATTTCTCCAAACTATTACATATTTCCTTCATACTGTTTATACAGATGCTTAAATATTTAATACACGTTTGCAAATAAGTGTTAATTGATATGGTCAGAATAGTTAAATGGTCATAAAATGCTGTTGGAAATGTGGAATACTTCAAGTAGACTTTTGATGTATGTAGGTCTAATAGAACCCCAAGAAAATTACATTAATAAACTACTATCCTTTGTATTTTTAGTAGAATTGTTGCTAACAGTACTTAAAAGGTAACTGTTAAGAATGTCAATTGCAATGTAAAAAACTTCAGGATGCTATTAGCAAATTAGCTTTTTTTAAAAAAAAATAAAACAAAACAACAAAACCCAAACTTATATACAAACGTTCTTTATTATTTTGATTCAAGAGCTGTACTTAAGTCAAACCAAGATATTTTCAATAACAAACCAGGTTTATGCTGTTCAGATAGTCATCAGTAATTGATGTGACTCCAAACACTTACTATGCAGTGTGCTTTTACTCAAGTCATGTTAAATGAGCCAATATAGGCCTATTTATGCATATATATTTGTAAATATTATGCAATTTCTTATTGCTTTTTTTTTAATATAAGATTTTTATGAAATAAAAATAGGTTGGGACAACAGATGTTTGTGTCTACCATCTAAGAAGCATCAAAAAATTTGAACCAAAAATTTGTGCAAATGTCATACAACCAAATCCTGCATTTAACTGCATAAATTAAAAATAATTGCATGTGTTCTACAAGACTACAGAAAATGGCAGCTGTTAAAGTAGTAAGCATTAAATAGTTCTGAGACTTTTTCTCAGTTCTACATTCTTCCTAAATCTGTTCTAAGCAAGTTTAAATGTTATAAACAACCTTTGATACCAACAGATGAAAAGTCATTCTTTATTTTGCATTTTTAAATACTTGTGTTTACTTACAACGCTATGCTGAGGATACAACATGAAAGATTGATCATATGTTAATACTTTTTCAAACAGTAAAGAGTTGAACCTAAGAAAATCACAAAGATTTCTGTATGTGCATATCCATACCTGAGCATTAAGAAGTTCTTCACATTTGTGAGAATGTTTCTCAATTGCTAGTATATATTGTTTTTCAATAGCTGCTTCTTGTTGTTGAACCGTAGATTGTAGCAGTGCCTGCAAAAGGAAAGCACAGAATATTCAGCAAAGATATAACTGGGATGTTTATTGGTAACTGCAGATCTACTAGTACGTGTGCTAAACCAGAATGTGAAATTCTGTTACAAATTTGGAATGTGCAACTTTTAAAGTACCTTTCTATGTAACACTACCTTGCTTTCAGTCAGGACTAAATTTTTTTTGATCTCAGATTTCTTATGCACAGTCTGCTTAAAAGAGAGCTGTACACAGAAGATAGAGAGGGAGAGTATTTCTGTTAAATATACTTAGTTTAGTAGGACCACACAAGAAGAGAAGCATATGAAAGCTGCTGAAGAAAAAAAAAAAAAAGCTAGACATATTTCCCTGGCTGACAAAACTCCACATCCTCTCGGCACAGTGTAAGATCCCATGGGCCAAGCATGATCTTCACAACCACAAGTCAAGTAAAAGCAGATGGAAATTCTGAGTAATTTAAAACAAAAGAATGCCCCCCAGGAAGTTCACATTCAAATGTGAAGCAGTGGAAGTCAAAGTGTGAAAAGTCAAAGTGCCAAGACAGTAACAAAAAGATGATAAAATTAGGAACTTTGTGTGTGTGCATACGCATGTGCATGCACGTGTGTATTCACATGCACTTGACTGAACTCTGCAGAATTTCCAAAATCTGAACTCAGAGAGAAATAAAAAAAAAATTAAGATACGTGAAAAACCAAATTACCATTTCAGAAATTCCTTAAACAATGATGGATAACATCTTCCTTAACATAGGATTTACTTAACTCATGCTATGCAAGTCTTTTTCTTTAATATTATAAAATATTTATGTCACTTTCCAAATATTCATTGGGCTATTTACACACAATGTAGCAAACTATTTTTAACTAGTAATCAATATAGTGAGGTAGATGAAATTACTGTGTAAGTTAAAACAGACTTAAGTTTTATAGAAAACAGACCTTTGGCCCAAATGCAGGCAAATAAAGAAAATCCCTTCTTTCAAACAATCTGTATTTTAGAGATATATTTACTCTGTGGAACATAACACACACATTATATATAATTTTGAATATTTTTTAACAAAATAAAAATGTTTTAAAAAATCCTTTCTGACAATTTTTTAACTACCTTTTCAAATTTTCCACTAATCAGCCTCTTATGTCAAAATCAGTGTTCTTCAGTAATGCTATAGTACAGTGTAGTTTTCAGCACAGGTTCAGAAAGATTTAAAAGGTAAAAAATGGTGCTTAACTTACACTTTGGTCAAAGTATAAGAACACATTTACTAGTGTTTCCAAGGGATTTAGCTAGTCAGAAGTTTACTTTCATAAAAACCAATTTGTCTCCAATGAAATTTAGTTCTTTTATTGATACAAATTCAGGCAATTACCAAAACTTAAGTCTTAAAGAAGTATAACTTCTGTATGTGAAACTTTATATGTTAAATACTGCTGTGTATAAACTGGAATTGCCACATATCACTGGCAAAAATTAAATCTGTACTTTGGATTTAAGGATATATATGGGTATATATGGGTATATATGCCTAAACTATTGTGACAAGAATTGTTGCACATAATCAGCACAAAAGGGAAAAAAAAATCAAATTCTGATCTTCCGGAAAACAGTAACATAATGGTCATTTCGTTGCAATGCCATTTCTCATGTAGCTTCTTCTCACACCAAGGATTAAGTCACTTTATTCACTTTAGTACGCAAACTTAAATGGCATTAATGGTTAAATTCCTATTAATAGTATACAGAAGTTTCAGTTTTCAAGTAAATAACTATTATTCATTGGATGGCATGTAGAGGTTGCTAATTTTTTTTTAACAAATTATTATTATTATTTTCTTTAGAAAATATAAAATTTCACTTTCAGTAATAAATTCCACATTCAGGAAATTGAAGATTTTCAGAACTTTACGGTTTTAAGATATGCTTACAATTAAAACAGAACATTGAGTTCTAATTTATTTTAAAGCGTAGAATGATTTTATTCTCATGAGAAAATTTTTATGCTCAGGACTGATCATAATTGTCAGTCCTGTCACATAATTCATTTGTATAAAACTGAAAGTCTACTCTTTTGAAGTATGAACAGAAAAGTGTCTTAGAGAATTGGCATAACTAGACAAATGTATCTTGCCCTTTAAATTAAGACTTTCATTATTCTTCATTTATCATTGAAATCATGTCCTGTATTCAATAAGCTATCTGAAATAAGAGAATTTTAAAAATAAAATAAAAGCCAAACTTGACAATTTCCTTTAATTCTAATCTAACATGTTATTGCCTATGACAGTACTACGTTCATTGCATATATCCTACATCTGCCTGGTTCCAGCTAACTATAAAAAGTAAGTATGAACATAACCATGTCATAAAACAATGTCTTCCCAAGACTGCAAAATTTTTTTTTTTAAAAAAAAAAGAACAAAAAAAGAACAAAAGCACAGAGTTAAGAAATGAGGTAATTTTCTTCTTCTGATCACAACCATCACTTAAGGTTTCTTGATAGGCTAAAAACAGCAGAGATGTGCAATATTCATCCAAAGCTTTTGCAAACTTCAAGATAATTAACTACTTAAATTACTCATTAAAAATCTAATTTACTAATTAACTAATTTACTGAACTAAAACATACATTTAGCTATTTGATAGGCATCTCTAACTCTTATAGTTACATTCTTCCTTCAGTACAATGATACTAAAAGGTTTTTGACTAATTGCTATTCTGAGCAACTACTTATGACTGCTGAAACACTACTTTCTTCCTTCATTAATTACACAATTATCCTGGTGAGTTGATGTTCCATAAATCTGTGGCAACTGACCTAATATCAAGCTGGCATTCTAGAAGCAGTCTCCTTTTAATAGTTTATTTAATCATTTCAAGTAAGGTTAGAGCAGAATGTAGCCTATGGCATTTGTTGCATGAAGACAAATGGTAGGATTTCAATATGGGTGCTCTTGGTAATTCATTTCTCTGTGCGATAAACTTGCTTGACACAGAGTGGCAAGGGTCATCACAAGCTTGTTTCAGGACTGGGATGACAAAAGGTGACAGTCTTGATGTGGATCTGTTTCTACACTCTTATCCCGTTTGTTGCCTCAGTTTGGTATAGTCATAGAGGAAGTAATGGGTTCAGATTTTCAGGATTTCTTTATTTATCACCTAGTCCTTCCTGCTTCTTGGCTTCCCCCCCCCTCCCCCACCTCCTCAGCACAACACACTTCACAAGCCTTTAACCAAAGTGAGGTAACCCTTTAGGTCTTTCGCTAGAGCCAAAGTCATTTTTTTCAGGGAGTTACTAGATCTTCTTTTCCCATTTGTAATTTCCTTGCTTTCAAAAATCTTCTGTCCCCAACCTCTTATGTAAGTTGTTGTATCAGGGAACGGTTTTAAAGGACTGTAGTACCTTAGATAAACAACTATCTAAAGCTGTTTGCTTAAAATTCAAATACAAAGCCATGCATGAACACAAGAAAAAACTGCAGCCAATATGGTAGCTGCATAACCACAGTTACGATCCTAAGTATATAATCTTTGAACTGATGTCTTTCCACTAATCAAAGACAGAATTTACAAGGCTTATGTACTAAATAATCAAAGTATATTTAGGTATAATAAAATAAGAACAGTAACATATTTTCTCTGATT
Organism: Tetrax tetrax; assembly: GCA_009806455.1. Classification (NCBI taxonomy): domain Eukaryota; kingdom Metazoa; phylum Chordata; class Aves; order Otidiformes; family Otididae; genus Tetrax; species Tetrax tetrax. The sequence continues at coordinate 650,762 of WHYT01017060.1, forward strand.
CCCAAAAAAACCCCCCAAAACCTGAAAAATATCACCACAGCTCCAAGTAATCATACAAATATATATTCATTGCCTTTTAATATTTCCTTCTCCCTCATATCTCATATTACACTTTTACCATTACTAAACTGGACAAACCACCTCCCCCCCCCCAAACATTAACTGACAAAACAAAGAATTAATATCTACACTGACATTGTTTTACTGGTTTGGCTCAGTTATAATTCATTTTCAACCTGGTATAATCTTCTTAGCCAATCAAAGCTAAAATTTGGTCAAGTTTTAAGCCTCAGACTCTAACCTATAGCTGTTGAGGCTTGTAGATCAGAAAAAGAAAATTATAGTAGAAATTAGCACTAAGAAATTTACTAGGGGAAGGAAAGGGTGCCAAATTAATACATCTAGATTTAATGCCTCTAAAACCAGAACTGCTTCCAAAAATTACACTAACTTAAGGTAAGTGGGTTTTATTTGGACAATGAAAATGGAGACAAGAATAAGATACCTCCTATTTTAACAATTAGTCCAGCTTGGTATCCTCAGTTTCAGTATAGGAACTTCAGATGACTCAAAGAAGTGACAAGAAACTATCAGAGTCAGAAAGGGAATAGCAAACCTTTAAGTCCCTTTCCAAAATCTATCAGCTATTAGATGGATTACAGTCTGATGTACAGTTGTATTTTCCTCCTTTCAAAAACAAATAAAAGACATCATTACATGTTCCTCTCATCTTATCAGGACTAAAACCAGTGGAATTTAACCAAAAAGGAAAATCAGTAGTCTGCACTCTGCCTCAGCCTTGATTTTCCTTTCCCAGAGAACAGGGCAATGGCTCTTGAACCACTACAGGTGAAGCCAATTTTTCTAAGTTTTAAAATTTAAAAGATTTGTTTATTAGAGTTCTTATTCTAAGATCTGTAGCTTAGCTTTCTTGTTAGTAAAGCAGCCTTTACAGTGCAAGGAATAAAAAAAAAAATAGCAGAATTGTAAAATGTGCTACATACTTGGGTGAGGAGGGAGAGTGGAACATGTTCTATTGCCTGTAAACTATATGGGTTAGTTGTATGGTAAGGTAGTGTTGTGGTTTTGTTTAGTGAGGGGGGCCTAAGGTGGTAGCTTCTGTAGGAAACTGCTAGAAGTCGCTCCCCTTTGTTCAGTGGACTCGACCAGGCCTAGGGCGGACCCGCTGCTGGCCAAGGCCGAGCAGATTGGGAGCAGAATGTCCCGTGATAGCGCCTCTGCGATAACATATTTAAGAAGGGGAAAACAGAAAAAAAAAAAAGAAGAGAAGATGTGACGAAGCTGAGCAAGGGCAGTGGCCCAGAGGGGGAGGCGCAGGCCTCCGGGGCCTTGCAGGCCTCACCCTCTGGCCTCTCGCCAGGCGGCCGACTGGGCCCAACTCAGCCCAGTCTGGCTGCAAGAGGTGGAGAGGAGATGAGATGGGATGAGTAATGTGAAGAGATCCTGAGAGGCTTCTGCCAGCCTGTTGTGAAGAACGAACTTTTTATGTGAGAGAAACAGCTGTAGAGACCAAGGTCAGTGAAGAAGGAGGGGTAGGGCCCGCTGGGACAGCCGTTCTGGAGAGACTGCACTCCGTGGAAGAGATAACCTACGCCGGAGCAGTTTAATGAAGGACTGTGGCGTATGGGTGGGACCCCACACTGGAGCAGGGGAGGGATGTGAGGAGTTCTTCCCCCAACTGTGAAGCAGCGGTGTAAAACAACGCATAATGGACTGACTGCGACCCCCATTCCCTCTTCCCCGCTGTGCCGCTCGGGGGGGGGGAAGGTAGATAATGTTAAGCTCGGGAAGTGGGAGGGGTGGAGGAGGTTTATCTTGTTTCTCTGTCTCATTATCCTGCTAGCTGTAGTAATAAATGAATAGTTTTCCCCAAGTGGAGTCTGTTTTCGCCCGTGATGGTAACTTTAAGGATTTCTCCCTGTCCTTATCTCAAACCTCGAGCTGTTTTTTCTTATATTATCTCTCCCTGTTCTCTCGGAGGGTGGGGGGAGTGAGAGAGAGACTGCGTAGTCTGGTCCGGATCAGGGCTGAACTACGACAGGTAGTTTAAATGCTAGAATTCATCTGGGAGAAGTTTTATCTTCTACATGCTATTTTGCCACTTGGAAATAATTTGTATTCCCAATGCACATTATACTCTATCACCAAACTGTCTGATGTTTTCTGTTCATTGTTTCTGGATAAATATATACAGGAACAACTTGGGGGGTGGGGGGTTAAAGAATAAATTCACACCGTTAACAGGAAAGCTAAGGAGTAACTACATGCTCACATTTTACAGTAACCACATACAGTGTGGCTGCTCCAAATGAACACTCCAAATAACAGGACTTGTAGGATGACAATAACAGCAAAGCAAGTCTTCTAAAGAAGATTAAACTATCAGAAATGTTTCAAACCATTCAAGAAATGCGGCTTCTTCCCTCCTTTCTGCTCTCTCACATAACTCAAAAAAGCTATCAGAGAATTGATCATACTTTTCCTTCACTAACCAGAAACGCCTGGTAGCTTCTGACAGAAAAAAAAAAAGATAATGAAATCCCTTAAGAACAAGTTGTCTAAAGAGTCTTCATACCCATTTCAGTTTTATATATGATGGGTTATAAAAAGCACAGAAATTACTATTTCCTCAAACCATTATCAAAACCCTCACACATTTAAATGATAGTACAAAACATTTGTATATTAGTTTACAGAAAGATTAAAACTGAATCTTAATTTATAAATTTATTTATAAATTAATCAACATCTTAATTTATAAATGAATTTATAAATTGTAATTTTACCAAAACAAAATAAAACTTAACTAAGTAAATTAGTCCAAACCCCTGTTTGAGCTCAGATAAAGAGATAAATTTAGCTTTGTTTCATATATTAGAATAATTTTACAAGATCCTGAATTCAAACTGGATCCATATATCATAATAAGAACATTATTCCTAATCACCTTCAAGTGTTCTTAAGGGAATACAGATCTTAATTACTCTATTGTATGCTTTAATAATGGTCAGACAATTAAGTAGTCCTGGAACGTAACTGACAGCATACTACATGTAGTGTGGGAACACAAGAGAACTGCATAACTGCACAGACTAGAGACTTAAAAATTGTAGTTTACCTTATCTGAGAAAAGTTTAAAGATCAGAAAGTACAAATGATCACAAAATTTGCTCCCTTATTTCTACAGGTTGTGTTATGTATAGAGTACTAGATGCTTTCTAAAATTTTTCCTCATCCTTGAAAAGGCAAAAGTGCAATGATTAAAATTTTGCCAAAACCATAGCACAGACACTCCAGCTCAATTTTAATACAAACGTATTTGCCCAGCCCTAGCGCATACTGTCTTCATTCTACTGGCAATAGAGATCTTTCTTGAATTACATATCCAAAATATAGACTGTTACACTCCAATTCATCCCAAATTACCCAAAAATAACAAATTCCCAAATCTCTTTCTCTAAACTCTCCCTTTTTTTTCCTCCTAGAAAAAACTAGTCAGGGAAAAAAAAAAAAACAAGAGGAAAACTAGAGAAGATGTATTATCCCCTCTCAACTCTTCTGAAAAACAGTATAAAAGCAATTCCAATCTGTGCAAAACCTAGACTGCTCAGACATGTAGCATTGTTTGAAAATGTTAAACTAACTCACATGAAACATCAGTATGAAACATGCATCATGGTGTACAGACTGCTGGATTGTGTTCTATAACGTTACGTAAAAGAACTGCATCAAACCCCTTGGTCAATTCAAAATAATATCCTCTCTGGTTTCTTTCCCCTGCTCAAGCATGATTAACTTACTGAAGTAACTAAATACAAGCCAGTATATCAAACACTTTCTTTACTTCATAATTGCTGAGTTAGGATGGCCAAAACAAGTAATGTTTAAAAATCAAGTTACCTAGTAAACAGTAAAGTTACTATACTACTTCAAAACATATGAACTATATTAAATATCAGCATTAATTTCAGCAATGGTATATATGAATTTCTATATGTCGTAGCATTAGACAATGATTCATCTAATTCAGCATCCTATCTCCACCACTAATTAATTTCTACTACTTTATTTAAGGGCAAAAATATAATGAACAAATTGTTGAATGATAAAACAGAGCACAGGATACAATCAAAATTATTTCCTGACCCTTGGAGAAGGTACATCAACTCAATAAAACATACTATTTGACTGCTTGTGTTATAACTCAGTTAATAGCTAGTATATATACTATATAAATAAAACTATTTAAAAGATTTTTGAAAGTGACTTTTTCAACAGAATCCAACTTATCCACTTCAGACCAAAATACTGCATATTTCATGATCTGGTTATTTTCAGGTGAACCTCCCTTTAAGTGAAAATGAAACATGTCCATTCAGGTGCCAGGGAACAAAGGGGTTTTTTGCACAAGTGAATATTAACCAAATGAGAGGTTAAAGTTAACGTGTAATTTACAATGGAGTAGGTTCTAAATCATAGAATCATAGGATCATAGAACAGTTTGGGTTGGAAGGGACCTCTAAAGGTCATCTAGTCAAACCTCCCTGCAAGAAGTAGGGACATCTACAACCAGATCAGGTTGCTCAGAGCCCCATCCAGGCTGGCCTTGAATGTTTCCAACGATGGGGCATCCACCACCTCTCTGGGCAACCTGTTCCAGTGTTCTACCACCCTCATTGTGAAAAATTTCTTCTTATAAGCCCCCTTTAGGTATTGGAATGCTGCTATAATGTCTCCCTGGAGCCTTCTCTTCTCCAGCCTGAACAACCCCCAACTCTCTCAGCATGTCCTCATAGGAGTGGTGCTCCAGCCCTCTGATCATCTTTGCGGCCTTCCTCTGGACAGGTCCACATCCTTCTTATGCTGGGAGCTCCAGAACTGGGCACAGTACTGCAGGTGGAGTCTCACAAGAGCAGAGTAGAGGGGGAGAATAATCTCCCTTGACCTGCTGGCCTGGATGTGGTTGGCTTTCTGGACCACAAGCACACATTGACAGCTTGTGTTGTGCTTCTAATTCACCATCACTCCCAAGTACTTCTTCTCAGGGTTGCTCTCAATCTATTTTATCCATTCTCCACCCAGCCTATATTTGTGCTTGAGATTGCCGTGACCCATGTGCAGGTCTTGCACTTGGCCTTGTTGAACTTCATGAGGTTTGCATGAAATAAAACAAAATGTTGAGTTGAATTTCGTGCTACCAAAGTTTTAAACAGAGCTCATGCTGAGAGATTTTACAATTCAGAAAGTATTTTCTGTGGAAAAGTCTTGTCACAAGTTATTCTTTACAAAAGGTCAACACATTTTCAAGTGCATCAGGGTATGAAGAAGCTTCATGGTTCCACTAATGACTGTCCTGTTTCCAGTGTGAACTGAATTTTAGTCAAGTGTTTCAAAGGCATAATGTAAAAGATATTTGAATCAAATACAAGAATAGGGCAACGTGTTTTCTGTAAAGTCGTACAACAACTTCAGTTTCATTTTCAGCTGCTTTCAGTATACCAGAAATTATCAACAACTTACAGTTTGAATACTATGCTCAGTTTATCTAGACATCTCAGTTTTACTGGTATGTGAATTTAAATTTCCTATTTTCCACAAAATACTGTTCTCCCAGACTCCTGCCAGAAACAAACTGTAAACTCACTCTTAATTAAACCTTTCAATTATTATAATATTAACATCGTATGTATTGTTCTGTAGTCAGAACCACATACAAAAAGTCATCCTTACAAAAAAGAGGAGAGAGATCTTGTAATTTTCACAATTACTTTTAAAATATCAAGATGCTTTAATTAATAGTAAAATATTTTTATACTCAGATCTTCATAAGATTGAGATTTCATTGTACTTTTCTTTTATCAGAATTCACTAAAAAGATTCTTATAGTATTACTGTTGTGCACGAGTACCCCTACACTGCAAAAATGACAACAAATCTCTCCTTTTCTAGCCATCAGCTCTTCATGACAAAAAACAAGACCCAATTGAATTCTAGTGCAACTTACACAAGGACAAGTACAGAAATTGGAAGTGAAATACAAGCCCTTGCAACAACTTTTTAATTTATCATTTTACTAATGTGTCAGGCCTTTCTGAGCCAGTATGTCATCTTGGAAACTTAGTAAGCTAAGCTGGTGTTTTAAAGAGCTGAGAACTGGCCGTATTTCAAGAGTTTTCCCTCCTTATTGGGGATAAACTATGTCTAAAAAAAGATATCCTTATTCTACATAAATTTATTCTGCAATGAAATCTTTTAAACTTTCCTTTGTTTATTAGAGAGTAATCTGTCAGTTCAGAGGTCTATTATTGACACAAATATTTCTGAAGGAAAACGTGATGGACCCCACATATCCTGTACTTTGCCAATCTGTCTGTTCTTATATTCTGGAAAGTTGAAAAAACCCAGCCACCTAACACTGAAAACTGATTGAGAAAGCTCTCACTGTAGGAAGGTCTGGAAAGGACTTTGCATTGTGAAGTTAATTTCCATAAAAGGAAACACACATCTGATTCACACAAACTGTCTCTTAGATAACTAAAAATTGCACAAAATAATCTAAGTAAATAAATACCATCAAATAAATACACCTGCCTGTAACCTCATATTCCTTAAAGCTTACATTAGAGAATATTTTATATGGTGAGAAATATAAACAAAACAGATTAAAAATCTTAACTTGTCTATTTACAGAACTACGACAATTTCAGAACAAAAGCTTGATTAAACAAGCAGAGGAAAAATCCTTATGTCGCTTGTGGTAAACATCTTAAAATGTGACAAGATCCCACACGCATAATTTCCAAGATCTACATTTACTTTTCTTTACTGTAGTTAATTACCAGGAATAAAAGTTTAAAAAAATAATGACATGAAAGATAGAAATTAAACAAAATTAGGCAAAGATGAGAAGGGGAAACTTGGCCTACACAGAACACTAAGTTCTTTTTTAATTTGTTTTCTCTTTTTTTTTTAAATACAAATTTCGTGACTGTGTTGTAGATAGTTTATTTGTTGAAAGGAAGATAAGAATGTGAGATGCTTAACAATAGCAAAAGTTTTTGAGGGTTTGTGCTACAAAGTGGCTAATGGTCTGTGTTAATGGATTTCCCAGCATGGTTGGCAAGCTAATATTCCGAAGACAACTCAATCATTCTAAGGGCTTTGGTATATTCCTCAAAAGGAACAATTATCATCCATGCAACACTCTCCTTTAGCTCACACAATTGCATTAAAATGGTAAAAGATTATATCTAGAAAACATACAGAACTTTCATTCAATACTATAAAATTCCTACATTTCACAATTTGTTTATAACTTCATAAATAAAAAGGGGGAAACATAAGTACAGCAATTACTAATAGCTCACTGGGTTTTTCAAAATGTGAGTTCACACAGAAACAGACAGATATTTTATACTAATCTAGCATAAAACAGAAATGAAAAATGCTGATACATTCAGTGGCCCATCTGAAGTGGGACAGTCGGAAGAAAATTCCTACTTGAGAATTTCTATTTCAAAGTGGTCCCCAAAGAAATAAGGCTAAAGAAATACAATAATTTTCCTCTAGAAGTGAAAAGAGGGAGGTGTGGAGAAAAGGGACATCACTGGTGGCCATGCTTAACTTTTCTCAGGAATGGAAACTTGAAATTTTTTTCTGGATAGGTTCCCTTTAGATGAAATTAGTATAAGCTGTATTGATGGAGACAGACATATTTCTACCGATAGTCCAATTTCAGTATTAGCTAGAACATTTATAACAGTTATTAGTAAAATTATTAAAAAGCTTTCTTATTTTGAGTTGTTGCAAATATGTATGATGACTAGAATGACTTTATACTTTTATGCAGCCTATGACACAGGCTGCCTTCAAGCAGAGGGTCCTAAGAGCATCATCAGGTCCTCTACAGAGTGGTGCGCTCTCAGATCTGGAACTTGGTAGGCCTACCTTGCATGTGAGGAACGGAATCTACAAGCCCCATAAAACTTAATTAAAAAAAAAAAAAAAAAAAAAAAAAAAAAAAAAAAAAAAAAAAAAAAAAAA